>NJDC01001764.1:157438-179282 GCA_002245475.1 Calephelis virginiensis | reverse complement strand
TGCCGCCATAATGTCAGCGTTTGCCGTTGACGTGTTCCGGTTCGGAGGGTAATGTAGCCGGTAAACTTACTTTTGCTCTAGACCTAAGATCCCGGCCTCAGGTTGGCAACGCACCATTACCGCCTTTGTGTGTAATTGAATTTCTTACCATCAGGAAATCCGTATGCTTGTTTGCCTTCCATTATCATAAAAAAAAGAAATAAACATACTCAAGGAGAATAATGAAATGTCAGAATATAAATGTAAAAAATACTAAAACATAAAATTGATAAGAAAATACTTAAAAATCAAGTAAGTATATCAATATGTTTTTAGCATTTTTATTAAATATCACAAACCAAGTGCTACAGTAGGAACGGCACATGCTGCAAATAAATAAAGATTGAAAAATTATGACAGAGCTAAGAAATATCTATGAGTCATTCCATCTAAAATCGTCTAATTATCAAAGTCCACTAATTTTAGATTTTGGTGTAACTTTGAGAAACTCTTCTCTAGGGTCCCAAAGAACAAAATTTATGTTTGATTTTTACAAGCGCTTGGTTTCGCCTATTTAAACAAAGACTTTTAAAAATCGATATTTTTAAGAATAATCAACTTTTACTGTGAAATTTTTCTGTTTGAAGCTATCTGCATGAACAAGATGGAATAATGGAAAGATAGTAGTATAAGGGTAAATGAAGATAATTGGCTCGGAAGTCCTTTGAATATAAGCAGCGTGCTGAAAATGAGTGTTTTTAGTTACTTTTCGTGAATTTCAATCAACTCTAGCGTCTTAACTGTTGAGAATTAAAAACTCATGCTCCGCGGAAATTAAGTATACATGTTATAGACAAAATGCAGCCACAAGTTGACTTCAGCTGCCCATTCATAGAAGAAAACTTTGCTCGAAGTTTTGAGTATCTTCACGCCCATATCCCCGAAGAGGTAGGCAGAGGCACAACCAGGGTACCCACGACTAGCCGAAGATACTAAGTCCCATAATGTGATAGGTGGCAAGCATATCGCCAACCGGGCACATATCCTATCCCGAGCAACCTTTTTTTTTATTAGAAAATTGGAAAAATCCGATTTTCTTTTTGTTGCCCGACCCGGGATTCGAACCCGGGACCTCGTGCAGTCAAGTCCAACAATTGCACCGCTAGACCACAGAGGCGATCGAAGTTTTGAAATTTAAAAAATAAAGTATTTTCAGGTTATAAAACGATCATGTTGACTGCGATTTAAAAATCTGATACAGAATCTATTGTTCTTACCTTCAACTATAAATGACTACATCACTTGTTTTGTTATTTTAATTTTCAGTGCTCATTTAAAGGCACAAGATTTATCTGTTTTACTATGCGGTGTAAGCGTTGAGACGTAGCAATAAGTGCGGAGTTTTTTTGTTTTTAAATAGCTTATTAATTCGTAGTGATTAGTTGTAATGTTTTTGGCATGCGGTTAATTATATGTTTATTATTGTATTTTTTAAAATATTACAATTTAAATTGTTGCGGGAGGCAGGTAAGCTTGCGAACAAACCAGTTTAAGGTTTTTGCAAAACTTTTTGTTAAAAAATTGTATATTATTTTATTAAATAAATGGAAAAAAAATATAGATTCTGAAATTTATTTAAGTATTTCTATGAATTAGTATCGTTGACTTATACCCATAGCACGATAGTATAAATTGATCACTGCTTATTACATTTTATTAACGAGAACTCTCAAATTCACACGGTCGTTAAATAAGCATTGCGTTAAGGTCTCAGCACACATATCCACTCGACTACGACTAAACGACACTGCGCCGACTGCGAGCCTGTTCCGAGGCGCGGCGATTTTGTTACGATTCCGATTAGTGTGCGTTGTAATATGCAGTTTCATACAAAAAATAAAGAACGGCTCGAAGCGATACGGTGACGATCCCTTTCCGAGTTGATGTATGCTGAGACCTTTATTATCCGACCCGTCAAACATTATCAATTTAATTCTAATCTTTAAGAAAGGGTCGCACTTTAAAAGCTTTAGCGTCTTATACCTACATTCGGGCAAAAAAGTATCGGGAATGG
Source organism: Calephelis virginiensis (assembly GCA_002245475.1). NCBI lineage: Eukaryota > Metazoa > Arthropoda > Insecta > Lepidoptera > Riodinidae > Calephelis > Calephelis virginiensis. The sequence goes on along the minus strand of NJDC01001764.1, from coordinate 177,229 downwards.
ATTATTTGTTTATGTTTGTTACAAATTATTTTTTTTGTTGTTGTTTTTAGATTGGCATAACTGTTATGAGTATGGTACAGAGCGTTCAAATGCGGTCGAGATGTGATGGAAGATTTGCCTCGCTGTGGTAAGCCAACTGAAGTTAACATAGCACAAGTGAAAGAGATAGTGACTGAAAATCCTCATTCAACTTTAAGAGAGATAGCCCCAGAGCTTTCCATATCTCATGAGTCGATCCGTATCATTTTAACTAACATTTGGGTATGAAACATGTGGCCGCATGGCTAGTCCCAAAAGCCCAAATTTTCTCAAAAAACTCAATTACATGAGTCGCTCAGGACATGATAGAACGAGCCAATTCCGATCAACATTCATGAAACGCATTGGTGACAAAGTTTACGAGATTGACTTGCAAACTAGTCAACAAGCTTTCGAATTGCGCCTTCTAACTAAATCGAAACCGAAAAAACGATGCCAAACTGGTTTAAAAGTCAAAGAAAGCCCATGTTGAGGGCTTTCTTTGACTATCGCGGAGTTGTACACTCGGAAGTGTTGCCAGATAGCAAACGGTGAAAAAAGAACATTATTTGAGCGCTACGCGGCGTTTAAAAGAGAAAATTCGACAAAAAAGGCCACAAATTTTAAAATAAATTCTTGGATTTTTGCACCATGATAATGCGCTTTCACACGAAGTCATCATTGTGAACGAATATTTTATCCAACACTCAACAAATACCATCAGACAACCACTACATTCAACAGATATGGCTTCAGCCGTCTCTTTTTTTTCCTAAACTCAAATTACCTAAGCCTACCTCTGCCTGCCTTGTAAGGGACTTGGCGTGAAGATATGTATGTATGTATGTAACTCAAATTACCGCTTCGTGGCACCCGTTTTCAATCAGAAAAAACAATAAAGAGAATCCGTGACGACAACTGAACTCAGTTGCGGAAACAGCGTTTTAAAAATGTTTTAATGGTTGGATTCTTCGTTGGAGCAAGTGTATCTTTTCTGAAAGAGCATACAAAGAAATTTGAAGAATAAGAATTTGTGTGTTATTTCATCTTTTCCCGGTTCTTTCTTGACAGAGACAGAGACTTTTTTCTTACTTTGGGCACCTGTTCCGTATGGAAGCTTTAGGCACTTATTAAGCTCTCAAGTGAATACAATTTATTGTATTGTTGTAGAGCTACATACACTACGCAACGTCTACGGCGTAGCAACTCCGTTTCCTGTAGACGGCATCAATATGTGCATTACAAAAACATAAAATATCTATTCATGTACTTTTCTGAACTGATAGGGACTGAATCTGACCTATCGGTATATTTTGAATCGGAAATAATACGCTACATTTAAGATAGTACAAGTGTTTTTTGTTATGATATTGGAAGGCAAACAAGCAGACGGATTTCCTGATGGTAAAAAATTCAAACCGCCTAGAGACACCAAAGGGGGTAATGTTGCGTTGCCAACCTAAGACCGGGATGTTAGGTTAGAAAAAATAAGTGTACCGACAACCTTATCCTTCCAACCGGAACACGTCAACAGCAAGCACATACTTTATGGCGGCATGAATCGATAAGGTGGTGGTACCAATCTAGGCGAGTCGATGCAAAACTGCTAGTGAAATGTCACGGTGTTAGTGACGGTAAGCCTATGCTCACCTTTAACGAACTGCCTGGAAGGCAGATGGTCTATTTTGCAAAGCCGCCCGGATCGACACGGGACGGTCGGCTTTGCAAAATAATATTAAATAATGTTAACAAACCCTATTCATTTACATTAAGTAATAATTACATAACATGAATATTTTATACATGCACATAATATTCCGTGTTATAAGTAGGTTAAAAATATACGGAAGGGATACATAGATCAGATCAAAGAAATAATCTCTATTCCATGGACACATACAAACGGAATCCAACTGATATTAAAAATGCGAAAGTTTGTAAGGATGTGTGTATGTTTGCTACTCGTTCACACTCGAATGGCTTAACAGATTTGTCTGAAATTTAGAACACTGATAGATTGTGACCTGGATTGACATATAGGCTACTTTTAATCCCGATCGTAAAACGGGTTCTTGCGAAAACGCGGGTGAAGCCGCAGGCAACAGCTAGTATTTTATACTTCTTTTCTAACGCTGACGAAACAGCTATTTATGTGTTGTTTTTCATCCGACCACATCCAATAACACAATCAAACAATTTGCTTATTGTTATAAAATTCATACAAATGGTCAAGGTAAATTTAACAATATAATCTAAATATAAAAAAAAGATTTTTAAATATTGAATTAAATTTAACCTGGTATCTATTTAATTATTTCTATGTGCTAAAATCGTTGACTAACACCCGTAACACTTTTCTTCTTCGCCTTCACGCCTTCTTTTGGGTTAGATTCAATTTGTGTAACTCGTCCAGGAATATATAATATATAAAAGCATTGATTTGCTACATAAAAATATAATTAAAAAATAAAATACTCGTAAATTTTTTAGGACTCAGAAAGAAGCTATTTTTTCTTGGGCCAATTTTTTGTATTTGTTGAATTTTGTTCAACAGAACAACCAGTAACAATCGCATCACGGACAAACTTAACCAGTTAGGTTTCAATTTTAAATCTGGGCACCACTTAAAGTCTAAGCTAAATTTAAATTATAACTAGCTTTTGCGGCAAACTTCGTTCCGCCCGTTTAGTTTGCATAGGAAAATTCAAATGTTGTTTTTCCCAGATTCTTCACGATCGAACAGGATAAAAAGTATCCTATGTCCTTCTCCCGGTTCTAAGCTACAAGTTCACAAATTTTCAGTCTTATCAGTTAAGCCATTCTTGAGTTAAAAATAGTGTAACTAACACCTTTTTCTTTTATATAGTATACATATTATATTAATATAGATTAGAGTCTAATTAGTCTAGTTGGAGCGGAAAACAATTCGACTGTAGAACATGTTGATGGTATGATCCCGTGTGAGTGAAGCCACGGGCATAAATTAGTCATTTAAATGGCTATACAATTATATATAGGCATTATTTATACATTATTATGTCCAGACTTTAAATGAACTGACATTATCAATATAACATTTTAAATACACTGACATTCAAGTTGCAACTTCATTGTTGAGGCACAAATTTTGACAGTGTAGATAAAGTTATTCTCGGTTCTGAATATTTAACGTTTATAAATGAGAACGTATTTAATGCCCGTATAAATTATACATGAAATTAGTGAATAAAAGATATGTTCTTTTGAATCACAAACTGAGTTGGATATGAAGCTTCGTGGTATAAAACTAGTTAGCATCCCAATTTATGCATTCCGCTACATTTTTATGTATACCATTTAGAGGGTTTATAACCGTTGTGTATATAGAACTTAACCTCTACGAGTGAAGTAAATGCTTTGTTACATTTGTAAAATGGAGTGGAAACTTCTAACGGGAGGTAAGCAACTACACAACATTTTAATATTTCAATCAGTGTAGTAGTTTTGTGTCCTCCTGCACATGTGGCCATTCCATTCTTGTGGCCATAGTATTTTTAAATAAAAAACGTACAAATTGTCAGGAAATAATTTTTAAATAATCTCTTGTAATGTGATAATTATCAATTTCCTCTTAAAATCCACCGCCCTATCTATTCCTTCAGCTATGGCAGTGAGCAACACTATAGTTTTCCAGTCCAAAGATTAGGGTAAAAGGGGAATTTTCACAAATTTTAAGCAAAGAAAAGGGTCACCTAAGACAGGATTTGAACCCTTTCGTCTCTGACGAATGCTCTTACTATTTGAGCTACCGATGATCAACTCCTTTGGCGAAATTCTTAATTCCTAAATTAAATTAAAAATTAAATCCTAAACTAAATTAAATTTAAATGCTTCGGTAGTTATGTCCTATAGCTAGACACTTATTTGTAATACTATTAAATTAAAACTATTAATAAAAAGTGTGTGTGTGTGTGTACTTATGTACACGCGTTAGAAGTTATACTTCTTCGGCGTAATAAGATAAAAATCTTTTTAAAAACTAAAATGTTATCTTTAGCTAACTTCATAGCTAACTTCATCATGTCGGTTTTTCGTGACGGTGTGCGCGCGCATCGTAAAAATTTACCCTCATCTTTTTTTCCTAACGCGCCAAAAGAAGTATAACTTCAAAAGTAACTCACATTTTGCAATGGCCATAACTTTCCATTCTCGTAAGATATTTTAGAGTTAGCACTTGACCAGCTTGGGATACGTTTTTGGCACCTGGCAAGTGCTAAAATTAATATAACTTAATGGTGCCGCATATACTTGCACATTAGACCTAACAACGCGGCGACACGACAGCGATGCCTAAAGTTCAAAATTATCTCTTACCAACGGAACCGAGAGCTAAATCGCTGTCTTGTCTCATAAAAAAGGTATTGATAACAGTAGGTACATATTCATTAAAATGTCTACAATTTCACACAAGAAACATGTTGTGTGCATGTATTATATACAAACCAAACGCGCTCTATCACAGCTTTACGACGATAATAATTATAGTTTTGTTGTAAAATACGAAGCAGTATTTTTAAATATGTACACCATCTCGCATCTGCTCGTACCGTACTAGATTTAATAACATTTTACGATCGCGCTTTATGTCTCGTACCTGTAATGTTCCTCATAAAGATTGTTTAAAAATTTAAGATGTGGAGAGTTCTGTAACACATTTCAGCAAATCTTAAATATAATCTATACAGCCGGTTAAATTTATGAAAAGCTTACTATTTACCTGCAATTTCGGTAGTCACCTATGTGGCTAACGTTTCCTGCAAACCTTGTGTTGGTCCGGACTCTTTTGCAGAATAGACCATCAGCCTTCCTGCCAGGCAGCTCGTAAAAGGCGAGGATAGGCTTACCGTCACTAGCACCGTGACATCTGACTAGGTGGTAGAGTTTCGCAGCGACTCACCCGGATTGGTACCACCGCCTTACCTATTCCTGCCGCCTTAACGTCATGACGTGTTCCGGTTTGGAGGGTAAGGTAGTCGGTAAACTTACTTTTTCTCTTTCTCGAGGCCTAACATCCCGGCTTCAGGTTGGCAACGCACCATTACTACCTTTGGTGTCTCTAGGCGGCGTGAATTTCTTACCATCAGGAAATCCGTCTGCTTGTTTGCCTTCCAATATCATAAAAAAACTTTCATCCCACATTATAGTCCTTTTGGGGTTGGTTTTTAACATTTTTAACATAAAAAGTACCCTATGTTTGGGTTAGTATTTTCAAAGACAATATATATACTAATCTCTGGTATTTTAAACTATGTGCCTATCAAATGTCAATAAAATCATTTAAGCGGTTTTACGCAATTCAGACTTTTATAATATAAGTTTGGATGTACGGATTCTCAAAAACAGTTACAGTAGGTACAGGTAGGCTACGAAAAATAGTCAGTCTTTTTTTATGAGTAGGTGAATACAAATAACGTATCCTTCACAGGAAGTTATTTTATAAATTGACATAAAACATCTGCCTTATTCATAAAAAGTAGTTAAACCTCCTAAACGTTGCTCAACCAATCATTTGATTAAGCCTTAAACATTGTTTAAAAATTTGTTATTCATAAAGTATATTTTGACAATGCTTAGCTAAATACTGTTTAACTTGGTAGGTTTTGGTAGAAATGTGGCTGTATGCGTATTTCTTTTGCTAAAAGTGAATTAAACAATTGTCATCCGTTGTCAACATCATTGTTTCTGAATACGGTGTCGGACATCTATAACATCTTGCTAAAGAGTATTTATATTCCTTGTCTATAAGTATCTACCTGTTAATGTGCTGGGCACTGGCTGGGCCTGGGCTGTGTAACTTGTTGGCGTTTTTTAAGAAATGTGATGTTAAAGTTCAGTAGCTACTACGCGTATTGTACTACAATAAAATTAAATTTATTAGAGTAATTAAAAGTTGATGCAACTTAGTCACAAAACGTTTGAACCGATACACTGCATTTCAAAAATAATGTTTTTTAATGCACCTACATCATATTACTAAGCTAAATATAAAATAATGTCATTTCTGTAATATTTTCCCCCGTGTTGGTTCGAGTTCCATTGTAGAATAGACCTTCTACCTTCCTGTTAGACAGCGCGTAAAAGGCGAGCATAGGCTTACCGTCACTAGCACCGTGACAACTAACTAGGAGGTGAATTTCGCAGCGACTCACCCGGATTGGTACCACCGCCTTACCTATTACTGCCGCCATAACGTCAGCGCTTGCTGTTGAATTGTTTCGGTTCGTAAAATAAAGTAGCCGGTAAAATTACGAGTACTTTTGCTCGGGGCTTAACATCCCAGCCTCAGGTTGGAAACTCACCATTGCCACCTTTAGTGTCTCTAGGCAGCGTGAAATTCTCACCATCTGTCTACTTTTTTGCTTCCAATGTCATAAATAATGCTCTGGAAAACTATTCGTTTCTTCATAGGAGTCATAGGCCATCTCCATAATAAAACATATTATTTTAGTCCTATATTGTTCCAAATTCCAACATATCCCATCCAAATTTGTCCAAACTTCAACGAAATCAAAATATTTCAATGCGTGTATTATAGAATATTCATAACAATACACAAATAAGCCATATTAAATGGCTATTTGTTGCATGTTGTCATTGCACAAAAAATCAGCTGTTTGTAATTTAGTCAGCCATTTTGTAGATTAAGGTTTTAAGCAAGGGTCCGAGGTTGTTTAAAGTGACAGCTGTTTAAGAGTATATTTAAACAAATTAGCGTTTATGAATAAACATTTTTTAAAACATGATTTAAATTGGTGATTAAAAGTTAAACAACGTTTATAAATAAGCTTGTTTAAGTTTCATTACGATTTGGATAGAGACTGCAAAATTGGTGCAGCCGAATTAATTAGCCAACGTTTACAACTCTTAAATCATGTATCACTAACTGTGATCCGGGCAGATAAATCATTTAGCTGCAAGTCAAGTTTATTAACAGCGCAGATGTCGGCGACTGGCGATAGCTGATTTATGAAATACAAGCTGTTGCCTGCGGCTTCGCCCACGTTTTCACAGGAACCCGTTGTGCGATCGGAATTAAATCCAGTATACAGATAGTTTATCCAGGTCACAATCTATCTGTGTTCTAAATTTTAGACAAATCCGTTCAGGAATTCGAGCGTGAAAGAGTAACAAACATACACACATCCTTACAAACTTTCGCATTTATAACATTCATATGATGATATATGAATATGATATGATTCAATGTTACTATAATCACACATCATGGAGGTTATTATAGAAAAAATACCAAAGTATGAACAAACAGTGCAATAACAATATGCCACAATTCATAAAAAGTAAAAAAAAAAGTATCTTCACGCCCATATCCCCGAAGAGGTAGGCAGAGGCACAACCAGGGCACCCACGACTAGCCGAAGACAATAAAGTCCCACAATATGATAGGTGGCAAGCCTATCGCCAACCGGGCACATATCCTATCCCGAGCCACATTTTTTTTATATTTTACACACAATTCATATTTTAGTAATTATCAATTATCTTCATCATCAAATCGACTCCAATAACCTACCTATCTATTTTGTAAAAATGTATCAGGTATCACCAGGTACTACATAACACTTATTATTCTACTCGGCGGACCCGCTACAATACGGAAATGTAATGTAACATTTCTGCGAATGCTCGGCATAATGCTCACAGCGAATGCATTTTACCGGTAACATTTCGTCGTACATTGTGGTCATTCTTCCTTGAAATGTCGGACCTACAGGTTGCGTGTGCTGCGTTTATCTTGGTGAATTATATTAGAAGAAAGAAAACTAAAAATAAAAGATTGCGGCAAATGAACATTTACAATTAAAGACTATTGGATAAATAGCCCCCCGAGCGTCTCCCGCGCTCGTGCAAAGGCTCTGCGAAATGTTACACCAATACACTCATTGGTTTGTACATTTATAATTATAACAAAGCGGAGCGTGCTCGACATTTGTTTTGTGAAGGATGGTAATATACTAGAACATATAATAGAGGCGCTTGTTGTTCTGTTACAAGTAAATGCTCTAGTCTATACTCACCTTACTACTAAGGTAAGTGCAATTTTTCTCATCGCCCTCTTTCGCTTTAATAACCAGTTATATTTCAACCCAGAGTTCGCTATGGAACATTCCAGTAAATTGAAACGAACGTTCCTATTGTAAATGCAAGTTGTATGCATATGCAATCAATGAACCTGGCTAGCTTCAGAGGCTTCCGGTACCCACGAGGCTGAGGCAATACTCCACTACACACGGTTGGATTCTCCGTATAATTGCAGGATACATTTGCCTTTGGAATTATTCATACGAATTTTATCTCTAGAGCATTTTATTTGTAGTATTCTGTATCCTAGTGCGAATTTTTTGAGTCAGCAATCCGAAAGCTGGATTTTAATAAACGAACACGAAAAATGTCAAATTCGAAATGGACAGCTCAGACAATTGTCATGTTGTCAAAAAACAACATTGACAATTTCGGCGTTGGTTTTTGGCGTCATCGAGAGAAAAGATGGTCGAAGTTTTTTCATAATTATTGAAATTCGTGTTGATATTGAGTGAAATTAGTCAATTTTGGTGGCATTTTGTACAATTTTGTTCAGTAAAAGTGCACAAATGAAATAATCATGAAGAAATTATTGTATCGTGTATTTCCTCGTTGCCGCCAAATCTCACTACATGAGCTTGAGAATTGAGGCCACCGCCTTTACCCAAGACCCTGACATGACTTACTGACGACTTATGACTGATGACTAATTAAAATTGATATAAAATTTGATGCAATTTTCTACTTGACTTATGGCAAAATACTAACGTGAAGGCCAAAACCTAAAGAAAGAAAGAAATTTCGCCGTTATAGTATCAACAAGGTGACAAAATTTGTTCAATATGCTATGTTACCATTTTGTAAAATACGCGATTACGTTGGCATACCGGATATATGTTTGCTAGAACTAGAATTTAATGTATAGCGAATAAAAACTAGAACTGCATTAGTGGCCGACAGACTTTTCTTCGCGATTATTCACTTCTTATAAGATTAGGCAAAAGTATCTTACCCATATTGCTTCCGTCGTGCTTTAGCTTTATACTAACACGGTGTCATGCTCGAATCAGAAAATGTATTATGCAATAAAAAATATTTTTTTTACTTCCGACAGTAAAAAAGTGGGGTGTTATAAATTGTGTCTCTGTGTATACATTATGTGTCTATCTGTGGCATCGCAGTCCCCAAACTATTGAACTATTTTTAAAAATCCCTAAAAATTTTACTCCATGCGTGTTTTGAGGTTATTGCATATATATTAAAATATTAAGATTAATTTCAAATTCAATTACTATGGAAATATGTGAAGGTGCGCAACCATTGCCTGCCTCCGGCTCACAGTCGTATAATGTAACGAATTAAATTCAAATTTTAAATTAAAATATCTAATTGAGTTTTATCTCTTTATGGTGTCATATATTTCATTGTAAAAATTTATTTCAATATTAGTAAAAGTGCTAAATTAAAATAGATATCTCTGGATAAGTTTAAAAAATGTATCTAATACCAAAGTAAGAAAATTATATGCTTGTGCTATGGGTGGTAGTCAACGATTCTAATATATAGAAATACATAAATGTATACCAAAATAAATTTGAAAACACCCAGACCCGGAAATGCAGACATCTTAATGTTCATCGCACAAAGCTCCTGTCGGGAATCGAATCCCAATCTCGCGGTTGATCGGTCCCCTCGACCACCGATAAAATTAAAATATCTTATAAGGATCGGAAACTATGACTGTTATAAAATATGAATTTCAACTGTAATGATGAACTCAATGGACAATGTTATGATATACAGGTATATAAACATAGCTGTGTAGCTATAGTACATAACTATCGACAAAATCGTAAAGAAGGAATTAAAAATTTCAAAACAAGATGAGCTCAAAGGGTTGGAGCTGAATGCTCAAGATAAGAGATAAGCGAGAGACGAAAGGATCTAAGCTCAAAGGTTGAAATCTTGTCCGAGTTAAGATTTTTTCTTTTTTTAAAATTTATTGGACCTATGCGGGCAGGCATTTGTGTGATGAACATTTAGATTTCTGCATTTCCGGGTCTGGGTGCTTATTAAATTTATTCTGGAATCTATTTAAATATTTCTATCTACGTATTAGTATCGTTGACTAACACCCATAGTACAAGCATATAATTTGATTACTTTGGGGTTAGATTCAATTTGTGTAGCTTGTCCAGAAATATTTATTGATGTGAAACATTTATAGTCGCACGTTAAACCGATGTCTAGCGTGGCGACGCGTCGCCATGTGATGGTATACATATGCAGTAGTGTGTACGATGTGGCGGCGCGTCGCCATGCGCAGTCGACGATATACGATATCTAAAATAGTACGTCTACGTGTTAGTCTAAAATCGTAATATTTTAGTTTATCATTATGACATATTTAGTTACTATCACAATCTGTTCCTTTTTGAATATTACTTTTACAAAATAATGTCGATGTTTGACATCTGATAGGCATCCCGTTACGGCTCACATTTTTTTATTTACTATAGTTAAATGCAAGTAGGTAATAAGAGTTATATTGGAAAATACGTGTCCCAGGAAATTTTTTAAGGTTGAAAAGATTAAGGATGTTTTTGTGTTCAAGAAGGTTATCAAACATATGAGACAATAAACGGGCTTATCTGACCTTTGGCATTTGTTTGACCGCGTGGATAAATCACAACAGTTCCGTTAAGTGATGTTTCAGTTTGCGTAGGAACGGCTGGGCTGGGCGGAAATGGCAGGGCGGTGGCCGCTACCTATTTCCGGCGTGTATCACGCGCCAACAATATTTCCATCCATCACCATTGACCTCTACATCATGTAGCTTTTACTGTTAACCCCAAACAGTATAGAAAATAATCAGTTTTGATATGATATGTGTTCGAAAGTATAAATAAAGCATCTTCACGCTCCTATCCGTGAAGCGCTAGGCCGACGCACAACTAGGGCACTCCTAAGAAACCGAAGACACTGACTCCCGTACTGTGATAAGTGGCAAGCCTATGGCCTAGGGGGCCGATGTTTTTTTACAAAATTTTACAAAATTCGAAGAAACGCGCCTTCATAAAGTGATAAGTGGCAATAGCCATTGGGGCCAAAATTCGATCTCGGCAACTTTGTTTTTTTATTAGAAAATTCGAAGAAACACACCTTTTTTCTTTGTTGCCCGACCCAGGGATCAACCTCGTGGAGTCAAGTACAACACCGGACTGCTACAAGACAAAAGTATAAATACATAAGGAAAGCAAGACAGCTTTTTCTATGTATTTAGTAAAGTTCGAATCAAAGAAGAATTTGTTAAGAAATAAACAAGAATCTTCAATTACCAGTGACAATAATAATCTATTTTGACATTTGATAGGGAATTTTTGGGGAAGACTCAAACAATCCTATTAATATTACAAATGCGAAAATTTTGTAAGTATGTATGTATGGATGTTTGTTACTCTTTCACGCTCGAATGGCTAAACGGATTTGTCTGAAATTTGGAAGACAGATAGATTGTGACCTGGATTAACATATAGGCTATTTTTAATCCCGATCGCATGCCGGGTTTCTGTGAAAACGCGGGCGAAGCCGCAGGTAGCAGCTAGTATTCCATAATCAACATTTTAGGCATTCCCGTCCGATGGTAAACGCAGATATACTTAAATCGAAGTGACGGTAAGCGCCTTTTAGTATCCACCGGAAGCCTGTGGTTTAAACTATTTTTTGTCCACTTAACTACTGAATTATATTCATGTTAGAGAAAACATATTATTATACTGTAAAGGTTTTTTGCAAATGTAATGAAATATTTGTGAAAATTATTAATCCTACTAATATTCGAAATTCGAAAATTTGTGAGTATGTTAGTATAGATGTTTGTTACTCTTTCAAGCTCAAATGGCTGAACGGATTTGTATAAAATTCGGAACACAGATAGTTTGTGACCTAAATTAACAGATAGGCTACTTTTAAATCCCGATCGCACAACAGGTTCCTGTGAAAACGAGGGCGAAGCTGCAGGCAACAGCCAGTTTAATATAATTTTAAAATATTACAATACTAGCTACTGAACCGCGACTTCGTCAGCGTAGAATAATAATGATTTTCATACAAACATTCATTCCCCCTTATTATGTTTTAAGACATCTTGGTTACCGAAGTGTTTGTTTCTTTTCCTCACTGAATGAATAAATGAATGAATGAATGAACCCTTAATTGTTCACAATTAAACTGACTACAAAATAAGTACAATAAGTATTAACAACAGAATATGAGTACCTATAGTCTTTAGTACACTTATCGCTTAGGCGGTCTTATCGCCAAACAAAGCTTTATCTTCCAGACACCCTCTTTGTCTGAGGAGACTATATAAACATAGGTTCAGCAAGCAAGGAGATTAAGCATACAAAAAATATAACGTAAGATAAAAATATTAATAATAACGATAAGGAGAAAAATGAAAGCAGTATAAATGTGAGACCAAAATAAACCAGATACAGCATTTCAAATTAAGACATAACAGTGTTTCATAATTTATATTGAAGTAAATACCAAGTATCTGCACTCCGGTCCAGTCCGGGTGTTGGACTTGACTGCATGAGGTCCCGAGTTCGAATCCCGGGTCGGCCAACACAAAGAAAATTGGATTTTTCCAATTTTCCAATAAAAAACGTTGGTCGGGATTGGAAATGTGCCCGGTTGGCGATAGGCTTGCCACCTATCACATTGTGGGACTTAGTGTCTTCGGCTAGTCGTGGGTGCCTTGGTTGTACCTCTGCCTACCTCTTCGGGGATATGGGCGTGAAGATACTTGAGTAAATACCATATCAATCAAATAAATAAATAAATGATTATCAACGCCTAGGTATTGAAGAAACTTAAGTGAGTTGGTTATAATCCTGGTCGCCTGGGAGTTTGTTTATCCCTGAGATTTTACCTTTTTTTTCTCCTATCGTAATTAAATGTAGCTTTGACATACTTTAAATATTCTTATAAAAGCTTCTGAGCACACACATTTTGGAAATAAATAATTTTAATTAAATTAAAATTAAAAAAAAAAACGTAGTGGGTGGACGACCCCTGAGTTGGTTCACACCCCGTGTCGTCTATGTAGAATAGACCATCTGCCTCTCTGCCTGACATAATAGCATCAAAATATTTTTTTTATTTTTTTTTATTTCATGTTTCTCTGTCTGTCTCTCTCTATAAGAGAGATAGAGATAGAGATTACTAGAGATTGACAGAGAGGGGGGAAGAGAGAACTTCGTTCCATCCGGGTGTCCCTTGACACCTCTCAACTTTTTTTACCATCAGGAAAGCTGTGTGCTATCTTATAAAATATAAAAAAATACATAACATAAAACGGGAAATATTTTTTAATTGTTACTGAATGACTGAAATATTAAGGATCAATATTTTGCAAAAATCTGAGTCAAAATCACATTTTGTGATAATCCTGGCCACAGGGAAGAGACGTAGCTGTATTATCTATGACGTCTATATGCTCTTGATTGAAAGGAGCATGAATTTGTGTGATTAGCAAAGATGTACACATAATAACACTGGCCTACATTAATTTTGGTGCTTAAGATTTTATACCTGATTTTAGGTTTATATTGTGAGCTGATACGAGAAATCTAGTCGCTTTTTAAATGTCAGCACTTGTTCATAAAATCGAAAACAAATACATAGAATAGAGAGTAGAGTATCTTCACGCCCATATCCCCGAAGAGGTAGGCAGAGGTACAACCAAGGCACCCACGACTAGTCGAAGACACTAAGTCCCACAATGTGATAGGTGGCAAGGCTATCGCCAACCGGGCACATATCCAATCCCGACAAACATTTTTTTATTAGAAAATTGGAAAAATCCAATTTTCTTTGTGTTGGCCGACCCGGGATTCGAACCCGGGACCTCATGCAGTCAAGTCCAACACCCGAACCGCTAGACCACAGAGGCGACAACATATACATACATACATATTTTACAATTAATGTGATAAAGTAGTTGTAATACGGACTGATTACGAATAAAACCAGAAAATAGTTAAAATGAGAATTGTAGGTAAACTAGCGCTGTTAGCTGACAGCTAGTAGCAACAATGTACCTAATTCATACTACCTATTTTACCGACTACAGATGCGAACAGTAGGGTTACTCTTGAATCTCGATGTCATGCGAATTGCAAATTGGAATCGTTTATTCCATTTTAGGTACTTTCGAACACAATACTAGTGGACTATTAACATTTAATTACAAATAAATTCAACAAATCCGATAAAATAATTTGTTGTTAGTAACCAAATGTTATTAATTCACCGGTATTGTGTTCAAGAGTACCTAAAGTTGCAGACTCGATTCCAAATCCCAATATTGCACGAATCGAGCTTCAAGAGTAACCCTACAGAGCTGCACCAAACAAGCAATTTGTTTCTGTAGGTCATTATTATTGGTCGGTTCTTTATTAAATTTATTTCTTACTAGTTGTTTATCCACGACTTCATCAGCGTATAACAGTTACTTCCACATGGTTTTAATAAAAACTTTCAACCACGTTTAACTCCTTTGGCGTTGGCTTTTGGAAAAAAGTAACTTCTGCTTGAAACCGCGTCTTAAGTATCATATTAAACTTGATCAAAATCGCTCGTGGTTTAGTCGTTTTAGCCGTGAAAGCTAACAGACATACTGATATACTTTATCCTATCCTATTAATATTATAAATGCGAAAGTTTGTAAGTATGGATGTATGGATGTTTGTTACTCTTTCACGCTCGAATGGCTGAACGGATTTGTCTGAAATTTGGAAGACAGATAGGTTGTGACCTGGATTAACATATAGGCTATTTTAAATCCCGATCGCACACCGGGTTTCTGTGAAAACGCGGGCGAAGCCGCAGGTAGCAGCTCGTCATTTATAATATTAGTGTGGATATATTATCTAATAACGTCGTTTTCTGAGTACGTACTCCCAAACCGGAGATGTTAACTATACTTAAAATTATAACTTGTAAGGTTTTTCAAAACTGCTTTCAAGCTAAAAGGCAGTTAAGTGACAAAGACGAAGCAGTTGGTAGCAATGCTAATAGCCGCTTGATAGCTTTAGAATTTTCATCTTTTTTATTTAGCGACTTTTAGCTAATTCGTTTTCGAAACGGTCAAATATAGAAATATAGATAAATATAAATAAATATAGATAAATTTCCCCGTGTTGGTCCGGGCTCCTTTGCAGAATAGACCATCTGCCTTCCTGCCAGGCAGCTCGTAAAAGGCGAGCACAGGCTTACCGTCACTAACACCGTGATATCTGACTAGGTGGTAGAGTTTCGCAGCGACTTTGGTACTACCGCCTTACCTATTCCTGCCGCCATAACGTCATGACGTGTTCCGGTTTGGAGGGTGAGGTAGCCGGTAAACTTACTTTTGCTCGAGGCCTAGCATCCCGGCCTCAGGTTGGCAACGCACCATTGCCACCTTTGGTGTCTCTAGGCGGCGTGAATTTCTTTCCATCAGGAAATCCGTCTGCTTGTTTGCCTTCCAATATCATAAAAAAAAATAGATAGGTTATCGCCTCTGTGATCTAGCGGTCCGGTTTCGGACTCGACTTCATAAGGTATCCGATTCGATCCCCAGATTTTCTAGTAAAGGCTATATTGCACGGGAACGGAAATGTGTCCGATTAACGATAGGCATTGCCACTTATCAAATTAAGGGACTTCGCGTTTTCGGTTAGTCGTGGTTGCTCGGTAGGGTTACTCTTGAATCTCGATATCATACGAATTGGAAATTGTAATCGTATATGTCATTTTAAGTACCTTTGAACACAGTATTAGCGGCTTATTAACATTTGGTTACAAATAAATTCAACGAATCCGATAAAATAATGTATTGCTTACTATAAATGCAAATATTTCGCTCGTATTGTATTCCAGAACACCTAAAATGATATACTGGATTCCAATTTATAATATTGCATGAATTGCTAAAGTAACCCTACTGGTTGTACCTCTGCATACTTCTTCGTGGCTTCGGGTGTAAAGATACAGATAGAAATATATTTTTTTAAATAAATTGTCATAATAAGGTTAAAAATAACCAAGTCGCCTTTTAGCTTGAGGGCAGCAGAACATGGTCAATGTTGCGGGATTTGTTAGTGTTGTATAAAAATTAATGTGCTTGTTTTAGTGGTGGCGTTTCCTTCCGGTAAATGTCAGTAAATATCAGGGACAGGAGCAGTGGCGCTCGTCGGCGGATCGACATTTTTGTTGTATGAAGGTGAATTGTATTATTGCGGGATTTCTTTACCTATACAGTATACTGCTACCATTTTATTATTACATTACTTTATCACAAGTATTACAGCTGAAGCGTAGATCTAGTGGTTATTAACCACTAATAGTTACCCCCGTTTACGCCCTTCAGGTATTTTGAGAGTTCACACAAAATATTAATAATAGGATCGTGAGGTCTGGCACTCGATACTCTTTGCCTACCCCGTAAGGGACTTGGCGTGAAGATATGTATATGTATGTATTAATAATAGTATTTTGATAAATAGTTGAATTAAATCGATATAAAATAGTTTATCTTGAATGTGATGCTATCTTCTATATTTGAAAGTAATTATTCAAAGCTATACCAATCAAAGTAAGTGCTACGAATTATAAAAGCTTAATGTGTTTTTGATGTTTATGTTGTAAAATTCGAAATTTGACTTTGGAATTAATTTAAATATTTTTTCACTTCTTGGTTAGTTTTCCTTCTTTCCTTGTGTATTTACAAAGAACCATGTCGAGGTTCTGTATCCCGGGAGACAAACTTTGGTCCATATTGGCCTTTGTCGGTACAACCCATTTAAATAATTCGATTTAAATGGGCCGAGCATTTTGCTCGCACCCAAAATCCCATGACATATTTAAAAACATCACGTTGAGTCCAATTAACCTTTCCTACAAAAGACCCCGATAACCAATCATATCATTATAGGCGATCGTAGGTATAATCATTATTAGCACCATCATCTTGGCTATACCGTATACGGTAGAGATGAGGACTTCCCCGGATTGATTTATTAAATCTTTGTTTAGGTATTTAATCCTTCTGGATATGTGCATCCCATCGTACCTAATTTATAAATGATTTTTTGTATATCTACGTTAGAAACTCGCAGAGAAATGCTTAATTTAGCCAGTTTTATTTTAAGCTAAGCGATACGAAGTCATTAAAAAAGGTCAGCAATAATGGACTACATTTAACGGCAATCACTGGCAAGTCTGGCAATACACATTCGTTTAACACTTTTGTTTCAAGCGACTAATATCTTTGCAACAATAATAATTCTTCGCAATTTCCGAACGTTGTTTTCATCTTTTCTCTCAAAGTTCTAAACTACAAGAAAAGAATGTACTTACTATGTATGTACAGACATATATCCATGCTTAGTCCCTTACGGTGTAGGCAGAGAGTATTGAGCGCCAAACCTTCACGATCCTTGTAAACCTGTGTGGCTTCCTCCACATTCATGTCCCTTTTCATATTAACATGTACTTACTTATTTCAGAAACAGCATTCTTAGCAACGCCTGAGGTCTGGTTCTGGTTCTGGTAAATAGCACACAGGTACTGTGTGTTGTAGACTTGCCATCAAGTGATCACCGTGCTCGTTTGCTTCCAACTAAAAGTTACTTTTTATTTTATGATATATGAAGACAAACAAGCAGACGGATTTCCTGATGTTAAGAAATTCACGTCGACTAGACACACCAAAGGTGATAATGGTGCGTTGCCAACCTGAAGCCGGGATGTTAGGCCTCGTGCAAAAGTAAGTTTACCGGCTACATTACCCTTCGAACCGGAACACGTCAATGGCAAGCACTGACGTTATGGCGTCAGGAATAGGTAAGGCGTAGGTACCGATCCGGGCGAGTCACTGCGAAACTCTGCCACCTAGTAGGATATCACGGTGTTAGTTGGACCAAACTTTAACATTTTTCCTAGATATAAGTTGTTCCTGCTGTTTGATAGTATACCTATATTATGATACTCATGATGCCTATACTTTTAACAATCCACGTTAATTAATTACTGGTGTATATTCGTTGCGTGCTACCCTGTCCTTGGCGACTGTCAGTCAACTCCATGGCCGGGCTGATAAATAGGTATGTGTTAATTCGACGCAGGTTCAACGTCGGTCTCGTGCTAGTTTTTGGGTTAGTTACAGTCCTTAGGAGATGGTTAGTTAATTTATTAAATTACCAGGTATATGGGTTGTATGTTAGTAGTACCTATCATTATACGAATGTATTGTCTGTATAAAAGATGCTTAACATTTTGAATTATTTATACGGGATAATCACGATATTTTTTTTATTTTATTATTTAAATAAATAAATATCCCTGGACAAGTTACACAAATTGAATCTAACCCCACAGTAAGCATATTATATGCTTGTGTTATGGGTGTTAGTCAACGATTCTAATACATAGAAGTACCTACTTAAATAGATACCAGGATAAATTTAATAAAATATTATCTAATATTATTTATCTATTTATTAAAATAAAAATAGATCATGGGTATCCGGAATAAGTAATTAAAAATGTTAATAATACGTGAGGATTTTAAAATCGTAATAGATCCTTGTTAAAATGTATTAAGATTTACTTATATAACGTGCATCACTCAGCGGTTGAAATTCATTGCTATATAGTACAAAATTAATATTTTCGCTGTTTGATTAATGGTTTAGTTTCTCCAAACATATAAGATATATACAGGGTCACTTTCAATCAAAGGACCGGCCAATTTTAATAAAAGGGAGTTAAGGCTTTAATGGTAATTCATTTTAAATATTACTGCCAAATTGTAATATTTACTCTTGTAAATATTCGTTGAATACTTCACTTGTTGCCACGCTATGTCGTACCTAGTACGAGTCATGACGTCACCGGCCTACGAATGTGATTGCAGTCGGCGGGAATCAGTTGAATGCTTTGTTTACGTGGTAGCCATAGATTTGGAATTTCGCGTCGAATAAAAATTGCAATTAATATTTAGATTTATTTTTAATTACATACTTCAAAGATCAAATGTGAAAAAGAAAAAAGATCGCTTCCTCACCCAACACTCTCGAAAAATTTGGCTGGTCTTTTAAATGTAACCCTGTATATGATACTTGTACCTACATAAGTCTTTATAATTTGTGCCCCGTATATGAATAGTGTGTCATGATAGCATGAATAACGTTTTTTTTTCATAAATTTTGTAGATTTATTTTAAATATTATAGCTCTGTTACATAAACATGAACCTCTTCGAGTTCACACTCCTTCCACGTCAATGTCTTAAAAAGAGGTATAAAGTTTGTGATATTAAAATAAAATTACTACCTATGTACCTATAAAGACAAAATTCATATTGATGAAAATTCTATGTTACTAGGTAGCACGGTGAATGAAATGAATGAAGGTACAAAGATTTTTTTTCATAAAAGAGGAGGCAAACGAGCAAGTGAGTCACCTGATGGAAAGTGATCACCTCCGTCCATGGACATCTGCAACCCCAGGAGTATCACAGATGCGTTGCCGACCTTTAAGTAAGTTTATGTCAGTGGTGCGTTTATTCACTAGAGGCTAGACGACTTTCTGCTACACTTCTTTCGAAATCATGATACCATATTTGATAACATCAATCTGAGTG
>NJDC01001764.1:132945-155962 GCA_002245475.1 Calephelis virginiensis | reverse complement strand
TATTTTTTTAGTCCAATTCATTTAAAACCCACTGTCTTTCCTGTTTTATGAAGTAAGTACTTTGTATACCTAATACTTCGGGTTTGCACAGGCTTAACACAACGGAAAAGTTAATGATAAAATTCAAGTAATACTCACACATAACCTTCCAAGATCTGGTGTGCAACTTCCGCCAGATGTAGCGCAAGAGCCACAAAGTAGAGCCATGTCGCCATCTCACTCTTGGCCGACGATCTCTCACTTCACTCTCTGTAAAGTTTTTATTTATCTTGGTAGTTATTTATCTTAGTAATGCGACACGTTTAGTAGCTTATCTACATACTCCAACATATTTTACTGCCCGCAACTGTTTCTGGTGTTTCGTTAAACGGACTTGGCGATGAGAGCAACAAAGGGTTGGTCTTAGACTTGGGACATGCAGTGTGTACCTACCTAACTATAATGGTATCCGGGAAGTAATGTGGGACAGAATAGTTAGGTCACCTGGGACAATTATGACAATTTTCCTCATATCTATATTCAAATTTTATAGCTCTTGGCAATCAACCAGTTTCCAGAATGATTTACATTGACTACGACTTTTGAAGCACGCCTACAGCCCAAAATCTGTAGCTAGTCCTTGAATATTATTTATTTACTTATTTTATATTTTACTAGCTGACCCAGCAAACTTCGTATCGCTTGACATTATTGCTTCGATAGTAGCGCAGTCTGCCGGACCCAATGTAAAACATTCCAAAATCAACGACTACTTACAAATACAAAAATAATTATAAAAACATTTTCCAGTGGACCAAATAGTGAATCTAAACCATTCTCGAATCCCCTCCAGTGACAAACAGACGAACACAAGAATTACATATATAAAGATGTGAAAAAGGCAGCGAATAAGAATACGGTTCTCCCGACGGTTAGAGACAACCGTGGCTTACAGACATAAGTTGCACAATACTCTACCACCAGAGGTTTTGTGGTTATTCATCCATTTTATCTACGCTCGCCTCTTAGGAGAATATCCAGACAGGAAGGCAGAGTTTCTATTCAACACAAGGGGCCAGGTCCAAAACGGGGAAAGCCAATAGCTGATAATTTTAGGAATTTAATCAAACATCTATTTTTTTTATGATATTGGAAGGCAAACAAGCAGACAGATTTCCTGATGTAGAGACACCAAAGGTGGTAATGGAGCGTTACTAACCTGAGGCCGGTATGTTAGGCCTCGAGCAAAAGCAAGTTTACCGGCTACCTTACCCTCCGAACCGGAACACGTCATGACGTTATGGCGGCAGGAATAGGTAAGGCGGTGGTACAAATCTGGACGAGTCGCTGCAAAACTCTACCACCTAGTCATATGTCACGGTGTTAGTGACGGTAAGCCTTTGCTCGCCTTTTACGAGCTGCCTGGCAAGGAAGGCAGATGGTCTATTCTGCAAAGGAGCCCGGACCAACACGGGGCAATCTGGCATGTTATTCTTGTATTTATTCTTTAAACTTGAAACCTTGTACAAGATACCTTCAAATATCCAATTGTAAATTGCATTATTTATCCATACTGATATTTTATTGAATCAGGCGTTACTTTGCGGAAATCCATGATAACAGATGTAAAATAAGCCTTTATTTTGCTAATTCCGCGGAACCTGTGAAACTGTTGTGGCGAGAAGTCTTCCAAATGACACAGAATATGACAAGCCTACCTTATGTTCCCACCGTTACTAGATCACGAATAGAGTCCGAACTCGGGAAATAAACAAACTTGTCACGTCCCTCGCCAACCTTATTGAAGAAGAGTCACGGAATTAGCAAAATAAAGGCTTATTTAACATCTTGGATAGATGATATATGATGATACTGATATTATTCTTTTATAAATATGGCTTTCGATCATTTTTCACGACTACTTTGCCAATGTCAAGTTAGTTAATTCTTATATAATATACAGTTATTAGTCACTATGTACAAAGTCCTATCAGGTCAGGGTCTTGAGTAAAGCTGTGGCTTCGTTACTCAAGCTCATTAGTGAGATTTGACGGCAGTGAGGAAATAGACGATACACTAATTTCTTCATGATTATTTCATTTGCGCACTTTCACTTAACAAAATTAATCTAATTCCCATCTAAATTAACCAATTTCACTAAATATAAACACGAAATTGAATAACAATGAAAAAATTACGACCACCTTCATTCACGATGGCGCCAAAACTCATATTGACATTAAATTTATGACAAATGCAACTGTAGGTATTTAATTGTTCTACTGTTATGTTATAACGGAGAGATGGTATGTTGTAATTTATATGTGTGGGGAGAGAGAAGGCTAGAGTTACATACAGGTTGCTATTTGGAGTTTTGGTACCATCGAGAGAAATGATGGTCGAAATTTTTTCATAAATATTGAATTTCGTGTTGATATTGAGTGAAATTAGTCAACTTTGGTGGCATTTTGTTCAGTGAAAGTGCACAAATAAAATAATCATGAAGAAATTAGCGTATCATGTATTTCCTCGTTGCCGCCAAATCTCATCACTTGAGCTTAAGTAATGAGGCCACCGCTTTACCCAAGAGCCTGACATGACTTACTGACGACTTATGACTAATTAAAACTTGACTAAAATTTGATGCAAATTTCTACTTAACTATTGGCAAAATACTAACGTATAGGCCAAAACCTAAAGAAAGAAAAAGGTTGTTATTCCGATATATGTATAAGTGGGCTCCCATTGGACAGCTAAACTTGATACGCGGGCAACATCATATTAAATAAACAAAATATCCATTTACAAACGGCGTTTCTGACAGTTCTATCATTCTGCAGTAGATAACCTTATCACACTCACTTTTGATATTAAGTAAATAAAACGACGTCTCCACTTACCTTGCTGACCCAGATCCTCGTAATCACTCCTCACATTCCTCATGGGAATCATTTACACTAGATAGATCATTTAACAACACACACAAACAGTCGTTCAGACATTTTGATCCGGCGAATACTACACAAACGTTCCCAGTGCGATTGTGTTATTGACTGGAGATAAGAACATCATCGTAACTAGGTACATTAGCACGCTATATTTATCGATGTGGTTTACATATTAATGTTTCCTTATCTACTCTTGGGTTGATTCCTCACTAAATTCTACACGCTTTTGTACAATTTTGGTGAGTAGACAGCAAAGAAGGCTTATGTGGGTTTTAATGGTATAACTAGCACATGAAACAACGTAGGCAAAGACTATATTTTTTGTTATTATATAGCAAGCAAGCGCTTTTCCTTGTAACGACACTGATCGTCTATAGATCGCCATAGACTTTACTGATGAGTCGCTATCTCGGCTCACAAATACTAGTCATCCGGCTACTTTATGGCCGCTATCAAGCACGGCGGTGGTAATTATTTATTTTTAAGTGATAGACACGGAGTAAAAGCACTTGGCACCTCTAATGGTAAAGAAACCGTGGCCTATAGAAACCACAGATGTTAGAGGTGCATCACTAGCCTGTGGCCAGAGTGTTGGGCCTATTGTGAAATCGACCGGCTACCCTACCCTTCTGAACATGACTGCCGGGCGCGTTGCTCCGCAGCTCCATAACAATTTTTTACTGGGTGAATTGCTGTATTCAGTTAAGTTCTTGTAACTGTGATATTTTGATATGGAAAGTACCTAATAATTATTAAACTTTACAATTATTCAATATTAATCTATGTTATAAAAAATATTCAGCTATAACTGAGAAACTCAGTATGACATTTGAAGGATGTGAAATAAAACAATGTACTTAAGTATGTGGAGTATTTGTAATCACAAAATTGCACTTATACTAGCTGTGCCGCTTACAACGAGACCCAAAACCTTACCAAACAAATACAAATTCCATTGACAATATTGATACTAGTTATGTAAATGTTATTTAGCCACCTATGAACGGCAAAATATTTTATCACTGCATGAAACATCGAAATTAAATAGGTATTTTTTGAACCCACAATCATTGCGCTCTAAAAAATTAAACCAACTAGGTATTTTGCAGTGCTTTTGTGACCTACACCAGGGCTTCCCAAACTTATCTGTTCTGTGACGCCCTTCGGTAGTGCTATTTTTTAAAGCCCCCCTTTACCCACTCAGTGTCAGATCCCCTCCGGATCAAATACTTACTATTTATATAGTACAAGCACTATTTTTTATGAAGCCCGCACTCCGTGGACAAAAAGTTACTACAGTTATGTAGTTATAATAAGTACAAGTCCAGTAACTTCCTAGACTCGAATATCTCACTCGATTCTATAGCATTGACACGCGACGCCCTTGGGACAATGCCACGACTCCCCAGGGCGTCGCGACTCACAGTTTGGGAAGCCCTGGCCTACACTGAAAATTAATCTTTGTTGTTGAATTTTAGGTGAACACTATTTTGTATTTTTAATCACTTTTATGACTCTCATCAAGTTCGATGAACACACGAAAAAAAGAATTGCCTTTTGAATTTTGCAACGAAATAGGAGTATAATATCCTAGTTGACGTTTTTACTTATTAATTAATTATTATCAGAACTGGGAGGCAAAGATTCCCTCGTAATAAATTAACCTTTAAAATATATTTTTTGGCATATCTAAAATATAATAATTTACTTCACTTTTTTAGAGTTCCGTACCCAAAGCATAAAAACGGACCCAAATACTAAGCCTCCTCTGTCTGTCTGTCTGTCTCCAGGCTGTATCTCATGAACCGTGATAGCTAGAAAGGTGAAATTTTCACAAATTATGTATTTCCGTTGCCGCTAGAATAACAAATTAAAATATTAAAAGGGGTCCCCATACAATAAACGTGTTTTTTTCGTATTTATTTGCTCAATATTACAAACGGTAACAGGTAGACGCTTCGAATTTTCAAATTAAATAATTAAATAGCAATAAAGTAAATATTAAAGGACAATCCCATACAACAAAGGTGATTTTCTATTATAGATGATAGAACGGAACCCTTCGTGCGCAAATACGACTCGCACTTGGCCGGGTTTTTTTTTATAAGAAAACACATTATGTAATCAAAACAGTTTTTTTAAATGTCGATATTTTACCTACAACTACTAGTAGTAGTTCGTAATCGTATCGTGTAAGTTTTAGTTGTATTATACCGCCTACTAGTCAGTAGGCACCAGTTTCAAGTTGGGTACAAAAAATTATCATCTTTGACATCTATGGGCGGCGCATATTTCGAAAAAAAGTGTTTTTATTCTTAATGAGTTACTGCGCTATGTTTTTCTAATAATGAAGTACATAGATTCGTCAATAATAAAGTATTCTGTTTATTCTGTTGCTTCTGAGGTGTAAACGCCGCGTTTTGTAAGGCAGTATGTGGAGTGTTAAAATATTCGGGAAGAGATATTGCACCTGGACCTTGGTCTACGTGTGATGTAATGTGCGATATTACTGAACCATATTGCCAAAAGTACGCAAACTTACATTTACATATATATATATATATGTATATATGTAGATTATATAACAACACAGTGATTTAAGAATAAGTATGTCAAATCAATTTTCGATTTAAATTATGTTTAAACTGGAGTTCGTGGACTAAAGTAGAAAACAAGCCTATCGCCTTAACTCTTAGCACGACAAGAAGAAACATTTTTGTGTGTGTATATTTCTACAGATAACTTATGCAAATAATTAGCTAGTAATATCTGTCCAGACACAAGCCTCGAATATCACTTAATGTGCTTCTTTTAAAATAATAAAGTGCTTGAAGCTAACTAATACTGTTATTATTTAATAATGGCGCAGAATCTTCGCTTTCAGATTTCTCGCTGTCACTCGTCACTGTAAAGAAATAAATATGTGTATTAGTGTACATACGTGAGAAGCGAAACTTCTTTATAAAATCATTTTTCGTAGAGCATAAAAGAAAAAAATCACATCAAAAAAACTTTATATAACATTCATACATTGGTGACAACATACAGTGTTTTTTGGTGAAGCGTTACAGAGAAATGTGACGGGTGACAAAAATATGACGTCAAATTTCTCACATAAGTCAATAAAGAAGTTTCGCTCCAAGAATCAGTAGACGTAGAATGTAACGATAAAAAGATAGTTATATTCATTCCAACCAGTTTACCCTTGACAGCAATTAAATAGGCTGAAATTGTATAGTGTCGCCAACTTAT
Organism: Calephelis virginiensis; assembly: GCA_002245475.1. Classification (NCBI taxonomy): domain Eukaryota; kingdom Metazoa; phylum Arthropoda; class Insecta; order Lepidoptera; family Riodinidae; genus Calephelis; species Calephelis virginiensis. The sequence continues at coordinate 149,783 of NJDC01001764.1, read as the reverse complement.
CTGTTTAGTAGTCAAAAACGGAACTAAACCGCTCTTTCGTGAAATGTTATTACGCTATCACTCTTACTAGAAGTGTGAGCATTGAAAATGTAATTCCCACAACTATATTTTTTATTATAATGTCGCTATTTTCTATGTAAAATTCTTAATCAGCGACACAGTCACACTAGGGACGCTGTTTACTGGATAGATAAATTGGTGGCACTATAACAACGTATATGATCCTATATATTGCAACTCATATACAAAACAAATTTTAAAAATAAAGCTTTCTACGAAGAGAAAATGACATCATAAATTTTACTTAAAATTTGCCATTTCACAAGACACTAAAAATACATTTTACATAGTTAAGAACTACAGCTGTCAAAGGTCATTGGCCTAAGAAATATTTTAAGCTTATTTTTAGTTCCATGTCAAAGGTAAACTAAATTATACTAAGTTTACATCTGGCAGCAGTGGGTGTAAAGCATTTTTATCTGCAATTGACTGTACTTTATAATTTAATTTACCCAAAATCTAAAGACAAATCTATGGACAGCAAAAATAACATTCTACAAACAACTCTAGTGTTAATTGTTATTAGTGTATTAAGAAAGATATATAAATCACATGCAAGCAAAAGAAAGCGAAAAAGGAATTAGTTAATACAATCGCATTTACAATGTATAAACTATACATTGATAATCCTGTTTCAAACTAAAAAAAATACATTATTTTGAGGGCTGCTTGCACGTTTCTAACATGTAGCACGACTCAACCCTGTTACAAGTAAACTCAGAGCTAATTTAGGAACATGCAAGCGAACCAAAAAAATGTACAATAGTTTTGTAGTACTAGATCATATGACAAGTTTTGTTATATATATTAATATACTAACACGTTTACATTACCTGGAATGAAATTCTATTTTAAAATGGGTTGAACACGGGGTTATTACTAAAATAACTTATAAACGTGGCAGACGTTTATATAAATATAAACGAAACATAATGCGATGAGGCCAAAAAGAATGACAAAAACGTCTATATGGATCACTGTTTTTATAACATCTACTTTATTTGATAGTTTTCATACTGTTATATCAAAATAAGTTCATGAAACTGAAGCGATTATTATTCTAGACATTTTTACACATCAAAAAATACAATCTGTAACTCGGTTTAATCACTGGGTAGTTTACTGACCTTGTACTCCTTCGTTTGTGGAAATAACTACAGGGACTACATTTTTACAGTGACTTACCGATCATGAGCTACTTTGAAAACCAGCAACCGGGACCTCAAGGCAAAATCCTTTTCCCCCATGCGTTAACTCTATAATTGGGTTATAACAGGCTAATTGCAAAATATATTCCACCTAATACTGTTCCAGTCAAATAACAGTTCCAAATCCTGTTCCTTTGGAACAGATTGATATACTGCAAAATCCTGAATGTTACACCTACAAGTAACAGACAAAAAGCAAGTGGAACAGTGGAACTTGTACTATTTTTATTCACTAATTTCTGTCTAGTAGATTTTTCAAATTAAGTGTACAATGCACATACAATTACTTGTATATAAATTTTATCTGGTTTACGAGTCTGGTTGCTACAGCATTATGTTGAGCTAAGGTATATATTTGGCAAGTAAAATGTATGCTAAACTGTGTTAAATCAATTATAAAAAACTTTACACATACAGATTTTCTATATTTAGCTCTTTAGTTGTAAAACATTGGCAATTTGTTCAAGCCCTAAGAAAAAATAAACACCATGGTCTTTCCAGACAGTTTGTTCCGACTGTTTGAAACGTAATCCGACGGCACTTGAAGAAAACATAGTGTGCATGGACCTTAATTTCCCTAGTATTGTCAATAAATATACATATACTATTTAAATTATGCGCCTCGGTATATGTCGTGTTTACGAATTTAACCGATAAGAAACCAATGTGTTATCGTTCGTTTTCGCAGTGAAAACTCGTCAGTACCTCGATTGGATGGAAGTGACAGCACGCAATATTTTACTATTAAGAATTGTATAGAGCTGTAATATTATAGTATTTATGTAATATTATTGTATGTAATGCAACTCTATATACATATCTTTTAAATACATTCGAATTTCCGAAGCTTGACGAATATAGCCGAAGCGCATAATTTAAATAGTATATGTGTACTTGCAAATATTATAAAAAATGTCTTCAAAATTATTTCAGTAAGTACCTAGTTTTTTTATTCAAATGATAAAATGATAACATTATTTTTGATTCCTATATGTCAGTACTAAAATAGTAACCAATATTTTTAGAAGGAATTACTATTGCAAGCACTTTTCGACTTCTGAAATAAATGTAAAAAATACATTTAAATATCATTTGTATAGGTACCTAATTGCTTCTAGCTATATCTATACTACAATAAGTATCTATACATATAATATATAATTATATAAAAAACCTTTAGGACGGATTCGTCGTGGATAATAATCCATTATCTATACCTAGATACAAATAAAAGATCTTTCAGATTTACCGCGTCATTTTTCAATTTAGAAATTTTAGTTACAGAGTTGGGTAATCTTGGTCATTTTATTTATTTATTTAAATTTAATGCATAAAATGAAAGTATTTCGTTTAGGGTTGTTTTGTAAAAATAATATTTAATAAAACAATAATCGTAACATTAATAATCTGCCCGTTTGTAAACAGCAAAAACAGTATTATAAAAAAAATACATTTTAGTTCATTATTATTAATTTAATTCCTTTTATATATTTAAGTGCCAATTATGTTTTGTGTGCTAGAGCTATTTTTACAGAGCAATGCACAACTGCAGAGAAAACCTTCTGCAGAATAAAACAATTATTGTAAATGTACATTGCTTATATTTCACATAAAAATACATTTCACATAATATTTTACAGTGACTTTGCGTGTTCAAACATTACTGCTAACATTAACACATATTTACATTTAAGTGGAGAAATTAACAACTTGATAAAACGGCTCCGTCTGTCATTTTGTCACATTAAGATAGCTATGTGCTGTTGTCAAAACACTTTACTCGGCCTTAGCTCGACTCAAGTGTTTCTGGATAGCTTAATTTGCAAGCATAGTTCAATGCTGGACAAATATTTGTAACAATTTTTACAACACACTACACTATGTGGTTCTCATACAATCCTAAACACTATTATTTTGAAGAGCATGTTTATTTTATAGAAAAACGTAATTTCAAAACCTTGAAAATTCTAATGTTGAAAATCTTTCGAGATAACTTTTAAAATTGCTTCTAAATTTTCAAACAGTGAAACTTTGGCACAAATATTTTAAGCATTGGCAAAATTATACAAATTAATTAAGAAACATTTAGTATAAGTGTATATTGTATAACAGTGTGATTAATATTTTCACCGATATAGTTATAATTACAAGACCTCTGCCTTTACTCATTTGCTACTATTTAAATACCTTTATTTTAGCATAATTACGTACAATTATATACGTGCACCTACTGACAAGGGATAATACATTTGTTTATATATCATGTAGATATATAAATGGACGACATCCACAAAGTATGTGATTGTTATATACATTCTAACATCAAACATATTCAAGCAATAAAATAGCAACAACAAGATATTTTCGGTGCGACATTTTAGATTTCGTGCAAATCTATTCTAATTATTGTCTGAATATAAATTTTAAACACGACTGAATAGATTTCTTTTGAATGCCGTATTTTCTGGAGTAATAAATCATAAATGAGTAAATACAATACATAAATAAAAAAATCAACAAGAGCTTACAAATAATACAGCATATACATAATAAAGAGGAAAAGACAGCGTGGTTAATGCGAGCCAACACCAAGTGACTGTTATTCCATTTCCAATGTGTACAAGAGATAAAGTTAGTTCAAATTTATAGCATAAGAAAAACCAACCTACACTATGTTTGATTATTATGGCTTAAAATTATGAAACAATATTTATACTACAGCCAGTTAAATCTAGGTCCTTTGTAATCTAGAAGTTCTTTAGCGATGTTTTAGTAAACAAACTGACAATAAAATATTATTTTGAACTAGCCTATCTCAATGTTTTTTTGAATTGTCTTCAATTTACAAATGCACTGACATAAATCCCTACAATTCAATAAAATGATGACTACTTGATGTTAGTAGTTAAACAATGTTTAATATAGCCTATATATTACATAAAAATTGAACGTGATGTCATTGGCTAAATAGTTCAATTTGTCAAAATGACATAGAAAATGAACTTTCATTTAAAACCTGAAAGAAAATCAAGCCTCATTCAATATGACTACTTAATGCATAATAATTAGCTATAGTCGACTTAACTTTAATCTGTAGCACAATCGGAAATAGAACAACGTGTTAGTTTCTCAGGATGCACTTACAACTAAGTTTATAGACAAGTGTCTGTGTAACATACATTTGCGCAAGGTACCACAAATACTTAGAGATGACCTAGATGATGACCTGGTCATCAAAAAACAACATTTTCAAATTTACAACAACTATTGACGACAAACTTTTCAATTAAATTAATGCAGTCTCTAGTACCAACTACTCTGTTTAATAGTAGACTGGGAAGTCAAGTTTTTTAGTATATTTTGGAAATTTATTAGACTATTGAAGTAAAATTATCTAATTACTGTGTATATTAAGAGTATCATTGTAATATTAACTACATTTGGTTTTGTTTCTCACGGATGATATGAACAAGTATACATTTATAATACACGCATCATTTGTAAACGTTTTCAATATAAAATTTCAAACTTATAGTGCGAGATCCAATGATTAGATGCCATGTCCAGACTTGAGCACTTTTATAAAAAATCAAGTTTCTCAGCATATGCTTCTAACTGAGGTAGAAACTAAAGCGCTACTAAAAAAAACTATAGTGGCATTGGTGAATATCAGGTCACAAAGGAGTACTAATACATGTTCTAGAAATTGGCTGTTTGTTGAAAGCGTCAAGTTGCAGAGGAAACGTTTTCTGATAGTTATCCAATTATGTATAAAATTTAGTTTTATACTACAATAACGTACTTATACGAAAAATAAAAAAAAAATACGAATGTTTAAAGATGTTTGGAAAAACATTTCTACGAAGTTAAGCGTTCAGTAATAAATGACATGATGTCATTTGGTTGTAAAGAAAATATAAGTTATGCTTTACAATTTGAGGAAAGTATTTTAATACAACTTCGATAGGGACGTAAAAATACCGGATACATAAGCCCCGTAACTATAAAACAATAAATAGTCTCGTTTCTACATACTGAAAGTATGCTCTGAAAGACTTTCACCTTTTATAAAAAGACAGTCTGACTTTTCATGGATCTCGAGCTATTATTGCTCACGATCTAGATCTCAGCTTGGGTATAAATATCACTGTAAAGTATAGCTCTAACGGAATAATAAGAGATAAAAAATATTAATTTTAACAAGAGTTTACAAATAAAACGCGCATTATCATTTTGGCTTAGCAGTAGAGTATAATTCGAGGTCAACTAGCGTTAAAAACCGCAACAACCCAAACGATTAGCCCTTAAGTATCCCAGCAGCATCACTCAATATGGTGAACGATTCTAAGTGACTTCAAGCCTACAACTAAATAAGTAATTCTTAAAACAAATGCCCACGATATCTGTTAAATTCGCCTCTTAGAAAAATAAGTTTTTTAACCGTTTTATAACAAATATAATGTGTTAATTTAATTTAATATGTATTATAAAAGTAGTATCTCAGTTTTGTAGACCTAATAAACAAAAAAATAGTGAACCATTTATAACAATAATTATAAAATTTAATGATAAACCTTGAAATACACCATTAATTGCGTTCTCAGGAATATTTTGTGATATAAAGGTCGAATGACGTCAATTGTGTCAGATACATATTAAATACATAGGTTATTTAATTTATTCTATATTTACTGAATTTATTGAATGCTATATTTGTTTTAGTAAATCGTTATTTTTGATTAAGGAACAATTAAATGTTATCACGTTAGATATCATCCATTTTAAACAAAAAAAAATTCCAATTCATTTAGCCTCAAAAATATAACTAGTTTGTTAACAATCAGACGGTTCTACTGAAGCAGACGGTAAGAGACTACCGTCGCCTATTAACACAATAGTTACTGGTGCATTTCTAGTTACTCTGCTACATTTCACAGTGAAACATGACAATTTCGAGCACTGAAGCTGTAACATTACCCATATTGATACCCATTCCGTATAGCGGTTGTTTGGTCCAAACAAGCTGCTGGACGGCAATTTATAGACAAGCAGTTGATAGCTTAACTGGGGGGTCCAGTAAAGCTATCAACTGTTGAGACCGAAGATCGGAGAAATGAGACAATTATTTTTTTAATTTATCAAGGACGGACTGTCCCCATTCGTAATATTAGAAGCTCTTACTATAGTGAACCACAACTCACCTGGTGGAAAGTGATGAAGGGATCCGAGCTCTATCATCATGTATTGGTTCCACATGACGAGGAACCAGACCTAAGGACACCATACTACCGAAAAGTTTGTATGTCCATGTATTGTACAAAGAGATATAATTAATCCAGTTTGTCCTTTTTTTAACATTTATAAAAAAAAAACGATTTGAAGTATTTTTAAGCACGACTCAAATTGATAACTCTAAAGGGAGAATTAAGATGTTTCGTAATGGACATGTGTTTTTGAAGTATGTATAACTAGGTTTTACGAAGCATGGCGAATTTAACAGTATTTGTGGCTATGTGGGGAGACGGAGAGAGAGGGAGAGGGGGCGAGGGGGAGAGTGACTAGGTGGGAGGGAGACGGCGCGCGTGCCGCGTGGAGGGGCGGCGACCGCTCGTACCGTTCCGGTCGTGCGCCGGCTTCTGCTCCATGGGCACGATGCGGAACAGCTTGATCTTAAGGTGCTCGCAGATCTCCAGACAGATCTGACCACAATACCTCATCAGATCCACATACACCCATATCTGGAACAAAATACATTCATTATTTATTTACTAGCCGCCCACGTATACAAGTTACTTAGTACTTACGCGGAAATCTGACGATGTATCGGAACAAAACTATCCTATTTTCATCCCCCGACTGAAAAAGCGGGGTGTTGCCAGTTTGAGGTGTCTGTATTTAATTTGTTAGTCTGTATTTAATTTCGCCAAAAGTTGTAAAAATAGAAGTTGCTTTACGCACCTACGAGTAAGAGCAATAGCTGTGCGTTACCAATTAAAATCTTATATTTTTCTCTGATCAAATTTTATATTTATCTGACATTCGTTACTCATATCTTATATCCACAAACTAGTTAAAGAAACTATCTTAAATTGATCCGAAGTTAGTTTTTATGTGACAAGTTGAATGTACTCTGGTATAAACAATGAGATAGAATTTTGGACTGTAAAACATAAGAAATACCTTTCAACACTCAAGGGCAATATTATAGTAAGGGAGCCAAAGAGGGGATTTTTGGACTAACTCAGGCGCGTCAGATTAAGGTATGGGAGATACCCTGTACCATTGTTGAACACCTCCATTATGTATCAAAGCTCTACATAGAGACGCGCATGTAGGGTTGTCTGTCTAATTTTTTTTGGCTTGAAAATATACTCGAGCGTGTCAGATTAAAGTACGGCGGGCTTATTACATGCCAATAAGTTTGTGTTTGAATTTTCTGATGATTTAAACAAGACGTACGGGAGTAGGAGGTTTAGAAACTTTCAAAAACCAAGTCATATGTGTTAATTGTCTATTACAGCAATCTGTCTGATTGACATATTTCTGTCATCGGAGACACATTAGGGATATATATTATTAATATTTGATGAGTTCGGCTATGATCAAGTGACTGAAATTGCTATTTTAGCTTCTAGACACTTAACGCACCCCTAAAAAGAAAAACCTTACATGACCTTTTTTACTCTCCACTATTTAATCGATAAAGTGCAATGGGTCCCAATTACGCTGGAGTTGCTACACATTTCGCATCGCGGGCTCCCCTACTATTACGTTTCCAACTAAAACATTATTATTCACGCCTCTTGCGGAAGCTTGACGAATATGTTAGTTTACGGTCTTACACTGGATAGTACATCTGCTACTACTACATCTCCATATTTTTAAACAAAGAAACACTCGAACTGTTTTATGTATAACTTATAATTTATTATTTTGTAAATAGCCTACCGGTTTCGCTTATACAGCGTCATCAGGGCTAAAACTTAAACTACTAAATAATATTTTTGATTTATAAAATGAAAAATGACTTTATTTACAAAATAATAAGTTACAAGTTATACGTAAAACAGCACAAATGTTTGTTTAAAAATATGAATATTTGGGAGTTTTACCAAGCGCCGACGATGGAAAATATAAAATATATTATGATCTCCATTTAAAACTTTTATAAGCATTTGAATACGTTTTTTATACGGGTTTTTATACTCCAAGGTTCAACCTGGTATTATCCGTTGGCTCAACTCTAAAAACAAATTATTTATACTCTATTTTCATTGTGACCATAAAACGGGAAAATGTTAGGATCAATATTTTTAATGGTTCTTACTAATTGAAGTCTAAAAGAAAACATACTGTTTTACGAAGTTATCAAGTAATTCTAGATAGTTAGTAGTCCTGACTCCTATAAGTAACAGCTTTTCCGGAGACTCATAACGACCGTCTTGATTATTCTTTGACATATTACTTAAGACCCTTAATCTTCTAACCTCGTATTTGAAACGCAGCGTTAACATCGAGAAAGGCGAAGTTTATTTAGCAGGCGAAGCTGCGTGAAACTGCTAGTATCTCATAATCCTAAAATAAAAATGTTCAGTAACTCCCAATAAAACCTAAATGCAATCTAACTAAGAACAGTCTCAATCACGCCAACTTTCAAACAACACACACACACACACACACACACACACACACACACACACACACACTCAGACACGCACGCGCGCCCAGGCGTGCTCGCCGGGGTTGAAAATACTTTCCTTTCCTATTTTATACAACGCGCAGAGTTGTGTAAAACAGGAATTAGGATAGTATGTGTTTGTAATTCAGTTATATCAACAGAACTTGAGTAATCATAGCACAGATTATATGACTTTGACAGTTCCTTGTTCTTTTCGTTTATTATAAGACGGGAAATGTCTTTATATGATACTCTCCTCCCAAAAAATCCCTCGTCCTATTGGTTTTAAAACTCTTCTAACATATACTATTATACTCTTTTGTTAAAATACTTTCAAAATTTATTATTACTAACAACATTAGGCAGTAATATTATAAACCAAATGTAACAAATAACGAATTGTTGTGCATGTTTATGAATGTGTTTGTTTTGTGTTTGTTTCAGATCTCAATCTGACTTTGATTAAATAGCTATAAATCAAAAATCGCGCATTTAAAAATAATAACGTGTTTTTTGCAATTGTAATGGCATTACGTGACATTGGCAGAGTATATTGTGCCCGACACAATGAAGTGCCATTCAACAAAAATTGAATTGAATTGAATAAGACGGGAAGACAAAACAGCCTGAACGTATAGTATGGTACTACTATTTAAATTATGCGCTTCGGGCTTTACACTTTTTACTCTTTTTACACTTTACACTTTTATTTTTAAATTGGCTGACCTAATCTCAATTTAAGCTAAATGATTAATTATGTAATAACAACTCTACATAGATATCTTTAAAATACATTCAGATTTCCGGAGCTTGACAAATATAACCGAAGCGCATAATTTAAATAGTATTACTTTACCTTGTTTATAAAATTTGAAATCTGTAAATACGACGGTAATAACAATATCGCCATGTGAACAATAAATGCTAATTCATCGCCCGGTACCTACATCGCACTAGCCTCTGAAAACGAATTAATGCAGTTTGTTTAACACAAATAAATGCATCTTTATAACAAAAAAAGATGCATTTAAAATGTTATCTTGCAGTTTATAATAACCTTGAAGACTAATATAAGTAATCTTTTGTGATTATAATATTCAGTATTAATATCTCGGGTTTCCTTACAATGACTATAATTACCATAATTTATTTTACCATATAATTTCCTGAAACCAAACTCTTTTACAAATAAAATGTATTAAAAAAGTTTATAACCATTGTACTTGTAATATTTTTTTGCCACTCTGTGTTATTTCTGTGGATATATTAATATTTATAATTACAAAAGCATGGGCGCCGGCAGCAGGGGGGAAGGGGGTACAACTGAACCCCCCTGTCCGGAAAGAAAGTAGATAGAAAAAATACCTGACTGAACTTGCGGGAGAGTAATGCTTTTCGAGAGTATGTATGTATGTATATTTAAGTTCGTATGTAAATATGTATGTTGCTATACATGTTTATTTCGATGTTTTATATTAGTTTATAGTATGTATAAATGGAGATGCACCTCCCTGAAAATAATCCTGGCAGCGCCCTTGTACAAAAGCTATCTACAAATGCAGATTGCTACTGTAGAGGTTGCATTACGATGCAATATCTACTAGCTGAAGCCAGAAGAAAAAATATTCAAAATAAAACAATTTCAAACAAAAACGACTAGAAATGAAAAAATATAAATCAATAATGTCAAAATATCTGTAACAATAAAATTATTTATATAAAGTAGAACAAGATAGTGATCATAACTTTTCATCATGGGGCTTTATTAACTAGTTTCCTTCTTTTATAAAAAATATATATACCTAATGGACAAAAGCAAAAATATTTAGTTTAGAGCAGCCTTTTCCAAAGTGGGCGATAACGCCCCCTTGTGGGCGCTGGAAGCCTAGAGGGGGGCGGTATAAATCTTGAAAAAAATGTTTTTTTTTAAACTAGGCGCAACAAATATGTTATTGAGGTTATTAACAAGAAAAAAACGAGGGGGGGGGGCTACAAAACAACTGATTTTCAAAGTGGGCGTTACATGAAATAAGTTTGGGAACCTCTGGTTTAGAGTAACAGTGCTTATAAATAATATTTTTATGGAGTTATCTACATTAGCAATTACTCTTTTTAACCAGTACTACTGCTACAATCCTAGTAAAAGAGGTTCGCGCCAGCTGGATTGACAAGTTTTTTACTGTTTGAAACAGCTGTTCCTCTTCGAAAGCGAGTGATTACTTTCGTCCTTTAAGGTCAGAGTTCGTAGCCGACTGCACGTAGCATCAAGCGACGTGTCGCCGCGAAACTACTGGTTTCTATGTTTTTCTATGAGATACTTACCTTAACTGGCAACAGGAAGTCAGCGACGTATCGCTCGACCGCAGATCAATAGTGGCACTGACGTTGGAGCAAAAACACATTCAATTTTCTCAATACATTTCTTCAACGACGAGGAAGATAAACTGATCAATCGCGTTACCCAATATGCCGCACTGCACGATACATCTCACAAAAACTATTTAAATAGCAGGAATACAGCGCTGCATCTCTCTGCCGTCCGTGGATGTGTTCGAATTTATTACTACAGGGACATGACGCTGCTTCTGCTGCATGCAGTAGGGTACGAACTCGAAGTTTAGCTTATATTAATTATTGCTAAATATAAATAAATTTCCTTCTCTTGAACAAGTTACACAAATTAAATCTAACCCCAATATAAACAAATTACATGCTTGTGTTATGGGTGTTAGCCAACTATTCAAAGACATAGAAATACTTAAATATATACCAGTATAAATGGAGTAAACACCAAGACCCGGAAATGAAAATCTATATGTTAATTACACAAATGCCTGCCCCCGTCGTGATTCGAAACCGAGCATCGCGTTTGGTTGGTGGAGCTCCTAGCCCCTCGACCGCCGTCGCAATCATTAACAAAATCTATATATTAATACGTGATGCCAAAACTTTGGACCCCTTTTTACAAATATTGCGAGAACGGAGGAGCATAAAATTTGGCATACTTACAGTTTATGTATAGGAGAAGTGCAGAATTTTTAATCAATATAGAAAACATTACCCACACTACCCATGCATTTGACACACACAAACAAATATATTGATGATAACAATAAAAGATCACAGATGGCGCACAAACTAATCATACAGTTTGGAAGCAAACTAGTTGGTCTTAAGAAATGAAGATGGCGTTCTTATCAACAAGATATTAAAATTATTATGGTCGAATTTCGACCAATGGGCGGCGACTAGTCAACATAAAAGCCTGTCAGCGTTCGCCTGTCGTACTCTTTCTTACTTAAAGTTGAGGTTGCTTAACTGTTTAAAATAGACTTACAGTACACAGCCAGAGCACGTAGTACTCAGGAATGGCGTTGTTGAAGTACTGGTTGAGGAACAGCATCGCCGGACCCAGCATCGACCAGTCGTAGTACTCCATCTCACTCTTCGTCATGTGCGCTACCTACAATTCATACAACGCATGGCTATGACATCACAAAGTAGAAAGAGGTAAGTTTAATAGACCTATTTCTATGTTCATCACATAAATGTTTGTTTCTGACGGGGACCAGTGCCCTGAGGTATGCTCGATAAGCAAAAAATGATTTTAATAACTAAAACAACAAACTAAATCAAAAATGTCGGTTTCTGGCACATGGCCCTTGAGGTATACTCGAAATTGAGGATCCAATAAATAAGGAGTGTAATACCAGGCGACCATAGGCCGAATATTATAAGTAAAGAATGTGATACATGAGTAGCGTGACAACAAGGATCGCATAAAAAACACAAAGGTGGCAGGGTCCATGATCATGACATTCCCCGTGTTGGTCCGGGCTCCTTTGCAGAATAGACCATCTGCCTTCCTGCCAGGCAGCTCATAAAAGTTGAGCATAGGCTTACCGTCACTAACACCGTGACATCTGACTAGGTGGAAGAGTTTCACAGCGACTCACTCGGATTGCTGCCACCATAATGTCATGACGTGTACCGGTTCTGAGGGTATGAGGGTAGCCGGTAAACTTACTTTTGCTCGAGGCCTAAAAGCCTGGTCTCAGGTTGGCAACGAACCATTTCCACCTTAGGTGTCTCTAGGCGGCGGGAATTTCTTACCATTAGGAAACTCGTCTGCTTGTTTGCCTTCCGATATCATAAAAAAAATAGCTGATACAGCTCGCAGTGGTGTGGTTGTATCACTGCGGGCTGTAAAAAAGCGCGTTATGCTTTATCTTCGTGTGTTCTACACAAACTTAATGGCCTATAGGATACATAGTGAAGGAGCCCGACTCTTGTTCCGAAAATTGGAACTCAAAACGACCAATACAAAGTTCACACTTAGCGTCGCTAAAATAATAATCACGATATGAAGTCATATAACTGTATCATGTAACTCATATTAAACTTCCAGGTCACATCATTTATTATTATTTCTTAAAAATAGGAAATGTTTATTAAGTGGACAAATTTCATGACATAAAGATATACTATACTAATATTATAAAGAGGAAAGGTTTGATTTTTTGTTTGTTTGTTTGAAATGAATAGACTCCGAAACTACTGGACAGATTTCAAAAATTCTTTCACCTTTGAATGCTACATTTTCCCTGAGTGACATAGGCTTTGTTACATTAAAATCGGTGAAGTAAACGCCAAGTTACGCAGGCGAAGCTGCGTGAAACTGCTAGTACATTATAAATACGAGCACGGCTAGCGTGCCTGTTAACGGCCGATTGACTACTAGCGAGTTTCAACCCTGACCATAAATGTTACTGAAGCGTCGCCGTCTTAAAAGTCCTAATGCCACTTTGTAAGCCTCCTAATTAAAAACGAGGTGTGGACATCGAAGATCGGATATGGAAATTCTGAATGCGACAATATTTTTTCCCTCTTTATTTTTTTTTAAATATGTGTAAGAACTCACCACAAGTCGATTGGTGACTTTGGCAGCTACCATCCCAAAGGCAAGAATATATAGCGATGGATGGTTCTCGTATACATGAGACTCACTCTTCTGGAAGATGATGAACGCTGGAACCACTACTAGGGAGAAGGGGATCACCGGGGACAGTATACTGGTACCCTGCGACAAAGTGACGCTGTAGCTTGTTCAAGTATTTTATATAATACATAAATCACATAATACATTTAGAACGCAAATCAAGTTACGCAAAATTGAAAATCAGCCCATACGCCAGGCTAGACAGATTTATTTAAATAAAAAAGTAATATTATCCATGTTCTGTACAAATGAGTATTGTCACATGACATTGCCACGAAGTTAGTGAATTATTTTAAAATATTAATAATTGACGGAGACACATTTTATTCTATAAAACTTTTATATTTCTTAAAAAAGAAAAAAAAACATTTTTCCAAATATCCAATATCAAATTTCCAATCCAAAACCAAACTCTTCTTTTATAGAATGTACAAATTATAATCATTCTAGCCTGGCGTTCGAGCAAATAAGACTGTATTGAATATATTAATCTCGTTTTGACTCGATCTTTAACTCGATTCGAATAATGTAAGTAAATTAAAAAAACCGACTCCAATAGTTTTATTAAAATGTCGCTATTTGATATATTTTTTCGAAAGACAGCTGATGAGATAGATATTGTCCGAGATATATAATATTGTCCGAATAGAATAGAACTTCACCAACATCCCACTAGTGGCTTTGAATTATTCTTAATTTTCTTAAATAAAAAAAATCTATTGGTAATCGTTAGCCTCGCTAAAACTCGAGAATAACTGCACCAATTTGCTTATTTTAGTTTTAAATTGTGGAAATCCAGAGAATGTTTAAAAGATAAGAACAATATAAAAACTGCAAGGAAACTGAGAAAACAACGTTTGAAGTTTTCCGTTTGTATAGGAAAAGCGGGTGGAAAAAAGTTCCCGGGAAGCTAGAAATGCAATGTTGACCAAATCCTTGATAAAGTTGTCGTTAACACAAACGAACATTTAGGCATTATTAAGTACATACATACATTTAGGCATTATTAAGTACATTTAGGCATTATTAAGTACATTTAGGCATTATTAAGTACATGCATAAGTACATACATACATACATACATATCTTCACGCCAAGTCCCTTACGGGTTAGGCAGAGAGTATCGAGTGCCAGACCTCACGATCCTGACAAGTAACAACATTATTAAGTAAAACTCAAAAACCCTAGTTGGATCATGATAAAATTAATATGGGACCATTAAAATCGGACCGTTATTGGCCGATTTAATAATAATTCTTTTTGGAGTCGGTTAAAAAGACAGTGAAATTATTATTTTTTCAATGAATAAATTAACGTTCGTTGAATTCCGTAATAAAACAAAATATACGAGATTAAAAATATTTCAGATTGTCTATCATTGAAATCCACTGTAATAACTATGTTATTTTTTTAACAGAGCTTAATAATACAATATTTAAAATCATCAAGTTAACAATAAAACAAAAAATATTAATCGTAATAAGCACGCGCTTTAATATCCTTTAACAAATAAATTGTTAAAATAAGTTTTAATTAAAATTATTACATGTGGATTCATAAAACAACAAAAAACAAAACTAGTTCTAATTTACTGGTACATCATTAGAACCTTTTGTTTTTTTATTGGTATAATAATACATTATTAATTTGTTTCTATTATATTATATAAATAATTGTTTCATTACTTTTATGGAATGCTGAAGAAACATGAACTAGAAAATGATTTTACGGAAAATAATAGCAAACTGAGCCTTTACCATGAGTTTCAGTAGATTACGTTCGGTAATTTATAGTGCTTTTGTTTAGACAATTTAGTTCTCTTAATTACCAGTAGAGGCGCTGTTCAAAGTTTTCATCATCAAGCTAATATTAGTACAGGAGGCTACCCTTTTAACAAAGACCTGAGGTCGTTCTCTGAATGATGATCTTGTGATGTCACTCAAGAAAGTCAAAAAATAAATGTCGTTACGATACATTACAGTGAGTTAGCAATATTTGTAAATGACATCAGGGTACTGATTATGTATCTCAGTTGCCAACTCAAAATGAAAAGTGTACATCAAATAGCTGTCAAATGACGTGTTTTATATATGCTATATCCAGTGACTAACAGAAATACAATAGAGATAGCAAACACAAATGACGTCATTTGATGTACACTTTTCCATTTTGAGTTGGCAACTGAGATACATAATCAGCACCCAGGTCTGTGTAAGGAATATAAACTCCAGTAGTATATAGCTTAATGGTTTTCATAAAAACAATATATACCCGGGCTCCTTTACAGAATAGACCATCTGCCTTCCTGCCAGGTAGCTCGTAAAAGGCGAGCATAGGCTTACCGTGACTAACACCGTGACATCTGACTAGGTGGTCGAGTTTCGCAGCGACTCACCCGGATTGGTACCGTCGACTTACCTATTCCTGCCGCCATAACGTCATGACGTGTTCCGGTTAGGAGAGTAAGGTAGCCGGTAAACTTACTTTTGCTCGAGGCCTAACATCTCGGCCTCAGGTTGTCAACGCACCATTACCACCTTTGGTGTCTCTAGGCGACGTGAATTTCTTACCATCAGGAAATCCGTCTGCTTGTTTGCCTTCCAATATCATAAAAAAACTAGCAAGTACAGCGCCATAAACCCATGGTTTGGACTCTGACAGTTAACAACCACACTGTCTTAATTGATCTTAATAGCATTTGTTTATTTAGTTAGTTTATTAATGCGTTGTTATCCCACAATGCAATAGGTAAGGGCGTGCTTGAGATTCTAAAGCCAAGTTTAGAACAATGAATTCATAAAAGAGTTAGGAATTAGTTAACTTATAAGCATATGATTTAGATTTTTTTCAAAAGAGTTTTTAAAGATGATTATAAATTTTAAAACATGATTAA
>NJDC01001764.1:86306-99315 GCA_002245475.1 Calephelis virginiensis | reverse complement strand
AAAAGTTTGTTACCTACATTATACATTTAATGATACATTAATCATATGTTGTACTTTCTATTTCTAATTAAATATCTACAAAAAATATAATATATTTCAACAATTAAATAAAATGTTAAATTATATCATAATTTACAAAAGTAGTTTTCTATTTGTTTATTTTAACAATAAAAATTCTTCTGATTTTCAGTTGATAATTTTACTTACCAACTTAAAACCGTTAGTTACCTACACCTGATGATCCCTTTCTAATTTAGGCTTTTACATTTCAACGTTTGCGATACCTTAATAAGTAATTTAGGAGTTTATGGCATTATTTAACAAGTAGAAAATAGAGTGCAAAATTTTAAATACTAAAATACCTATTTTGGCATCAATCAAACTTAGATATTATCAAAATGCTATATAAATAAGAATTAATATAGAGTGGTATTTAATTGGCTGCTCAAAATTAATGAAAGATATCGATATGCATTACAAAAAAATTAAGTAACATAATTTTCGTATGTAACATCAAAATGTAGATATCAATAACGCCCAGTATGCACTCTTCTACCGTTTTACTATACTTATTAGTCAGATCAAAACCGGTTACAACCTTTTGCAGTTTAACACAAAATCAAAGCAGTATTGAATTAAAACAAAAATAAATTTCCATGTTACTGTTACTCTCTTTATGACGTCACCTTGTCCTGTGTTGCTATTGGCCAAATGCCTTGATGTGACACAGCTACAGATAACGTTAACGTCGTGATTGTTATTGCCATTCTAGAGTGTTCTGGACCCTCTATAGATGCTATAGATATTAGTGTCTATTAGTAGTAGTTTGATTTTTAGTTGTTTTTAGTTTTAAAGATCGTTCCAACAACTTTTAACGAGTAATTGGCGTGACTTTAGTTTTATAGTTGTTGTTGACTTTTTGTTTGTCATTATTGCTTCGAATGTTTTCCAATGATTACAACAACAAACATTATTGTAATAAGCTGAACAGGATATTTCTAAGAGCTGATTAGTAGCAATTTAAATAACTATGAAGTATAATAGTATTTATTTTAATTTAAGTTTATATGCCGGTGCTACCGGCCTTTTGCTTGATTTTTTCTTGATTCGATCCTCTTTTGAAGTGTGGTTAGTAATGCTCCTAGAACGTTATGGCCTGGTAGTCGCTTGCCGAAGAGTAGCCGCTTGACTGAGTCGTCGTACGTGAGTAGGGCAACCATGTTTTGCAACAGGAATCCTTGGCAGTATTCCAAGAGTTGAGTGGCACCATATACCTGTAAAAGTAAAAGTTCTGGTTATACGTGGCGAAACCTACAATGTTTTGTATCTTGCTCTTGCGTAGACTAAGGCTGACAACTCACGGGACGGTTTTTACCTGCGCCCGCAGCTCGTGTAGAATGCAGATTTCTATGCAAAAAGTGAGAGCACATTTCAGGATGCGTTTTGGACCCGCGGCGGCCGCGGTTGTTTGCGGATTTCGCGGCACCGGTTGCCAGCCCCTAGGATTGTGTAAGTTTTTTGTGATGATTTCAACCGCGACGGCTGCGTAATCGCACAAATTACCAGTCTCGTAAGTTCTGAAATAAAACCGCAGTTCTACGACCGCGACGGGCGTGGGTGAAAACCGCTCAGTGCCGCGCTTAGCCTAAATTGTGTGTAGAGATGAGTTTGTTTATTTGTGTTCGAGTAGATATTTTAAAATATTTACAGTACACAAACATTTCAAAATATTCTTAACATATTAATTTAAAAAGGTCGCCTCTGTGGTCAAGCGGTCTGGTGACGGACTTGACTTCTTGAGGTCCTGGGTTCGAATTGTGGGTCGGGCAACAAAAAAATTAGAACATATATCTTTTCAATTTTCTTATAAAAATATCGTTGCCCGGGATTTGAACATGTGCCCGCTTGTCGATAGGCTTGCCACCTATAATGGTGTGAGATTTAGTGTCTTCGGTTAGTCATGGGTGCCTTGGTTGTGCCTCTTCTTAACATGTTGTAGATATGAGCGTGAAGATACTTTTATTTAATGTTCATTGATCACAAAAAGTTTATTGATCATAGCCTCAGTTACGAAGAAGCAGAGGCAGCTAGAAGGTATGTAGTACCTTAGCGTGCACGTATACAGCGACGAGGTTGTGTAGACGGACGTTTGCGGCGGCGCGCGCCTCGCAGTGTCGCTGCAGTGGGAGCAGCTGGAAGAAGGAGGCCGCCGCCAGCACCTCCAGCACGTCGCCCTCCGCCAGCGCCAGCGCCGCGCACCCTCCCGCGTACAGGTACTTCATCACTTGCTGAACACACAATAATGCGAAGTCATAAATACCGTACAGGTGATTTCGATCTATGGGAAGATACCTACTTATCAAATGACACTATCTTATTTTTTTCTGGACAACAATAAAATAGAAGAGACAATGGCCGCGTGTGGTGTCGCTTACCTCAAATATGTGGTATCTAATGTCGTTGATCTGCACCAGCGGCGGCGTGGCGGCGGGCGCGGCGTCGGTCCGCGGCGGCGCCAGCATGGCGCGCAGTCGCGGTGACTCCGACACCAGCACTATCTTGTGCCCGTAAAACAGACGACCTTCCACCCTGGAATTCATAGTGGTCAAATAGTGCAATCGACAGTAACGAGTCTGCTAGCAGATATTATTAAAGGAGGATTAAGGCTCACTTTACACCGGAAACAATTTACATCGGCGTAGTGAACTCTTGTGTGAAATAATTTTAAATTTTTCTAATCATTGAGATCAAAAAACTTTGAGAAGCTTGAAAGGGCGCACGTCAATGTGTCTTTTCAGCGGTACTGACAGCGGCCGCCCGCGGCTATGCGAGTCTATTCTCGGTGCCGCGAGCAACTTAGATTTCCACGAAAATCACCAACCAACACCACCTATCCTAACCGTGGGATTTTGATTAGTACCTACCTTAAGTCTATTGGTACAGCACACATATCTACCTAAGAGTATATTACACCTTTTTTTAAGTCTAGGGCTGTAAGGTATCCAGGGCCGTAGAGTGTTAGGGTGCTTGCCAAGACCTATTTTGGATCCCCCTGACATAATTTCCGTACCATGTCACCAAAGCTCATGGTAGATAATTCAAGTTTCAACTTTGACGTACCTAATGTGTTCTTCAAACTTTTACATTTTTTATTCAACCATCGCACGAGCAATCAATGTCGGCTAGTATATGCATTTAGCCATAACGTGTAATCTGTGGCTATAATAGCGACGTGTAGTCCACTGAAACTAGGTTCCGCGGACAATAAAGGCAAAACGGATACCTGAAGGTAACATCGGCAAGCTCGGGGTTGTTGACGAAGGCGACGTCGACGCGCGCCGGCGCCGGCGCGGCGGGCGGCGGCTCGGCCACCGGCGGCACCGGCTCGCGACCGTAGCACGCGCACACGATGTCCGCCAGCAACAGCACCGTGCCCTCCTTCTGCACTCACAAACACAAACATGCTATAATAAAACACTGCGCCAAATCGCTATCTCTTAGATTTAACCCTTAACGTTCACGACGGGTAGAAATTTTATAGTTTTTTATAAAAGGATTTCTTATGGTTTTAACAAATGTGTCTTCCCTTATCTTCCTCACAATTATCGTATCTGTTGGCTAGTGCTCCAGTGTTATCGTTGACTACATGAAGTCTCGGTTCGGGACCCGCGTGGGACAGCTCAAAATACGTTTTTCCTACTTTCTAATACTTAAAAACAATGTTGCTTTATGATGGGTAAGTGCCCTATAGAAAAACTAATCAAGAAACCGAAAATGCGCACGCGGCCTAGTAAGAATGATCACTTCATAGTTTTCTTAAGTGCCTACACTTAGGTATGCAAGTTCGAAACTTATGAGTGTATTTGGAATACTCGCATTGGAGCTATCACTATTATTATTAATATTATTATTATTAACTCTTTATTGCACACAACAAAAATTACAGAAAAACTTAAGACTAAAATAAACGTAAGTACAAAGGGCGAGCTTATCTCTAATGAATGAAATTTCTTCCAGCCAACCCGTTAAAGGAAAACAATAACTGGAATATGTTGACCTGGTGTGCAAAACTATACTAAAAAATAACTACATCATTAATACAATTAAATACTAAACATAATACATACTGAAATATAACTACCTACACAAACAAAGCTGAATAACTCAAAGAAAAGGTTCCTTTAATTGTTTTTTGAAAGAAACAAGAGTTTCACATTCACGAATCTGACTAGGAAGCGAGTTCTATAACCTAACAGCAACTGTAAATGAGTGCCAATAGGCAGCAGAATGGTTTTTGGGAAATCGCAACAGAGTACGGACATATGAACGACAGGGTTAATTGCGAATGTAAAAAATGAAATGAATTGCGCAGATAATTAGGAGACAACGGATGAAATAAAATTTTTAACAGCAAACAAAGGATGTGAAATTTTCTGCGCTGTCGTATGGACAGCCATTGCATTTAGTTCGAAAACTAGAAATATGGTAAATTTTTTTATACCAAACACGAAACGAATATAAAGATTTTGCAGATTTTCAAGTTTATTCACTACCTCCTCAGTGGCATCAAGATAACATGAGTCAGCGTAATCAATAATGGGCAGTATAAGGGTATGCATTAAATCTAATATATTATTATCAGCTCTTAGTTACCCTCCCTAAAGTACATCACGGAGAGAATCTTAAAATACAACGAAGTAAACAAAAACACTTACCTTGCTGTATCGTAAAATATTGAAAAGCAGTGGGAGACACTCGTAGATGAACTGTTTGCTGTAATGGCTGTCGTCTGACGGACACACCTGTATTGTGAACACAATAAAATAGAGCATTTTCTCAATCTTACTCTGTAGTCTAGCGGTCCAGTTTTGGACTTGAATATTGTCAGGCAATAAAATGAAAATGTATTAATCCAATTTTCTAATAAAAACAACGTTGCTACGGAATGGATATTTGCCCGGTTTGCGATAGGTTTGGAACCTATAACATTGTGGAACTTAGTGTCTTCTGCGAGTCGTTGGTGCCCTGGTTGTAGGTACCTCTTTTTACCTCTTCGGAGATACGGGCGTAAAGATACTTTTTTTCAAGGTAACTGTATACAATGAAATAAACTAGTTACTATTAAATTAGCAAATATAAATGGAGATTGAAATAAAACAACTTCAATTGAATAGTAGATACTTCGCGGTGAAGCCGAATAATTTTAGATGAAACGATAGATTGACATTTTTTTATCAAAACAGATAATTTCCAGCATACAATAGTCTGAAAACCACACTATGAAAAGGTGTAATAGTTGGGAAGCTGTATGGAAGAAAAACATGTAGCTAATTGAGGTAGCGGTAGCATGAGCTCGCCTACAGTAAAATGTTTCAAATGCCATAGGAATTTCGCAAAAATTATAAGTGTAATTTTTAAAAAAAGACAAGAGAAGAAAGGCCTATTAATAGCATTGTGTACCGTACAACAATATTATAGTGGAAATGTAGGCAGGTCTATACTTAGAGCAGAAATGAAATAATAATGAATATGATATATTAATATTATACTTACAACAAATTTGTAGTTAATAGGTTTGTTTTATTTTCAATTTGTTATTATTATATCTATCGCATGAATGTCATGTACATGAATACTAGTGTCTACTATGCTATGAGGCAGCATTATAAACAGCTGTCGATATTGTTATTGGTAAGTACAGGTATACTTAGAGCAGAATTGTAATGAGAGTAGTAGGTACATAGTGAACCAATAATATACTTGTAGGAAGTCCTGTAACAGCTGGTCTATGACGTGGTCCAAAGATGCTTCTGCAGCCGCCGCTAGGGACAGCGTCCACGCGTGTAACGACCATGGAACGCCTAGAGCGCGGAGTTCTAACGTTATATCTGGAATCAGAAAACAATTGGGAAATCTGGTTGTATGTGATATGTAAAGATTTTTTTTATATCCATCATCTGTCTCTTCTCTTCTAGGTAGCTCGTTAGGGGCGAGTACAGGGTAAATAGGTCATTACAAACAAAATGGAGGTAGAGTGCCATGCAGCAACATGCCGGCCGCTATAATGACTGTCATGTTCCGGTCTTAGAGTGTAGAGCAGCCGTTCGACTTGCGCATTGGGACATTCAAGCCACAGGATGGCGAGGCAGCCATAAGATCTATGGTGTCTGTAACGGTTATCACTGGCTTGCTCGCTGAACTCTCATGTAAAAAAAGTCCATTCAAATTGACAAAAAAGATTGTTGAAAGTTACTACTTAATATAACCACTCTAATATACTTAATATAACTGATCAGTACTAGCGCGTTCAGATCTACATAATTTAAGCTACGTGAAACTGAAGGCGTTACTTTGCGTAAATCCATACTGAAATCCACAGGCGAAATAGTGCGCTAAGAATGCATTGGACTTACCTGAAGCTAAAACTCCCAAATATATCCAGCTCCACACAACACACACCACTAAACTTGTGTTACACTAATATTTTTGGGAGTTTTAGCTTCCGGTAAGTCCAATGCATTCTTAGCTCACTATTTCACCTGTTTTGTTACGCCATAATACGGATTTTTTTTTTAAAATTGCAAATTTAAAAAAAAATTTGGACTGAAAAAAATATTCTCCAATTTCATTACCACTTCGGGATTTGATATAATTATTTTTCGAACAGTAGGTAACGATTTCGAGATTTTTCCAAACAAATTTTATCAACATCCAATATCAGTGATTTTTGGATACGTTAATCGGATCGTTATCAGGTTTATATGGAACCACTTCAAACCATGACCTACCTCCCCAAACAAGATTATTAAAATCTGTCCGTTATTCACCAAGTAATTGCGGCATAAAAATACGACAAGACATACGAAAGGATAACCTTCTCTTTTTTGGGAGTTAATTAAAAAGTTTGATATCAGATCAAGATCTCAACGACACCTAGTAGATGATCCAGTTTAGATTTGGAGATTGTCGTATAGCACATAGATGTGGCTAGGTACAAAATTGTCATTGCAGCAGAGAGAACAAAAGTTTATTTTATCAACATCTGTCCATGGTGATGTATCGACACTGTCTTCATTTCACTTCTACAAAAATTGGATAGAATAAATGTTAAGGAATTTAGATAATGATATTTTACAACGGCTTTATTTGATTAATAATATGGTGGGCGGACGCAAAGTAACCTGCACTGACGCAACGACGTAGGGACGTGTCCAAGGTAATAACTTAAAACGCTGTCGGCTGCTACAATATGTTCATAATCAATAATAACACCCGTATATTACTCGTTGCCGTCCATGATTGCTGTGAGTGATATTCTGTAGGAATACAGTTTGTGGAAACCAGGTTAGAACGGGTATGCTTACCTAAGTGATCAGTCTCAGCAGCATAATAAATAGCATCTTGCAGTGCACGGTGTTGCTGCTTGGTGAAAGGCGGCGGTCGGCCGGAAGAGGGCGGCGCCCCCTCGGCCAGGACCTCCTCCAGCGACAGCGCGCCCCCCCCGCCCCGCGCCCCCCGCGCCGCTACACACGCCCGCAGACACGCGCGGCGTCCGTGCGAGCAGCATATCGCCACCGCGCTGACATATAAAACATACTAGCTGTTACCCGCGGCTTCGCCCGCGATAAATTTAAATGTAAGCTATCCTATCTTTCAAGTTAGGTCAAACTGCACACGGTGTGTAAATTTAATTGAAATCGATTTAGTAGTTTAGGAGTCCATCGCGGACACACAACGTGACACGTAATTTATAAATATTAAGATTTATTATTGAGTAACGATCACCAGAGAAAAAAAACAGAGTCTGAGGCGTTTTTAAATTTATTTTTACATTATCAAGTTCAATTTTTTGTTGTTGTAAGTGATAAATCCACAGTTAGTTCGCGATTAAATACAAGCAGGCCTTTTACCATTTTAAGGTTAAGTACTAAAAGCTTCACAGTACTCTCTGGTGACAGTTTTTAAACTTTGATTAACACATCACAAAAACATCTCGTATAGTTTATACGGCAAAATAGAGAGAAAGAGATATATTTTTTGTCGTTTTTTCTATCGTTTAGTTAGATTGTGAAACTAGTGACTTTGTAAAGTTCTTGGAAAAACCCAGGCAGATAATCAGAAAGATGGGAAGGCTTGCGATATTACGTGAATATTTTTTTATAGATATAATAATAAGTTAATATTTAAAACCTGTAACATCCGTACTGCGCTGCGGCGGAATAGCAGAGGGCGTCGTTGAGCTGGGTAGACAGGAAAGGATCAGCGCCGTGAGACAACAGTAATTGTACTAGTTCTAGATTACCCATACCACAGGCCACCTGGAACAGAACATAATTAATGAAGTTGCTTCGGACATTTCCCATTTTTTTTGCATTCTGTACAATATGTTAAACTAGCTGTTGCCCAAGTGGTTAATGGTCCCATAGAATCATTTTTTCGGAGAAAAAAAATATTCTTTATGTTAATCCAAGTTACCCTCTTTGTGTGTGACAAATTGCATGAAAATCGGTTTAGCAGTTTTTGCGTGAAGGAGTAACAGTTAAGCAAACAAACACACAAACTTTCGTATTTGTAATATAAGTAGGTTTAGAGCACTTTGAACAGTTTACAAGTCTTAAAAACTTCCAGTTAAAATCATACTATTTCACTAGCTGCCCCAGCAAATTTCGCCCCGCCAGCACCCGCATAAAAACTAACCTATCTTTCAAGTTGGACCAAACTACAGATAGTTGTGAAATTTTATCGAAATCGATTCATTAGCTTTGGAGTTCATTGGCAACACACATCGTGACAGAAAATTACATATATAAGATTTAGGTACCTAATACTTAAAAATCAAAAGAAAAAAGCGCAGTGAAACTGCAAACAACGGCCTCGTTTACTGTAAGTACCAACATTATCCAAGTACATAAAGTTTAAGTATTTTCTCGATTTCTTTGGGATCTCATTATCAGATCCAGACTTGGTGGAAATGAAACCACTCCGCAAGCCATTTAATATTAAAAAAAAATCGTTTCAGAAAGGACGGAGAATGCGATTAACATATAATATAGGAGTCGAACCTCCTAGCCTCAACAAATAACCTTTGCCTTTTATGGATGCCCGTTAAAAATATAAACCTGTTTCCAAACTATTGCAGCAATATCAAAATTAGTACAGTCTATATACATTTCCCTAGACATATATTGATGTAAGATAAACGAGAGCGGGGAGTGCAATGATGTCTTGATACCAAAATCTATGTAAAAGATACGTTTGACTATGAAGGGAGTCTAGTCTAAAGTCAGTAATGTGGTGGAAACCTGCAGCGGCGTGAGCGTGCAGACGTCGTCGCCGCGCGCGGGCGCCCCGTCGACGCGGGCGCCCGCCGCCAACAACCGTCGCGCCACCTCCACGGCGCCGCCGCCGCCGCCGCCGCACGCGTACACCAGCGCCGTCCACCCTACACCGTGCGAAAGGGTTAATAACTGACAGCACATTTATTAAAAGTAACACGTCTAATGTACAAAAAAGTGCAGTTCAACGCGAAAAAATGCCATCTATTTTTTAATATATCAGGTTGTACCTGTGTAATAATCATGCTAAGTTAAGTGAGCTAAAACGGGTTATGAAAATATTTAAATATGAATAAATAATATGACCAATGAATAAAACACGCAATATTAAGCAATTTCGTTTTGGAACAACTACCGTAAACGCAACTTTAAATGTGACTATAAAAGTACCTGTGTGGTAGCATACAAAATCCTCGAACGTGACGTCACAATCGAGTATAGATAAGAGTACCTTTAGTATAGAGCGTTTTTGGCATGTCATAAAAGGTAATTTTAAAGTTTTTAAAATAACTGAATAATTCTTCATTCTTCATTGTTATGTGTCCATTCGATTATTATGCTAGATACAGTATCCAGCACGTAACTTGGCAAGGTTTTGAGGTAGTGGGGGTAAGTTCGCGCATCGTATACTTCGTGGAACAAAAAATGATCACTTTTATTATTGGTCATAATTCTATGGTATCGGCCATCAGTTGTTATTTATCACGTCAATTTAGAAAAAAAATCAAGGAACAAAAAGAATTCGTGAAGTTTATTAGAAGTTATAAATAAAATAAATGCATAAGAAAGTAAACATTTGTCCTAAAAAAGTAAGGAACTCTTTCCTCAGCAATACAATGTATAATTTTTTAATAGTATTTTTCTATCGCTTTCAGCTTTTTTTCACCGGAAACCTAAGCTATGTAAAATCCTCCGTAGACCGCGCTCTGATCCATTAATCAATCAATCTTTTAGTTTTTTTCTAAGTTTTTCAACTGTAGGCAGATTTTCATTTGTAATGTGGTAATTGTAGACACAGATTCTTACCGCCGACTAGTCAACACCGACTGTTCTTTCCGACGGTTTAGTAGCTTGTGAGGTCCGTCTTACCGTCACTTTTGCTATCCGAGCTTCTTTCTCCATGAAACAGTAAACAGTACACCATTTTTCTGGTATGTCGGCATAAAACTGTATTTGATCGTCAATTTAAGCAACGTAACAAAAAGTAAATTAAAAAAAAAAATAACAACTAAGGGTACAACTTTCGTGCACGCAAGTGTATTCGGGAGCGATCGAAACACGAGATACGGTGCGGGAGGCAGACGTCGACTGACGCACCAATCGCGCGCTCGGATCGGCGCTACGTCATGCCCAGCGTCCCGCTTGACCACCAAAGAGACCTAAATAATTGCTTCTGAGCATTTAACGACTCTTGCCAACTTATGTGCCGGGGATTATATATATATATATATATATATATATGTGTAATATGCCTGATATGTTATTATAATTCCTAACGTATGTCTCCTACTGCGCCGTCAAAGAATTTGTCACTATGAAATCAGCTTTAAGGCCAGATGGCCTGTGTTGAATACGTATCAATTTTGCTGTAGGTACCTACAATCCCACTTGTTTAGAAATAGGTAAGGTAAAAAGCTTACGTGAGCCAAGAATTTGTACGTACCAGCTGTAGGGGGTGTATATCCTGTAGTAGTAGTGGTCGCAGGCGAGTGAGGAGGCTGTGACGGTGACCGCGGAGACAATGGTCCGCAGGTTTGTGCAGCCGCCCCACAAGTTTCTATATTAGGGTCTGCTCCAGCTTCTAAGAGCATCTAAAACATAAATAATAAGTCACTATAGATAATATACATATTTATGTAAGCAACTTTGAGAGAAATGCCTCTGCTTTTAGAAACTAAGAGAATACAGTGCATCCGAAGTCTACTGCACAGAGCTTTCACGAACCTATTAAGTAATTAAAGTCAAATATAGTATTTAAAAAAAATATATTTATTGAATATGATATTGACAATTTTCGATAAAAACCGCGAATCAGAGTTTTGGCGCCATCAAGTCAAAAGTTGGCCGCAGTTTTTTCGCAATTATGGAATGTCGTGTACATATAATTAAAATTAGCCAATGTAGTAAAATGCACAAAGTATTCTTGAAGATATTTGTGTATCGTGCATTTCCTCGTTGCTGTCAAAGCATCTAGATGAGCTTGAGCAAGGGGGTTACTGCTTTACCGAAGACCCTAACATTACTTTCTAACAACGACGACTAATGACAAATTTTGCTAAATCCAAGCCTAATTTAGTTATATCGGGTAAATTAACGCAACCTTGAAAACTAACTGATGGAAGATGCTAACGCCCATACCAACAACTAAAAAAACATAATAATATATTGGTCGAAAATGTGTTGCGCACTCACCAAACTAATTTTAAGTTATCGCTATCTTCTTTTAACGAAAGTAATAGAAAGAGACAACACACTTTAAGTGCTGTCAGATTAGTCTATACACGACATTTCTACAGACTAAACGTCTATTTCTCGGAAAACGTTGATTAACGGCCAATGTTAATAATGTATCTCAATCTAATGGATTTCAAGCAATCTAGATAGCTGCGTATCCGCCGGCCTATCCTATACCTCATTCCCATATTTATCCTGTGCACAGATATATTATTGACAAGCGATAACATAAAAATGGATCAAAATATCAATCTTGGACAGCAAGTTTTGGATTAGGATTGATTATTAATATTGGCCGTAAAAAAACACACTTCGACATGCTGGGACTAATCTGATATGTCTAAAATGATCCATCTATTTTGTTTTTGTTTCATTTGAATAAGATATCATTTATCTAAAACAAGTTTAGTTTGTGAACGGCAGAATCATCACCAATATCACTACTTTTTTGGGATTGTTATCGATCCACAAAAATTGTATTCAGATTTTGGTTCTAAAAGTTTGGTTATTTATTTACATCGTGAAATAATACTCACTGCAACCACCTGTTCATCTCCCGCCAATGCTGCTTTCATGAGTGCAGTTAGTCCGGCAGAGTCAGGAGCATCCACGCCTGGGCCCAGGGCCCTCGCTCCGCCCGCCAGTTCGGCGCGACCACTCAACAGTGCGCGTTGGGTCAGCCCAACTGCGGCACGGTTCAACTCGTCACCACCACGGGAACCCAGCGACCATGCTGGCTCTATGGCTTCCTCCATACTGCAAAATTAGCACAATTAATCCATTCGAATTCGAATATTCAATCGTTTATGTTTATTAAAACTGTTACATTGTATAAAAAGTAAATTCAATACACACCTAAGTCCATTTAAAAATTCTGTCCGACCGAAACCCAACTATCGGCCTTGCTCGCAGTTCCGTAATTAAACGAAACCGAAACTTACCTAAACATGGTACAAATTTCTACTTAGGTATATTGATATCTAGTGTAGTAGTATTTTTTATTTTTTACCCACAATTTTCCACATTCAGTTACATTAAAAAAATAAAAAGGCAATCAAAATAAAAAGGTAACATATTTATTTTGGTAGGTATGTAATAAATATTAAACTAGCTATTGGCTTCGCTCGCAATAAATAGAGATGTAAGTTATCAGATCTTTCAAGTTAGATCATACTGCAAATGGTAATTTATAATATAAGAACTAAACTAAATTAATACTA
>NJDC01001764.1:53945-84508 GCA_002245475.1 Calephelis virginiensis | reverse complement strand
ACGCCGGTTTCGGAGACTCTTGACACCACCCTCGGATAATATCCGATTGATCTGATCGTGAAATGTCAGCCTTGGTCTCCCCGGGTACCTACATCCATCCACTTCGCCATAAGAATAAGTTATAAGACATGGACATGGATATGTTAAGTTCTATAACTTATTCTTATGGCTATATCATTTCATTTTATGATGAAATATCGAAAAGTCTCAGTTATAAGTTATTTTTTTTAAAGGACGTGCGCATTACTTTATCTGTGTATTCGTGTAATTTCTAAATAATTTTCATATTTTTTTTAAATGTTGACACCAATATTTTGAAAAGTTAAAGTAATGACTTTAATCCTGGATTCGACTTTAAGCCAAAGAGTAGTAAAATAATAAATAAAGGTGCTTTCATTCCATTTAGTTACGGATATCTTTCGAAGTTTTTGACCTGGTAAATGGGGTTGCTAGCGTTGGATTTTTTCTTATGATTAGTGTTTTGACAAAGTTAAAAAGGTCACTATTATTGTTTTGCGATTCTCTAAATTATGAAAATTATTTACAATAGGCTTACTAACAGTTTCAGGTACGAAGATCTTGAATAGCAGATAATATACTTAGTTCTTAGAATTTATGCTTAGTTGACTAATGCCAGATTTCACCAAGAGCCCCTATACTTTAGGGGACCTTATAACGTTACTTAAGGGACTGTTTCAATATAAAACCGGCCCCTAAAACACGTTAAAAGGTCCCCTAAATATAGGGGCTCTTGGTGAAATCGGGCATAAGTCCTATATAAGAAATCTATGGACAGTGCAGTGTCCGCTCTAACGGTTGTATGTGGTAAAAACTAAAAGTTTACTATAATTACTTGCAACTAGGGCATTTTTTAATGGAAAAGAAGGAAAACTAGCGGTTAATCTGATACTAAACGATAACCACTATCCACAACACTAACGCTTCCTCTCGCAGTTCAGTTGTCTTTTTTGAAAAAGAACTTGTATTTACTAGTAATAAGAAATTGGAAATTACCTTGATGCATGAATCAGCAAGTGGCGTGCTGAGTACTATCCTAAAGGCTCCAGCTACTTCGTGTTTGGAGCAAAAGCCAAAGTTATGCGACAGACGTTGTGCTTCTCGACCAATCCGAACAAGCGCCCT
Organism: Calephelis virginiensis; assembly: GCA_002245475.1. Lineage (NCBI taxonomy): Eukaryota > Metazoa > Arthropoda > Insecta > Lepidoptera > Riodinidae > Calephelis > Calephelis virginiensis. The sequence goes on along the minus strand of NJDC01001764.1, from coordinate 83,365 downwards.
AAGAAATTAAGACATTAAATTATAGCAATGTTAGCAGGTAAATATAGCTAAGCTGAAGTGATGCTTCACCACTACTTAATTAATTAAATAATTAATTAATTATCGCCTCTGTGGTCTAGCGGTTCAGTTGTTGGACTTGACTGCATGAGGTCCCGGGTTCGAATCCCGGGTCGGGCAACAAAAAGCAAATTGGGTTTTTCCAAATTTTCTAATAAAAAAATTTTGCTCGGGATAGGCTTGCCACCTATCACATTGTACTTAGTATCTTCGTCTAGTCGTGAGTGCCCTGGTTGTGCCTCTGCCTACCTCTTCGGGGATATGGGCGTGAAGATACTTTTTAATTAATTAAATGTAAATGGATAAGAGCTAATATTAATAACGACACCTTATCGATGTGTGCGTATATGCGCGTGTGTTTGTTTGTATATTTTTTTGGAGAATTTCAATCTGTATGTGTACGGATTAGTTATCTGTCGCAAGGTCACAATGGAACAAGACATCTGCTCTGTCTTGCTGTTAATTGATATACTAGTTGAACAACAAATCCGAAGAAAGTAGTAAGAAATGTAACATATTTGATATTTTCCATCGTCGGCGCTTGGTAAAACTTCCAAATATTCATATTTTTAAAGAAAGAAACACTTGTACTGTTTTACTTATCACTTATAATTTATTAGGTACTTTGTAATTAGTAGCCTACCGGTTTCACTTATACAGCTTTTTTCAAGTTTTAGCCCTGATGATGCTGTATAAGCGAAACCGGTAGACTACTAATTACAAAGTACCTAATAAATTATAAGTGATAAGTAAAACAGTACAAGTGTTTCTTTCTTTAAAAATATGAAGAAATGTAACAGGTGACTGAATATCCATCTAAAGAAGTGTTTTATGTGATGGTATTATGTGGACACTATAAGTAAATACAAGGTGTTCTCGAATTGGTTGAGGATATTTTAGCTAGGGACTCGGAATAAGTAACTAAAAACGTAAAACATTAAAAAATAAAATAAAATAAGTATATTAAAAATATAGTTAATATTGCTAAAGTGACAGCACTGTCAGCTGTTTGCCGCACATCGCGCAGGGGCATTGACCTTTTGCGGCATATTAAAAGTGCTATAAATTGTTTGTTTTGAGTTGGATTTTTTTATTTTTTTACTATTTCAGTTAATTATGCAAAATATCAAGCCTTAAATTTCGAGTATTAATTTGAAAATATCCTAAATACATATATGCATTAATGTAGTGGTGGGACACGTTAGATCAGCTAGATTATTATCTCTACAATTATTAAGCAAACAAATGGCAACACAAGTCTTGATACAAGACAACAATAGATTAGCTTTTTAGTTTAAAAACGTTTTCAGATATTAGTGAAGTCAAATATTAATTTTCTACAAAAAATAATGGAAAAGTAATGACTGCGCGTGACATGATTATCATACATTCTTCGTTGAATGCCTGAATTCGCTGTAAGTAGAGTTTGGTGTCAGTTTTTCATGCTAAAAAAGATTTTATGATGTGAACATGGAGACGTACCAACTTAAAGGTTATATAACAAGGTAGGAACCATGAAGACGTTCATGAGGGGAAAGTTTACCAATTAAAGTTGACAAGTCGCTACGTCTCAGCAGCGGTCTCTGTATGTCCCGAGATCGGTTTCAGGGTGCCACGTTACAAACCGTTGCTACTTTAGTCTGGGACATTACCTTTGCAGCAGGTACGCCAGTCGCGGAGGTGAGTCGGGAGCCATGCGAGCGGCCACGTCTCTGCAACGGCCCGTCTGCAGCGCGCGAGTGATTTCGCCCGCCGTCCACGGAACAAACCGGAGCTCAACCAATCTGAAATAAGACGTTTATGAAAGCGCTTTTGAACTGGGTACTTCGTCGGTTATGGGAATTATTCTTTTTTTTTATAATATTAGAAGGCAAACAAGAAGACGGATTTCCTAATAGTAAAAAAAATCACTCCGCCTAGGTGTTCACGGTGTTAGTGACGTTAAGCCTATGCTCGTCTTTCGCGAGCTGCGTGGCAAGAAGGCAGATGGTCTATCTTAAGTTATTTCGACCTTCTATGGTTTGACAAAATAAATTACCCGATAAAGCTTTTCCGTAGTACCTACCCACTCTTGCAAATAATAAATCAACTTGATCGAGGCAGTCGAAGTATATGTTATCAATTAAAAGTAGTATAGCTGATCATAATAGAATACAAAATATAATAATCCTGAAATTAGACATTTTCAATGAACCCCTGACAATCAGTTCGTCCCTTCAAAAGTTATGAAGCTAAATACAGACACACAAACTTATACACATCTAATTTACTTTAAATAAACTGTAAGGATTACGAAACATAATAGCCTCGCTGTTACACTATGAATTATGATCCATGAGTCACTTCCTTATTCTCTCACATGAGAATATGAACAGATCTAGAATCTATACTTGTTATCGTCGGCACTTGGTGGTATTCCATTGTATACAAACTTTTTTGTAGTAAACACTTGTACTTATCCACTGTACACTTTATTTAAAACTTTTCGTTACTCTATAGCCAACCGGTTTCACTTTTTACAGCATCATCAGGGCTTTGAAACTAAAGATAAAAAGACAGTTTTAGTTTAGCGTTCAGTACTTATTTGGATGGATACAAAAAAGCCTACACAGATCTCCATACTATAGAAGCCTTCACAGATCTCCATAGACTAAAGCATAAACAATCTCGATCACGTCAGCTTTCAAATGAAAAAACTTTATCAAAATCCGTGAAAGTAGGATAAATGCGGTCGAAATGAGAGCACTACGGAAAATCTGTGGTGTAACGCTCGCTGACCGCATTCGTAACAGTGAGATCCGAGAAAGAGTGGGATTGAAAGAAAGTGTTGGTGTTAAAATGCGAAAGGGCATGCTCCGCTGGTTCGGTCATGTGGAAAGAATGACAGATGAAAGATTGACAAAGCAGATATACAATGCGAATGTGGATGGATGTAGGTACCCGGGGAGACCAAGGCTGACATTTCACGATCAGATCAATCGGATATTATCCGAGGGTGGTGTCAAGAGTCTCCGAAACCGGCGTGTTTGTATGAAAAGGGTTATGAATGTGACGGAAGCAAGACAGGTTTGTCAGGATCGTGAGGTCTGGCACTCGATACTCTCTGCCTACTCCGTAAGGGACTTGGCGTGAAGATATGTATGTATGTAAATCCGTGAATCCACCGAAGGGCTGCGTGTGTGGTATATACACACGTAAAACTTATAACACCTCTCAATTCGCATGGGAGGTTACAAAAAGTGCACTTGTTTTCACGCGTTTCTCTCATAAACAAAATACTTGTTTCATAGATATAGCATGACATTCCGGAAATCGTATTTATTGCAATAAGTTACAAATCGCCTCTGTGGTCTAGCGGTTCAGTTGTTTGACTTGACTGCATGAGGTCCCAGGCCGGGCAACAAAAAGAAAATTGTGTTTTTCCAATTTTCTAAAAAAAAGAAATGTTGTTCGGGATAGGATATGTACCCGGTTGGCGATAGGCTTGCCACCTTTCACATTGTGGGACTTCGGCTAGTCGTGAGTGCCCTGGTTGTGCTTCTGCCTACCTCTTCGGAGATATGGGCGTGAAGATACTTAAGTTACAAATTAGGACAATTCCCAATAAGTGTAGTTACCTACTCGTACTTATGCGTAGAATGAAATACCTAACCTCATTGAATTAAGTATTTGAAGAAAGTAGGCTCTCTTTACAAGTTAGGATTGTTTGTGCCCCATGCCTAATGTATGACATGTATGACGTATACGAAACTTGAAAACTGCTACATGCTTGGGACAGGTTTGAAATCTGTATGCCGAGGTCTGTGCAATTTGTTCGAAGAATTTGTTGACACAATTAGAGTTTATTTGTACACGCGTAGCTTATGCCGAACCTCTTGCAATAATAGAACTGAGCATACCGGTTGTGGGAATCAACCCAGACGAACTCGTCGGCGCTGGTGACGTTGGTGCAGACGGTGTCCAGCGACGGCTGCCGGACCAGCGGCGCCCGCCGTCTGCGAGCCTCCGCTGCACTGCCTCCCTCTAGAATGAGATAACATTTCACATCTACTGCCCTACTCCCGGTTACTTTATTCAAGAAACGACTCGTTTTCATTAGGGATTTTACGATTAGTGAGATTGCTAACAACGGTTACTCGTTTTCAGCAGTTACATCTGAACATTTTTCGAGAATATAAGTAATGGTCCGTTACTTTTGAGCAAACTACGAAAGGTTAAAGTTACGGATTATGTTTTGTTGATTATGTAAACTAGGCATACATTGCTAGCATTACAAAAGCCTGTTAACTATCACTTGAAACCATTCTAGAGCAAATACGGTTCTGAAAACTCTACATACATAACTTATCAAAAATTTTTTTCACCGTCGCCTATGATTGGTATTGTTTTTTTTTCGTGATAGATCATCAAATAAGCATACGTATATCCTGACGGTAAGTCACATCCGGGGCTTATAGATATCATAGATGTTACAACTGCATCGCTGTCCTGCGGCAAAGACGCTGGGACTATTGTACAAGTCTATCGGTTACATTCTGTTCTCATTCATATATACATAGATTCTCTCCAGACTGGAACATGACAGAGTCTATGTGGCAGCAAAAATAGGAAAGGCGGTGGGTCCCTACACGGGCAAGTTGCTGCACAGCACTCTACCAGCAGTGGAATTTATCAAATTGTTAAAAGATTAGATATAAAAGTAAGGGTTGGCGCATGGACTGTACAAGTTACAGGGCCATTAGTTTGATCAGTTTAGCATCAAAAGTGTATGCAAAAATAGTTTAAAGGAGGATGCAAGGGATGTCTGATGGAACATTGTGGGAGGCTCAAGGCGTTTTCAGGACTGGAAGAGGATGTACGGATCAAGTGTTTTCACTCTGCAACATCGTAGAAATCGCACCGCATCTGGCTGAGGGTCAAAAGGTTTTCTGCGGTTTTGTGGATCTCGAAAAAGCATTTGACAGGGTTGTATGTAAGGAACTTTAGAACATTTTGCCAGATCATAGGATAGACGGGTCCTTGCTGATTGTAAAGCATGTGTGCTTGTGGACGGCAACATATCGCCTTGGTTTGATGTCAATATTGGCGTCAAGCAGGGTTGTGTGTTGTCAGCTAGCTTGTTTATTTTTGTATTTGGACAAATATCTTCAAAGGTTAAGATCTATGAATGTGGGAATGAGTATGGGTGATCACGTGGTGAACTGCTTGCTTTATACAGATGATGCTGTACTTTTCGGCTCTACACCATCTGAGCTGCAGACACTGGTCAATGTTATGGAAGAAGATTGTAAAGAAAATGGCTTACATTTAAATGCGACGAAAACTTAAATTACAGTGTTTGAAAGAGAAGAAGCCAGAACGGATCTAAGATTTTAGTTGATGATGTGTGTTGGAGCAAGTGAAAGAAATTGTATATCTTGGTTGCGCTTTTAGCAGGGATGGAAGGTACACCGCGGATGTAGGGAGGAGAGTGAGTGCAGGGAATAGTGTGAATGGAGCGTTGGGTAAGCTATTTCAAAGCAAGGTTTTGAGTCTAAAAGCTAGACTCGCTTTGCATAATTCTGTGCTTATCCCAACGTTATTGTATGGAAGCGAGAGTTGTGTATGTCAGAAAAAGCATGAAAGTAGGATAAATGCCGAAATGAGAGCGTCACGGAAAATATGTGGGGTAAAACACGCTGACCGTACAGAAAGAGTGAGATGGAAAGAAAGTGTTGGTGCTAAAATGCGAAAGGGATACTCCGCTGGTTCGGTCTTGTTGAAAGAATGAAAGATGAAAGATTGACAAAGCAGATATACTATGCGAATGTGGATGGATGTAGGTACCCGAGGAGACCTAGGTTGACATTCCACGATCAGATCACTCGGATATTATCCGAGGGTGGTGTCAAGTTTCCAAAACCGACGCGTTTGTATGAAAAGGGTAATCAACGTAAAGGAATCCTGACAGGTTTGTCAGGATCGTGAGGTCTGACTCTCGATATTCTCTGCCTACCCGTAAGGGACTTGGCGTGAATATATGTATGTATGTATATAAAGGATTAGACTTAACATTTGTTAGCATTTAAAGTGTGAAGATTCAAATTTAAATCAAAGCCTTTTGTGAGGTAGATAGGTATAGAGTAACCAAATAACCGATGAGGTCGATGTTACTGTCAAAATCCTTTGTTATGAACGTTTATTATGAGGTGAAGATCACTTATCATTTGCAAAGTCGTTTGTGCTTTGACAAGAAGCTTAGCAATAGTAATAACACTGACCTGGAGCGCCATTGTTACTGCCACCACCTGCACTGGAAGCTCCGCTGGTGGCAGTACTACTGCTGTCCCGAGACCTGAGTGTCAGCTGTTTGATAGCAGACCTGATGTCTTCCAGACCACCACCTCCCGGCCAGGGTGATTGTAACTGAAAATACAGAAACACTGGTTTAAAGCACCCAACCACATTGAACATGGAACACCAATGAAAATTGCTTTAGATAATTTCAAATTTCGATAAAAATTAATAATTGTTGGCTGCGGTTATTTATTTGGTTTAGGAAAATCCACACACAAAAGAAAACTTAGTTATTTACGATTTTGTTTAATCGATGTTCCTAAAGCAGGACATTCTACGATTAGATCACTCGGATATTATCAGAGAGTGGTGTCAAGAGTCTCCGAAACCAGCGTATTTATATGAAAAGGGTAATGAATGTGGAGGGAGCAGGCTGGTTCGCCAGGACCGTGAGGTTTAGAACTCGATACTCTCTACCTACCCTTAAGGGACTTGGCGTGAAGATATGATATTTAATGTAACTGATGTGATTTGATGATTTGGTACTGAAATGCATACCGTGACTGTTGTGCCGCTTCCACAGATAAATCGGAACTATTGAAACCGTCATGCTCGACCATTAATTTTTTTGTGTTTTTAATAGAATAATAAGTAAGCAAAGCATAATTACGAGAGTGTTGATGTCAAAATAGATTTGCCACATTACGACCAAATATAACCTATACTAATATTATAAATGAGAAACTGTTTATCTGTTTGTCTTTCACGGCTAAACCGTTGATCCAATTTTGATAAAATTTGAAATGCATATAAGAGGTCCGAGTATAGTAGAATATAGTCCAAATATAGGCAGTTTTTACTCAAATATCAAAGCTCAAAGGACTATAACAAGGGATGAAAATCGTAACTATTCTACATTGACGAAGTTGCGGGCAAACCGCTAGTGCTTAATGTAAATATATAAAGTAAGGTAAGTCTGCTTCAAGTACACTTAAATTTTAATGTTGTGCACCTTGTTTCACCGTATGGCATTTGCAAAAGTAAAAAAGGATCTTCACGCTTTTGCCCTGAAGCGGTAGGCAGAGGTATGAATAGTGCATCAACGACTAGCTGAATACACTGAGATGGTGATAGCGCGCATTGTCAGAGCAGTAAGTCCCACAGTGTGATAGATGGCAAACCTATCACCAACCGGACACATATCTATTTCGCGGCAACGTTTTATTTATTAGAGAATTGAAAACACGGTTTATTATTGTTGCCCGATCCCGGGATCGAACCCGGTTGGATGGGAAAACTTAAGTAATATGCAATTTAGAAAATTAATTAAAACTAGGTATTCATTTACAACTTTCCTTAACCTTGCATAGATTTTAATATGCAGGAACTCTTATCACTCTTAATTTTTTTTTTATTGACACGAATTCCCGGATGTACCGTCTATTCAATTGATTCCAATACATGAGATCTTAGAATGTTTATACACCGTATTGAATGGTACAAGGACGGATTTCTTATTAGGAAGAATTGCGTTTTCTCTTTAAATAACAAAAAGGCTTGGGTACCACAATACAAGCTATCTACCTCTGACCATTTATTCAGTTACAGCAAGAAAAGTACATTTGAAATTTATCTTGTAGTGTCGTCACCGAACTCCTTTACTTGACAATGGTAGCAATTTTGATGGGCACTACACTAATTTTGAGTTATTGCTGTCTTCTTTCAACGAAAGTAACAGAGAGAGACGAAATACTTATAGTGCTGTCAAATTAGGCCGTACACGTCATTTCCACAGACGTTTAATCTATAATTCCGAAAAAGTTGCCAAAAACATCACAATTGTGATTAGCAGAATAACTACAATTACCGTGACTTCCTCTTAACAGCTGCAAATCATTCATTGGTTAACAAAAAGTACAATAGCAGTATACCCTGACCGATGAGCGATAACATTCGAAAAAAGTATCGACAACCAAATCTAGCATCGCATTTCATTACCATGTATTTGGAAATACAAAACTTCCAAGTACCAAGACTCCTCAGTCAATCCCTCCGAGTTCCGCTCGTTGTTTAATTTTACTTTTCTTTTCCCCATGATCATAAAGCCAGATTATCCGTAAATCCAGATAAAATTTAGATAGGTATCTCTGTATCTAGGTTTATGTCAATAATGTTAATATGGCCACGAAGAACGAAAACCCGCTATCCGTTTATCAAAGACGTTTCCACAATCACAGTGAAGCTGAGGAGACCATGGTCAATCATCCGTGTCTAAAAGTTTTGAAATTGTTGCAAACCTTATTGTGAGGTCGATGCTTGGACCTGGCATGTGGTGGCTGTCTGCTCCTCCTGGGCTCGTCCCGCCCCACCTCCCCCGCCCCTCCGCTGTCTGACATAGACGCGTGACCGGAGGATCTATTCTCGTCTGAACTGCTGTTGCAGTCGCGAACGCCATTCTGGAATTGGCATTGTTATTTTTTTTTTATTTAATTGTCAAATATCGAAAACGATTCTGAGTTCATTCTAACTCATTCTAGTAATAAGTAAATAGATATTGAAAGCCATATTTATAAAAGAAGAAGAAGAAGTAAATAGATATATAATTAAAGAAATCTAAAAATGACGCTCCCCGTGTTGATCCGGGCTCCTGTGCAGAATAGACCATCTGCCTTCCCGCCAGGCAGCTCGTAGAAGGCGAGCTTAGGCTCACTGTCACTAACACCGTGACATCTGACTAGGTGGTAGAGTTTCGCAGCGACTCACCCGGATTGGTACCACCGCCTTACCTATTCCTGCCGCCATAAATTCATGACGTGTTCCGGTTCGGAGGGTAAAGTAACCGGTAAAACTTACTTTTGCTCTAGGCCTAACATCCCGGCCTCAGGTTGGCAGCACACCATTACCACCTGTGGTGTCTCTAGGCGGCGTGAATTTCTTACCACCAGGACATCCGACCGCTTGTTTGCCTTCCAATATTATAAAAAAAAATCAGAACACACAAAGTCACACAAGTTACACAAATTGAATCTAACACTAAATTAACCAAATTAGATGCTTGTGTTATGGGTGTTAGTCAACGATAGTAATACATAGAAATACTTAAATAGATACCAGAATAAATTTATCGCCTCTGTGGTCTAGCGGTTCAGTTGTTGGACTTGACTGCATGAGGTCCCGGGTTCGAATCCCGGTAGGGGCAACAAAAAGAAAATAGGGTTTTTCCAATTTTCTTATAAAAAAAACGTTGCTCGGGATTGGATAAGCGCCCGGTTGGCGATAAGCTTGCCACCTATCACATTGTGGGACTTAGTGTCTTCGGCTAGTCGTGGATGCCCCGGTTATGCCTCTGCCTACCCCTTCGGGGATATGGGCGTGAAGATATTTTTACTTTTATAAATTTAATAAACAACCAGACCCGGAAATGCAGACATCTAAATGTTCATCACACAAATTCCTGCCCCAGCATCTGCCTGCTAGCGGTTGGTCGGTGTAGTTAGGCGTGTACGCTAGCCAACTCGACCAACGAGGCGGACATTAAATAATTTAAAAAGGAGTTTCACGGAGTGCCAAAGGTGGAAACAAATCAACATATGAAAAACAATAATAAAATAAAACGATCTTTAAAATTTTTGCTTAAATTAATAAGTGCTAACCTAGTCGTAAATGTATTTAAACGAATTTATATGTTAAAATATATAAATAACAAAAATAAAAAAATACAATATATTTAATTAAGTTAGATATTTGCACACCACAATGTGGTAGAATATGTTTGTACGAATAAGTATTCTGTAACAACTTTTAAACACACATATTCCGAAAATAAATAAATTTAATTTCATTTCAATAACATAATTTTTTTTTTTGCAATTGTTTTTATTTTTAAAATGATAAAATACTAATAAAATTTCGACTTTACTAAAAGATTTATTTCCATTTTTTATACCTGTTGACAGCTTCAGATTTATTTAATTTAGGTATCATTTCCAGAGATGAATAAAATCGTTCGAAAATTTTCCATTTAATGTGAACAGAGGTCATCGTCATATGTAACGTTAAGTCGGATATCATGGTAATGCAGATTTTAACTTAAAACAAAATTAACTTGGTACTGAAAAATCGTGATTTGTATATAAAGTAGGGAAATGCATCTGCTTATTTGCCTTCTAATACCGTAAAAAACCTAATCTACTTAAATCAGATACGACAACATCACCAAATTTTCTCTTTTTTTATACAAGAGGAGGCAAATGAGCAAGTGGGTCACCTGACGGAAAGTGATCAGCACCGCCCACAGACATCCGCAACACCTTTAAGGAATGAGTAGGTACGCTCTTTTTTTGAAGGTCCCTAAGTCATAATTGTTTGGGAATACCGCCCTCGGTAACTGATTCCACAAAGGTGTTGAGCGAGGAAAAAAATGTCTTCGGAATCGCACATTTGTAGATCGCCACGCACCACGATGGTGGGCATGATACTTTAAACTCTGTCGCGAAGTCCGAAGGTGGAAATCAGCAGCTGGAGTTAAACCAAACAACTCCTCAGAACATTCCCCATGATGTTATAACACTTATTCATTTTTCAAATCCAATATTTTGTCTATCCGAAACAAATAGCCGCTAGTCAAGTAAAAAAATTATGAAATTAAAGATTTGAAGCAGGTTATTTCTCATTTCATTAGCGTTTTTATTATAACATAACGTTTCATGTAATTGAATTACGACGAGGTAAAGTAAAAAATTATTACGAAACAGTGGAAGCAGATGAACCATTGTCACCCACTTTCGCTTTCCTCCCAGACTTCCCACCATTACAGTTTTCCTATCACAAGATCGTGGGACCTCCTTAAGACAATGCTTATTTATTTTTTTAGATAACACTTTCGCCATTACGCCGCTTGGGTAATTTTTGTAATCACTGATGACGCGTACGATGACTAATTAACTAAAGAAAGTTGCTACAAAAACACCGTTCGTTTGAGATCCGTCAATAATTCCGTAAAAATGTTTTATCCGAATGTTATTCACCTGACTCTCTCCCACTTAGATAGAATCAGAATCAGAAAAATCTTTATTCTCATGGACAATACAAGTGGTACTTGTACGCGTCGACATTTTTAAAACTACGACGCTTAGTAACGTTTATTGGACTTTTTGACTAGGTGGAAGAGTTTCGCAGCGACTCACCAGGATTGGTAACACCGCCTTACCTATTTCTGCCGCCATAACCTTATGACGTGTTCCGGTTTGGACGGTAAGGTAGACGGTAAACTTACTTTTGCTCGAGGCCTAACATCCCGGTCTAAGGTTGGCAACGCACCATTACCCCCTTTGGTGTCTCTAGGCGGCGTGAATTTCTTACCACCAAGTTTAATAAATTTAGGATAGATTTTATGAAAGACTGTTTTATTTTAAGTTGAATATCTTACCAAACGACGCAGATAGTTTAAAAACTATTAAACTGCTGTTAACACACACAATACAAGCACTAACTGTGACAAAAGAAAGGAAATAAAAATATATAAGAGGTGACCATGTTGATGGCTCTACCTTGTTTCTTTATTGGGTTGACAGCATCACAAAGGGGTTACAACTTGTAATAAATTTTATGTAAGACTAAGTTTTACTTCCAAATACATTTGATTATTCATATAGGTATTCACGGAAATCAATATATCCGGGATAAAATGTTGAACCAGGGACGGTTCTCGTTGCTAAGCCAGGTATCACGTACTCAAGTTTCACATAGGGCAGACCAAATTTAATAGGAAGAGACCTATTGAATCTAGCTAGACCCTGTCCAGGTTTTATGAGCTCAATGACCTCCCTAGGAGCCACCCTGGCAAGTTGCAACAGCGGCCATAGCACGGTAATATTATCTATAGCCATAGCGATAATATATTTTAATCGATATCTTTGTGCAATGTTTACCTACTATACCTGTAACTGTTCACAGTTTGAGTGTAATATACCTACTCGTAGAGTAAATACATATTATAATTTGGTGTAAAGGCGGTATTTCCTGATGCACCCGTAGAAGAAGTGTTGAATGTAACGCGCACACAACACACACAAATAGACACACACACACGCACACACACATTCACATCTCTAGAATTTCTAGAAATCAATTTTGCAACGAAAGTGACCAATAATAATTTACGCAATTGCAAATGTAGCTGCTATCTAGGTCCACATTATTTATATGCGGCGTATAAACCAAGCCTACGAAAGCGAATGAAAAGCATTTGAACAATTCACTAACCACTGCGCTAAACTGTATGCGATTTCGATATATTTAAAAAGGTTTATTATTCGTTAGTTTCATAGTCGTCTTTATTTTGCATATAATGAAATCTGCAAAATAAGTAGAATAATATCAGTGTAGTAAACTTGCTAGAACCGACTCCAGTTATTTCATTACCACGTCGCGATACGATCATTCTTTTATAGTTCATAGCTAACGAATAAAGGTTGGCAAAGCATCTGTGATACTCCTGGTGTTACGGACGCTCGTAGGCGGTGGTGACACTTTCCATCAGGTGACCCATTTGCTCGTTTGTCTTCTCTTATATATGTAAAAAAAAAGATTCCGAGATAGTCCCACTTACGTTTTATCTACATCTTTTTTTTTTGAATGACTAATTTGTTGCTAATCTTACGATTTTTACAACTTCACCGAACTTTGTGGGCCGAGCCGAGTGCTCAGCCCGAGACATCATTATTTAGATGGATTGGGCTGTTACCTACAACGCCAGCACCAAGGGCTGTCTCCCGGGAGACCGTACCTCGACTTGGCGCTGCGTTCTGGTTTATCTACATCATAGTAGTACTGGCCGAGTAATCGCGTAACAAACAAACAACAAAGACATACAGTCGAATTGAGATCTCTATTTTGGAGTCGGTTAAAATAGATTCCAGCGCCCTGTTCCCTTGATTATACGCCCTCAGAGAATTTCACAAGTTATGAGACCGTCAAAATCTTGTGAGAAAATGTCAGTGTCCCGTAATATGGGCACAACGGATCGCGTGGTCGACGTTACTTAGCTATGATCAATTACCAAACTGTTCCGCGCTTTAAAGTAACGTTAAAATTGGGTAGCGGTAAACTGAGTTATCCAATTATGTAACTATGGAATTGTAAGATTTTCATACTTTGTTTCTACATTTATGTCCTACTAGAAGTTGCTAGCCGCTCCACCCATGTATCAAAGTTATTAAATTATCCTGCACCTGTTTAGATATCGGGACAAAAACGTTTAGATGTCACTCTACGGCTGAATAACCATCTCCATACACTAAAATCGCTCAATAGAAACGTGGCAGAAGGACAAATAAACAGACAAACAAATACACTGTTGCTATTATGTTTAAAATAAAAAATAATTATTTTAAACTAGCTGACAGATATTGTCCTGTCCAAACTGCAAATATTGCGTTTTTTAGCAATATTTTTTTTAAGAAACTGTTTTTTAAAAAAATCGTAAGTATCATCAAAGATACTTTTATCAAAAAAAATTTAAATTATCTCATAAACAACGCATTTATTTATAACATTTTTTTTAAACAATAGGAGATAAAAATTATAAAAAAAAACATTTTTAAGTAGCTTTTGATCATAAGAAAACGGATTAATAATATTATTATAAAAAAAAATAATTTCTCAATGTTTAATAAAGCTTTATAATTTTTCACCTTAGTAAATTGTTAATTACAAAATGAAAAATTACATTTTTTTTTATTTTTTCAACGGGAACCTATTCTAAGACCTTTGAGAAATAGCTCCACGAAAGGAAAAAAAAATCCTAGATTAATAGTTTAACAATTATCGCACTTGCAATGTTAATGTTCGTGCTACAAAAAATTGTTAATTAATTAATGGATAACTTATTGAAAAAACGCGATAAAAAATTTTTGACCACAGATTATTGTTTATTAATCTGTCCTGTAGGCACCTGAATTTTTTCAAATTTTAATTTTCATATTTAATAAGTTTAAATAGTATTTATTCATTAAAGGTCCGAAAGAGGCGTGGCTTGCGCAAGCCGGAGTACCCGTTTTCGGGCGTATTTTCAACCCTCTGGGAAAATTATAAATATTAGTCCTACAATTCTGGGAGTCAGAACTTTTTTAGGAAATTTCCTCCTCTTTTTGAACCTTTTTTCAAATTTGAAAAATCTTTATTAGTTTATGAGATATTTGCAAAAAACTAAACCCCCCTTTTTTTTAGTTAATTATTAATAACTTTTGTAATTTTTATTTGCGGAACTTCATTGTTTTTCGAAAACTATCCAGATGCCATTCCGAATCGAATGACACCTCAATCATAATTTTCGGAGACTGCTGAAAAAAGTTGACCAAAAAGGCACTTGTTGACTAGACTAACGTAGTGTAGCCTTTTTACAGTTTCGAGATTTTCAAAATTTGTTTATTTTAAATATCGAATTTTCAGTTTACGGTGACAATTACAGATTATTTTTTAAACCTTACGAATTTAATGCTAATGTAATTTTATCAATGTACCGGTGCATATAAATAAACGAATTTATGGGTTTCAATTACGAAAAGGCTAAAGTTTAATCTTAAGCACTTAAAATATATGCCCCAAGGAATACTGAACTCGTTGCCCAATTCACGACAAAAACTAAAATTAAATTGCAGTGCTTAAGGTTAATAATTTAACGGAAATATTCTGTTGTCGCTGTAGCGGTGCTATCAACCTAAATTGGTGTGATTCTATTGCAGTTTTGCTATGAGAATCAGGTTGTCCTCTTGTATGTCACTCTGTAACTGCTCTAAGAGGGGCATTTCTCAGCGGGTGTTGCGCTGACCGAAATTTGCCCTCGTTACCTCTGACATACCTGTGCAGGTACGGTTTCTATCGTCCTGTGCTCGTGCTTGGTGCGCCGCTCTAGCGCGTAGCTACTCTGCACCGGCGCACTCCTCACCGGCGCGCTGGCGACCGTGATTTGGGACACAGCACAAACTGGCTTCAATTGTACCGCGCTTGGATTTTCTGTCACTGTCTGCTCTTCTAAAGTAGCTGAAAATGATAAGAAATTATACAACAATACCTTGGTCTAGCTTACTTAAAAGAGTTCTTTCCGCGGGGCAGCTTGCCCAAGTAGTACAGTAGAACGATTTTTATGTTATAAAATAGGAAACTCTGTGGTTTAGCGGTTCAGTTGTTGGACTTGACTGCATGAGGTCCCGGATTCGAATCCGGGGTCGGGCAACAAAAAGAAAAATGGTTTTTTTTCAATTTTCTTATAAAAAAAAATTACTCGGGATAGGATATGTGCCCGGTTGGCGATAGGGTTGGCACCTATCATATCACAATAGGTATCATTATAAGTATCTCCTCGCCCTGAAGAAGTAGGCAGAGGCACAACCAGGGCATCCACGACTAGCCAAAGACACTAAGTCCTACAATGTGATAGGTAGCAAGCTTATCGCCAACCGGGCACATATCCAATCGCGAGCAATTTTTTTATATTTGAAAATTGGAATAACCACACTCTCTTTTTATTGCCCGACCCGGATATTGAACCTCATGAAGTCGATTCCAACACCTGGGCCGCTAGACCACAGAGGCGATATAAGCATAACAGGTAAGGAGGTGATACCATTCGGACGAGCTTCTGCACAGAACTTTCCCATTTAGTACACACACACACACACACACACACACACACTTCAACTACATCTGCTATACACCAGAATCGGTCACAAGAAAGTAAAGAATACCTTAATATTCTACAAGCCACGATTAGTTTCATGATATCAGATCCATGGTATTAGTAAGTTATAGGTAGTTTTTTTATGATATTGTAAGGCAAGCAAGCAGACGGATTTCCTGATGGTAAGAAATTCACATCGCCTAGAGACACCAAAGGTAGCAAGGGTGCGTTGCCAACATGAGGCCGGGATGTTAGACCTCGAGCAAAAGTAAGTTTACCGGCTACCTTACCACCCGAACCAAAACACGTCATGACGTTATGGCGGCAGGAATACGTAAAGCGGTGGTACCAATTTGGGTGAGTCGCTGCTAAACTCTACCACCTAGTCAGATTTCATGGTGTTAGTGACAGTAAGCCTATGCTCGCCTTTTACGAGCTGCCTGGCAGGAAGGCAGTGGTGTATTCTGCAAATGAGCCCGGACCAACACGGGATAAGATTATAGTTCGCTGAACTTCAACTATTTTCCTAGAAGACTTAAGACTTAAGAAGTTTTTTTAAGAGGCATTATCCCACAAAAATTGGAAGCTGAGTTTTGAAAATAGGTTTAATTATTTACATATCTCAAGTTAGTGGAAATTTGTAGGATATATTATATCTATGACGTTACTACGATCTTTTTAACCGACTGACAAAAGGAAAAGGTACGAGTACTTAATACGACACGTATCTATTTATATTTTTCATGTTAGACCACGTACAGCTTTTTACAAACTTAAGAGTACCTACTTCATGCGGTCTTCTGTGGTCTAGCGATTCAGGTGTTGGACTTGACTGCATGAGGTCCCGAGTTTAAATCCCGGGTCGGGCAACAAAAAGAAAATTTGGTTTTTTCAATTTTCTTATAATAAACAATATTGCTTGGGATTGGATATTTGCCTGGTTGGCGATAGGCTTGATATCACAGAATGGGACTTAGTGTCTTCGGCTAGTCGTGAGTGCCCTGGTTGTGCCTTTGCCTATCTCATCGGGGATATGAGCGTGAAGATACGTTTTTCTTATTTCATGCGATTTTAATAATTCTTTTTATCGGATGATAATTTTTATATGTCGACCCACATAAATTTTATGATTATTGGTTTAGCGCTTTATGAGATTTTTTTGATCATTTGAAATCCATAGCGCTGAAATAAAAGTTTCAACACTTAAATCTAAACAAACAGCCAATTAAGGATTAGTATTTTGTATAAAAAAGACGTAAAATAAAAGCAAAAGCACATAATTATAATAAATAAATAGATAAATAAATAAATATCTCAGGACAAGTCACACAAATTGGTCTAACCTCAAAGTAAGCAAATTATATGCTTGTGTTATGGGTGTTAGTCAACGATTCTAATACATAGAAATACTTAAATATATACCAGAATAAATTTAATAAACACCCAGACCCGGAAATGCAGACATCAAAATGTTCATCACACAAATGCCTGCCCCCGTCGGGAATCGAACCCGAGCCTCGCGATTGGTCGATGTAAGTTTGCTAGCCACTCGACCAACGAGGCGGTCAAATTAACAATTAGTTGAACAATGAGCACTAAATTGTTTACTTATACGACATAATATCGAAATTAAGTCAGTTTTGTGTACTTTTACTGCCTTAGATGATAGTCCAGAAAGTTCCAGTACCAATATCGTAACGGTAGAAATGAATAGATAATAGAAATCAAACAATGCAACCTCTTCAGACATCAAACAGGCCGCTATCTTATCTCGTCAGAACTCTATATTTATGGGGGTAGAGGCATCTTGATCGTCGGCACAGCGGCGACGATTTATTACCCCCACGGGACCATATATGGGATGCGGACGTCTGTGCCAACTTTATGACTTATAATTGAAAAACATAAGTAGCTCCTTAAAACCGAATTTAATGAAGTAACTCTGACTAAATACTTTTCTTCTTTAACATCGTATTATTAGTAAGGTATTTATGTCTAATTTATTGTAGCACTTGAAGAATGGGAACCATAAAATGGAGATTTTTATCTGAGATCGGAACAGTTATTTGGGTACAAGTTTACTTGTTATTCTTTTCGATAATTATTCAGTTCTTTACCTGACTGTTAGAAGTTTTATCAGGTTGCAGAAATGTTAGTCTTTTATATAATCAAAGACAAATTAAGCTGAAGAATAATTTCGTGTGATCACCTCTGTGGTCTAACGGTCCGGCGTCGGACTTGACTGCTTAAGATCCCGGGTTCGATCCCGGATCGAGCGACAAAAAAATAGAAAATATATGTTTTCAATTTTCTAATAAGACTAACTTTGCCCGGGATTGGATATGTGCACGATTGTAGATAGGCTTACCACCTATCGTATTGTGGGTCTTGGTGTCTTCGGCTAGACGTGGTTGCCCTGGTTGTGCCTCTGCCTATCCCCTCGAGGATATGGTCGCGAAGATACTTTTTTTATCATCAACCGATCAAATAATAAAATTACTACATACTATTGGTATCTATACTACTACTACTACTACTACTACTACTACTACTACTACTACTACTATTGGTATATTGGCTATGGTGGCTATCGTACTGCTATCATTTGTAAGTTTGTACCGTTTCAAATAAAGTTTTTTTTTTTTTTTTTTNNNTATGGGCTCTTAGGTAATTCGAACGTATGAAACCGCCAAGAACAGTAGTCATCTCTTTTTTATTGACATTGGAAGGCAAACAAGCAGACGGATTACCTGGTAGTTAGAAATTTACGCCGCCTAGAAGCACCAAAGTTGAGAATAGTGCGTTGCCAACCTAAGGCCAGAATGTTAGGCCTAAAACAAAAGTAAATTTACCGACTACCTTATCCTCCGAACCGGAACACGTGATCGGCAAGTACTGAGGTTATGGTGGCAGAAATAGGTAAGGCGGTCGTACCAATCCGAAATTTAGCTAGTAGGTACAAATGTTCCGAGGAAGGTTATAGGATAATGTTATCGTGCTTACTATAGCGGAAAGAGGGGGATTGAATGAAAGTGTTGATGTTAAAATGCAATAGGGCCTGCTTTGCTGGTTCGGTCATGTGGAAAGAATGACAGATGAAAGATTGACAAAGCAAATATACAATGCGAATGTGGATGGATGTAGGTACCCGGGGAGACCAAAGTTGACATTCCACGATCAGATCACTCGGATATAATCCGAGGGTTGTGTCAAGAGTCTACGAAACCGGCGTATTTGAATGAAAAGGGTAATGTATGTGATGGAAGCTAGACAGGTTTGTCAGGATCGTGAGGTCTGACACTCGACACTCTCTGCCTACCCCGTAAGGAACTTGTCATGAAGATGTATATGTATGTTTGTATGTACTATTGCGGTTTCCGTGGGAGAGCGGCAAAAGGCAAAATGTAAATTTGGCTATAAGCCACTAACGCGTAGTCCGATTTTATTTGTAGTGTGCGTCTTACAGAATGTCCCGTATTATTTTCCAAGTCATAAGTTTGGGAGTTTACAAATTACAGTGACAACTGCACTCATAATAAAGTGACCAAATATCTTGAAATCCGAAATATAGCGAGACATTTGAACGTACTGTTCTTTTTACATATACACACATCTTCACGCCAAGTTAGAGAGTACCAAGTCAGTGAGTATCATGCGTAAAGTGTACGAAGTTCACCGGGTCGAGCTTGGACACACAAGTATTACTTACTCTGATGGCTACAATACTAATCCACATACTAAGGTTAATCTTAAATCTAATCGAAAATATTTACATGCAAATGTTACCGAGAAGAAATAATATTACTACACATACATATCTTCACGCCAAGTCCCTTACAAGGTAGGCAGAGAGTATCGAGTGCCAGACCTCACGATCCTGACAAACCTGTCTTACTTCCTTCACATTCATAACCCTTTTCATACAAACCCGCCGGTTTCGGAGACTTTTGACACCACCCTCGGATAATATCCGAGTAATAATATTACTCGCAATGTAAAAAGTTATCAGATGTCATATAAAGCTAAGCTTGCCACTCTAAACGCTCTAACTCTGCAAGCTCTAATTCACATCTAAATCAAAGTATGTGGTTTAGTTTTGTTGATTTGAGAACTATGGCAGGATAGAGTAATAGAAAAGTAATGATCGGAATTCCCCCCGATCATAGAAGACCTCGCCACGTGTTATCGGATCCCCCGGACCCAATAACCGCGGCAAACGCTATTCTCCCAACTCCAAACCGGAACACGACAATCTCACATCACTTTAACACAACACTGCACCGTCGCCGCCGGTCTCGGCGACGAAGACCTCTCTTGCGCCCGGCGCCTAACGCCGAGCGACGAGCCACAAATACTCCCCCACCAAGTCCACCCAGTAACCAGAACGCATCACCAAGTCGAGGTACGGTCTCCCGGGAGACAGCCCTTGGTGCTGGCGTTGTAGGTAACAGCCCAATCCATCTAAATAATGATGTCTCGGGCTGAGCACTCTGCTCGGCCCACAAAGTTCGGTGAATTTGTAAAAATCGTAAGATTAGCAACAAATTAGTCATTCAAAAAAAAAATGATCGGATTTTTTTTTACTTTACGAAACGAAACGGCCAAGCCATAATATATTTTAAATTAGATGTATAGTTGTGAATTTAGAGCTTGCTGAGTCAAAACGATTAGAGTGTAAAGCTTGGCTCTATGTAACATCTGATATTTTTTATATTGCGAGCCATATGATCTGGCCTTGGTAACATTTTACATGAAAACGTTTAAGATGGGATTTCATTCTTCTTTGCAAGTTGTTTAACAGCCAATGTTAATAATGTATCTCAATCTAATGGATTTCAAGCCATCTAGATAGCTGCGTATCCGGCGGCCTATCCGATACCTAATTGCCATATTTATCCTGTTCACAGATATGTTATTGGCAAGCGATAACATAAAAATGGATCAAAATATCAATCTTAGACAGCACGTTTTGGATTAGGATTAATTATTAATATTGGCCGTAAGAGCGTACATATACTACCGCTACATAATTAACTAGATGATAAAAAAACTGTAACCTATAGAAGCTTGCCCTGACTGACGCCCCAACTTTATATATTCCTATAGCCATAGCGACAATGCCCAGCATTGTTATGATTGCCATGCAGCAGTAAACATTCCAAGTTCAGATTTTTTTATTGTTTTTATATTAATTCATGTATTTATTCAAAATGTTGTCTTCCTAGGACTTCAGGAATTACCCTTGAACTTTGTACGTTCAAGAAACACTCATTGCCTAATTTACAGCTTGGGGGTATAAAATTTACAAATTTAACAATGTTTTCGTTGTTTGTGTACCAGTATTAGTTTATATCACATGCCTACCGAATTTTATCATTTACTTATTAAGTATTAAAACTATAAAATTAAAACTTCTATCTATTACAGAAATCGTATTAATTTTATTTATTTAGTGTAAAGCAAACTGTAATTATGAGAGTTAAAGAAATACCTCGCCTCTGTGGTATAGCGGTCCGGGTGTTGGACTTGACTGCATGAGGTCCCGGGTTCGAATCCCGGGTCGGCCAACAAAAAAGAAAATGATATTTTTCCAATTTTCTAATAAAAAAAAAATGTTGCTCGGGATTGGAAATGTGCCCGGTTGGCGATAGGCTTGCCACCTATCACATTGTGGGACTTAGTGTCTTCGGCTAGTCGTGGGTGCCTTGGTTGTACCTCTGCCTACCTCTTCGGGGATATGGGCGTGAAGATACTAAAGAAATACGAATTCCATACAAACTCTCATCCCCTCATTTATCCTCCGAGGGTAAAAAAGGTCAAGCTTCAAAATGTCATGTTGTTTGTGTACAAATGTCAACTTACATACCAAATATCAATTTTCTAGGACTTCCGTAAGTACCATTTGAATTATGATGATCAGTGAGTCAGTGACGAAATTGGGGGTTTTGAGATATCTACAATATTTTAAAAATTAGAACTATACAGTGGGAATTTTACTTTTATTAAAATTGTTACAGACATAATATAATTTTATTCAACTTGTACTAGACAAGCTGAAGCCAAGTTATGAGGAGGGTTTAAAAAAACGAGTGAATGCTTTAAGGAAATGTATAGCCTTTGCTCGTCTTGGCGATGGCTCTCCCATACCCCTAAATGAAACTCAGTTCGGTTACGACTTTATAATATGTACGGCATATAATGATAGCCCTCTGTGAATTAGTTTTCTAGTCATCAGAGTAAAAAGGTAAAGCTTGCGCGCATCGACCATACTCAAGCGTTTAAGCTAACTTATAAAGACGAGTGTAAATTTAAATAAAATAATTGTGAAGTAAAAAAGAATTATGGTATTAAATGTACTAGTTGTCGAACATTGGTCGAAATTCGACGATAATAAATTTTAATATCTTGCTGATAAGAACGCCATCTTCATATCTCAAGACCGACTACTTTGTTCTAAACTTTTTAGTGCGCCATCTGTGATCTTTTATCATTATCATCAATATATTTGTTTGTGTGTGTCAAATGCATGGTAGCGTGGGTATTGTTTTATTTATTGATTTAATGTACTTTATAAGCATTATTATTGAAAAATATTAGTGTTCTGCACTTCTCCTACACAAAAACTATAAGTGTGCCAAATTTTATGCTCCTGCGTCCGCGCAATTTTCGTAAAAAGGGGTCCAAAGTTTGGCATCACGTATTCATATACAGTTTGACCCGCGTTAAAGTGCAACCCCGAAAATGGGTGAAATTAGATCGAAAACTATCGACAAAAATGAGCTTAAAAATTTCTAAAAAAATCCCAATTTTTATCCGCCACCGAACATTTGTTTCCCGAATTTTGATCTCTACGTACAATTAAATTTATTCGTCCAAAACTAGCTAGCCGATTTTGATGAAATAAAAGGCAAATCAATGCCGATTATTAAGCAATGAGGATAAATAAAAAAGGTAACAAAAAATGGCTTTAAATACTTCATTTTTTAATTCTTATAAAATAAATTACTTCTTTTCACTGTTTTTGTCAATCAACTCAAATTTCTGCGAAATAAACTTCTTTCTTCATTAATTTTTCTTTATTAATTCATTATTTCATTTTTTTTCATTTCATTTTTTTTTTGACATTTCACGATCAGATCAATCGGATATTATCCGAGGGTGGTGTCAAGAGTCTCCGAAACCGGCGTGTTTGTATGAAAAGGGTTATGAATGTGAAGGAAGCAAGACAGGTTTGTCAGGATCGTGAGGTCTGGCACTCGATACTCTCTGCCTACCCCGTAAGGGACTTGGCGTGAAGATATGTATGTATGTATTAATTCATTAATTTTTCCATTAATTGTTTTACAATTTATTATTATTTTTGACTGTATTAGCTTTCAAAAAAAACACAATCGAACATTATATCTCTAAAAATACAGGAGTCACGAATTTTTAAAGTTCATTACTCAGAATGGGCAAATCCAGGTAGAGACCCTTTTTTTATTCCTTTGTTATACTGGCACAGTGGCCGGCTTCTATTTTTTATTTTATCCTCATCGCTAAATACTTGGCATTTATTTGTCGTTTATTTCATCAAAATCGACCAGCTAGTTTGAGAGGATTTATTTGTACATAGAGGTCAAAATTTGGAAAAAAATGTTCAGTGGCATATAAAAAAAAATATATTTTTTTAGAAATTTAGAAATTTTTTGGACCCATTTCCGTCGATAGTTTTGGGTCTGCTTTCACCCATTTTCGGGGTTGAACTTTAACGCGAATCACACTGTGTAAATGACTAATAGTTACGGATAAAAAAAGTGATGGGAGAGATACATACGTTTGGTGGGTGCGTCAGAGGGCGGGGGTGGCGTAGTAGCGCGGTGGGCGTGCGGCGGCGGTGACAGGCGACGCGCGTGCGCGGGCGCGGCACCAGCCACGCGCACGCGCAGGGCCCGCGCGCCGCCCGTACCACACCATGTGCCTTCCTCCGCTGGTCGACACCCACTCGATGGCCTGCAATACAAACAAAACCGATTAAACAGTTGGTCAAGTGGCTATAAGCGCGAAATATAGAATTTTCTATTTATGTATTAGTTTGTTTACACCCTCCTCTATGGTCCCTTCGCTTTTGTGGTCTAGCGGTTCAGGTGTTGGATTTGACTGCATGAGCATGAGGTACCAGATTCGAATCCCGGGTCGGGCAATTTGGTGTAAGCGCTACCTTATGTATTTTCATCTTAACTTCCATCAGACTAGGAGTATGTTAATCGAAGCCAGCTGTCAGCTATAAAAAGGGATAGTATTTCTTTTTTTAAGATATTGGAAGGCAAACAAGCAGACGGATTTCCTGATGGTAAGAAATTAACACCGCCTAGAGACACCAAAGGTGGTAATGGTGCATTGCCTACCTGAGGCCAGGACGTTAGGCCCCGAGCAGAAGTAAGTTTACCGGCTACCTTACCCTCCGAACCGGAACACGTCAACGGCAAGCGCTGACATTATGGCGGCAGGAATAGGTTAGGCGGCTATCGGCTCATCCGGATGAGCCGATAGTCGATAGTAGGATAGTCAGATGTAACGGTGTTAGTGACGGTAAGCCTATGCTCGCCTTTTACGAGCTGCCTGGCAGGAAGGCAGATAGTCTATTCTGCAAAAGAGCCTGGACCAACACGGGGAAACAAACTCCCAAACAAGGATTTGTTGCCCTTCTTACACCAGCTGAGGTTTAGAATAGGTAGTTTTAAAATGAAAAGCAATATGTCTCGACGATCTTCCGATAGAAGCCTAGTAGTCGTTGAATTTCATGATTTGCATTTTTTCACCAAGATTTTCTTTAAATAAAGTTTAGGGTAGTGTTTTTCCTCATTTTACACTAAGTATTTTCCTTCAATACTCTCACTCTTTCTTCTCTACACTCTCTTTCTGATCTCACTATTGATCTAACGGAGAAAGCGATCTGTGAGCGTGACACCACAGATTTTCTAAACGACCGTATTACTGCCGCATTTATCATACTTCCATGGTTTTTTTGACTTAAGCAACTACCACTTCAAAAGTGCTTACAACTCGATATAAGCACTTTTGAAGTGGTTGAACTTTGGGTTAAGCAATAAATTATGCAAAGCGAGTTTAGCGCTTTGATTTTAGCTTCCCTTGGAAGCAGATTACCCAGCGTTCCCACTATTCCCTGTTCATTTATATTTTCTAACTCTCTCTACTACTACTCTACTCTACTCTACTCTCTAGAGATGACCACAATGTATATCTGATAAGCCAGCGATCAAGCACACGGCGTTGTTTCGGTCAAGTTGCCACACTGAACTCTAGATCTTGTTAGAAATCACCTATTTAACTTGTGCTCGCTCTTACTAACTACTTGGCAGACGATCCTGCCTCTCTCTAAGTATTCTAGTTAGTGGACCCGGAACAATGCGACGGAATACTCAATTATGTAATTATAACTACTAGTGGTCGCCCATTGGTCGAAACTCGGCCATTTTAATATTAAAATTTTAATATCTTGTTGATAAGATCGCCATCTTCATTTCTTAAGAGCAACTACTTTGTTTCATGTATAGTTAGTGCGCGATCTATGATCCGTTATCTTCAATATATTTGTTTGTGTGTGTCAAATGCATGGTAGTGTGAGTAATGTTTTATTTACTGATTTAATGTACTTTATAAGCATTATTATTGAAAAATATTAGCGTTCTGCACTTCTGCTATACATAAACTATAAGTGTGACTTATTTTATGCTCCTGCGTCCGGGCAATTATCGTTAAAAAGGGGTCCAAAGTTTTGGCACCACGTATTAATATATATATATGAAACATCTACTAACTCCAGCACTACTACATAGTCTGTTACAAATAACATGACTTTGGCTTTCTGTGTGTTAAAATATTGTAGAAAACAAATAAAATACGATCTCGTTGTAATCACTTTTACGATTTATTTACGACAAAAGATATTTCATATTTTTATGGCCATCAGTTTCCTCACCAATGACAACCCAACGGTGAATCACCGTTTCTTTTCGATTCCGACTTAGAAACGATGGTTCTTATGATACACTGGAACCTAATAATACTAAACATTTCTCAAGCTGTTTTTTTTAATTTTTGAAAGATAACTAATTTTATTTTTTATTAGTCAAATGTTTAAGTAAATGTCCCTGGAAAAATTATGCAAATTAATATTTCCAAAGAAAGCAAATTATATACATGTGATATGGGTGTAAGTCAACGATACTGATATTTAAAACTGGGTTTTTTTTGAACAGCCAGACCTAGAAATACAAATCTTAATATACATAAATTACATATCACGTTGTTTGTCCGCGATGGGCTCCTAAACTACTTAACCGATTTCAATGAAATTTGCACACCGTGTGCAGTTTGATCTAACTAGAAACTTGAAAGATAGGATAGCTTACATCTCAATTTATGATAAAAAAAAATTACCATCCGAGCGAAGCCATAACAGGCAGGTAGTATCATATAAATAAACCACACAGATCCCTGCCGCTACAGAGAATCGAAACTAATCCTTGGTGCTGGGCAAAGGTGGTCAAAAAGTCTTTCTAAGGGGTAATGGTCGAGATGGTATTTTTCGGTGGGAAATAAGGATAGTACTGTTACGAGCGGAACCGGTCGGTTATATGTTTGATAATAGCTATCGTATAACAGTACGAGGTTAATTTTAATAATGCTATTTATGTTTCCTGCTGAGATACATAACTTATTGCTTTCGAGTTCGACTTGTTTTATTGAATCCAAAATGGTCTTCTTGCTAATTTTTGCTTCGAAGAAGCCGTAGTAGTAGGTCGTCCTATTTTAAGGTCCAATAAGCTAGCGACTAGACATTATGTAGCCAATCATATTAAAAAGTGACCAAAATCACAGTACAAATACGCACCAGTATGGAAACTAACTACAAACTTTCGAAAAGCAAGACTCAAACGAACACGCGCGTTGACGAATCTTTGAAGCGGATTTTATCAGCAGAAAATAGCTGCCTATATAGCATTTTTGACAATATATCAACACCGGGTGCTTATACTCAGTTCAAGCCAATTTTCGTCAAACGCTTTTATTGAATTTGTATAATATATATTTATATAAGCATCTTTTTTAGGTTTTTGGACTTACACGTTGGGGAGGGCAAAGGCAGAGGATACACATTTTACTACTTTGGTAATATCTTTGTTTTAAACGATTAACTTTGAGAAAAAATATAATTGTAGACACTGCGTAATATGAGGATTTAGTTTTTATTCGTTTTTAACTTTGTATAAAAATTGAAAAGGTGTTCACAGAATACATCTACCAAATTCAATCTATGTAAACCTAGTAGTTTTTGGATAAGTATCTGTGACTTACTGACGGACTTGTCGTATTGCAAAGGTTCAGTTATATACAGATTCAGTCAAACCTTTAGCCAGAGTATTCAACTGCTTGGGCGCCCTGAATCTAAAATTGAGCCTAGTGCAAAAAAAATGTTTCATCGTATGTACCTACTTCACTCAGTCCGAGTTTGAAAAGGAGACAAAGGGTTGTGATTTTCGCGAGCATATTGTATGTATTATATACTATATTTAAATTAAATAATATAATACAATGCATTTTATGTAATATATGTAATCTGTTAAATAAAAATTTGCAGTATGTCCGGGTCGAATATGGCAAATCAATTTTAAATCAGCTATCCTTTACCGATTGAGCTGATAGACAATAAAGTGTATATAATGATGAAGCTGAAGGTAGTTATTCCTAAAATTCTCAACATTATCCTATCATGTTGGGCCTTATTTGATACGTATCGATAAAACTTCGCAAGTCTACAAGTACAATTTGTTTTGTAATATTGTTTTTTTTGTAATAGCTCTTAAAAAGTTTGTCACAAAAATATTTGTTAAAATCTTGTAATTCTTTCTTTCTTTAGGTATTGGCCTTCACGTTAGTGTTTTGCCATTAGTCAAGTAGAAATTTGCATCAAATTTGAATTCAGTTTTAATCAATTATAATTAGTCATTAGTCATTAGTCGTCAGTAAGTCATGTCTGGGTCTTGAGTAGGCGGTGGTTTCGTTACACAAGCTCGTTTATGAGATTTGGCGGCAGCGAGGAAATTCACGATACACTAATTTCTTCGTGATTATTTCATTTGTGCACTTTCACTGAACAAAATTAATCTAATTCCCACCTAAATTAACTAATTTCACTCAATATAAACACGAAATTCAATAAGTATGAAAAAATTACGACCATCTTCATTCACGATGGCGCCAAAACTCCCATCTTGTAATTCTTACTTCATGTGCTTTAATAATAAGCCTCATTGTTATTACCACGGGAGACAATCATAAACAAAAAATAATAGAGCGTAAGGTCCATTGATACAGCCATGATACAGCTATCTTAAATAATAGTTCTTCCGCCCACTTCCCCCCTAAAAATAGATGACGTTGTCAAATGTTGCTTGTCAAATTTCTGGAGCCGGCTAAGACCTGTAGCCTATACTGTCATGTCTTCGGTAAAAGTATTTTTTTTATTACAGTCGTAAGTCGTTATATAAAAAGTCATGTCATGATCTTCGGTAAAGCAGTGGCCTCATTACTCAAGCTCATATAGTGAGATTTGGCAGCAACGAGGAAATACATGATACGATAATTTCTGTATGATTATTTTATTTGTTCACTTTCACTGAACAAAAATATACAAAATACGACCACTATTGACAAAGTGTTATTTAACAAATAAGGAGGCCGTATGTCAGTTCCTCATGTAATATATATAAATCTCGTGTCACAATGTTTGTCCTCAATGGAGTCCTTAACCACTTAACCGATTATAACAAAATTCGCACACCATGTGCAGTTCGATCCAACTTGAGAGATAGGATAGCTTACATCTCAATTTATCGCGGGCGAAGCCGCGGGTAACAGCTAGTAGAGTATATAATATTACTATTTGGTCAGTTCCTGTTTGATTTTGTTTTTTTCAATTTTATCCCAGTCGGGGAAAGGCAAAGGATCTGTGTCCATACAGCTACGTCTTCCGTATTAATAAATATTTTTCTTGTTACATATTTTCAATTTATGTCTTCCGTATTAATTCTTTATTTCAGTCATTAGCCACTGTTTACACAGTCTTGTCTGGGTCTTGAGTAAGGCGGTGGTTTCGTTACACAAGCTCGTTTATGAGATTTGACGGCAGCGAGGAAATTCACGATACACTAATTTCTTCATGATTATTTCATTAGCGCACTTTCACTGAACAAAATCAAACTAATTCCCACCTAAATTAACCAATTTTACTAATATTTTACACTAAATTCAATAATTGTTAAAAAATTACGACCCTCTTCATTCACGAAGGCGCCAAAAATCTTCCAATTTGAATATGTGAATTCTTGTGTAGATAATTTTC
>NJDC01001764.1:26971-46905 GCA_002245475.1 Calephelis virginiensis | reverse complement strand
TTTAATGCTTAATATTTACACAATATTATTGAAAACAATCGGTTCTCACTTTGCACATACATCCTGTTAATATTATAAATGCGAAAGTTTGTAAGTATGGATGTATGGATGTTTGTTACTCTTTCACGCTCGAATGGCTGAACGGATTTGTCTGAAATTTGGAAGACAGATAGATTGTGACCTGGATTAACATATAGGCTATTTTTAATCCCGATCGCACACCGGGTTTCTGTGAAAACGCGGGCGAAGCCGCAGGAAGCAGCTAGTTACGAATAATTTAATGCTTAACATTTATACAATATTATTGAAAACAATCGGTTCTCACTTTGCACATACATATTGTTATAAGTCTTAAATACACTACACTCTTAAATCGATTATAGAGAGCATGCAAAAAGGTTTTAGTTTTAACATGATCCGACTAGTGACTATTTAGACGTCATTGATGAAGTCGTTAACATAAACAACATGTTTGCATTATTAGGTGTAACTCAAAAACTTCTCGTAGCAAGTTGTTGAAATTTATGCAGACAAAAAAGAATGGTGGTACTCAATGAAATAGTTGGATTAATTTTTTGCATATTTACCGCGATTAATAATTATGTCTAATACTGTGTTCGTCGACGACATGTATATGTGCCCACTGCGCATACTAGCCAAGCAGGTTCAGGATTATATATGGAACATTAACGGCAATACTGATTTAGCACAAAAGTCAGCTAAAGGGCCTTCGAAGCCTGAATAAATGTTTCATATTAAAAATAATGCTCCGTCGAGCTATTAAGAGATAAAACTGGTTAATTTGCATTTAGTAAAAATAGTCACACACGATCATTTTATACCATCCGATACGATAAGCAAATGGTAAGGGGCTTTGCAGTAGCTCGCTCAGATCGGTACCACCGTCTCTCTCTAAAAAATAGTTCTACTATACATTCCTACTAGCACTTTGCCCGCAATTTCGTCAACATAGAATAGTTACGATTTTCATACAAACTTTCATCCCCTGTTATAGTTCTTTGGGGTTTCGTTGTTGTTGACGAAAAAATAACACTATATATCTCTTTTTAAACGAAAACACACAAGATAATAAGATACTTATAACACACATGCTTAACAATGATTTTACATACATCAAATATCAGATTAAACATAAATATTTAAGACATTTGACACCGAGTTAAAAAAATTCAGTGCCGTCAAGACGACATTGTTGGTAGAGGCGTTAACATAATGAAAATTAACGTACTCATCTAAAATACTTTCACGGGACTTGGATTCAATTAAGGGGCAGGCAGTTTCTGTAATAAACCTGCATTTCTAGGTGTGCATGTTTATGAAATTTTTTCGGTATATTTATTTTCCCACAAAACACAAGCTTACCTATAAATTGCTTACTTTATAGTTAGATTTTTTTAATTCTCTCACTCAGCGAACAAGCACCCGACTCACCTGATGGTAATAGATAACCGTTGCCCACAGGCACAATTGCTGTTATTGGTTCGTCGCTGGCCTGTTGTCGGGATGTTAGGAGTATTGTGCAAGATAGATAGTGTAATTTGTCTCCAAATAATTGACTATATATTGGTGCTTTTTTTAAATTTTGTTGTGCACTAAACTAATTTCAAGGAATCGTTATCTTCTTTAATCGAAAGTAATAGAAAGAAAAAAAATCTTTTTAGTGCGTCAGATAAGTCTGTACACGACATTCCTATAGATGTTTAATCTATTCTTCGGAAAACTTTGATTAAAACGTCACAATTTGACATATCCGGACTAATCTGACATATTTAAAACGTTCTATCAAAAGTCTCGCTTCATTTAAAAATATATCATGAATCTAAAAAAAGTTTAGTTCGTGCACAGTAGAATCACCACCATTTTTGTCACTAAAGTCAGTCTTTATACGTTATGATTTGGTTATGAATTAGATTTTAAACGACCTAAAAAAAGGTTCTCAATTCGACTGCATCATTTTTATTTTTTTTTGTATGTCAACCGTTTTTGACGGTTCGTTTTTAGAAAGACGGGACATAATTCCATGGTGGTTCTATGTTAATTTTGTCATAATTCAACTATTGGTTTTTGATTATAAATGATGAGGTCGTCCTAAGTTAAAGCGAAAAAAAATATTCACTATTAGTAAATGTATCTAACTCAAAAACTAGGAAGTTGAGAAAATTTAGGTGGAACCATTTAGAAATAATTTTTACTATCTTTAAAAAAATATATCTAATCGCATCGACGTGACTTGTCTAACAAAATAGTAGGAGTCGGTTGTTTCAGTTTAACTGCACTTAATTATCATTACATAAAACGTCTTCTTTACCTTAAATTGGATGACAGAGAAAGTATATTATAATCACCCGTAGCTTTGTTATATTACACGATATCGCATCGTATGGTGTACATAATAAATATAAGTGAGAACGCTCTAACGGTTACCGATTCTAATAAAATAGATCTCAGTGGCCATACTAGCCGTGAGCGCCGACTGCACCGCAGAAAATTGGGATGATGCTGGACAGCTGTGAGCAACTGTTATCTGTGATACTTGTGTTCTGATGCAGTTCTCACCTAATGTTGATTTCGTGATACAGATTTATTACACACGAATAATCGTGTTGCATTGCTAACGGATTTATCTTACCAGTAGTCGTGTGGATTCTCTCATACTAGACGTTCTTCAATTACTATTATAGTTTAAGATCCGAAGTTAGGTTGGCCTACACCGAGCTGATAATAGGATGAAACCAGTTTTATAGCAAATTTAGTATATCAGAAAATATATTAAAATTTGGTTGACCAAAACCTTCATGGACATTTTTTTTAATTTTTTAAAATGTTTTTTTATTCATTAATTGGTGCAATATATAACACTAAGTTGTAGAATTTGGGTTGGCTGTTATTTATCTGGACTGCCAGGTATAAACAGATAATTGTCGATGCTAGTTACTTTCACGGGATCGGATAGTAAAAAAAAATATATTAACACATGTGCAGTTTTATTACAAGTTTTACAATTTTTATTATAATTTACGTTGATATATAGATTACTTGAACAAAAATGGAAACATGACAACCATTTACGGCCCAGGATTTGTTTAGGCATCCCACTCTTAATATGATCGCTAATATGTATACTTGACTATAAAATATGTTCTAATCAATTATCAGCTCGGTATAAGTCGATGTAGGTTCGGATCTTTTACTATTACCTACGAGTTAGTATAGGTTACTGATACGCATCTAAACAGATGATTCTGATTCTGTCGATTTTTATTGTATTTTTCCGTATCCGGAGAAAACTACTGAACTAACTTAAGTTGGATTTTCGCTATTTGATGATTACGATCCACCAAAAAATCTGAGCTATTTTTCGTCATCGTCAATTAAGTAGGGGTGGAAATATATTCAATTTAAGTGGATTTGTAGGCACGTAATATGATTGCGGGAGCAACACAGCAGACGTGCGTGAGTATCTTGTACATTTAAGATATCCAGTAAAATAATTGAGATATGTTCTAGGATTCCTTCTAAACTTATTTTTAAATTTCTTATCTAATAAATTTGGCCTTCACTATTTGAAAGATACAGGTACAGATACTGAAATTCTGAAAATAAGTTTAATTACTTCCTAATTTCAGCAAAATGCAGACAAAGCAGCGTGAGTAGGCTAATAATACATATAATATGAAAAAAAAAACGCAGATTCATTTTAGTGGTATTACGTAGTATAATGAAAGTGGAAAAACGTAAATGAGCGTACAAAGTTATTACCAAGAAATGTTATATTCTTGCGTCAACTTTGTTATGTAATTGAAAATAGATTTCCAACTTAATGATCTAAATTAATATGATTTCTACCATATTAGAAGACTATGGAATGGACCTTCAAACCTTAAAACATACATATTGTTTCATATAACTTACAAGTTAGGTCTCTGTTCCTTCATAATTAATGAACAATGTATTAATATATAATATTTTGACCGCCTATTTTGTCGAGAGGCATAGCGTTCACGCCTACCGCGAGGCTTCGGTTCAATTCCCGATTTATCTCTTCATTTCTGGATCTTACACTTATTATACATAGGTATTTATTACATTTATTGAGGTATCTATATAAGTATTTCAATGTATTAGTGTCGTTGATTAACACCCATAATACATGCATATACTTCTTTTATTTTAGAGCTAGATGCAATTAGTGTAATTTGTCCAGGGATATTTATTATTTTTTGAAGTGAACACTTCTTTAGCAGCGTTGCGCACTTTTTTGGAAAGGGTAAAAACTTCTAAATTCGCATCAGGACATGTGACCTGAAATTTCGTAAAACGGCGCAGGGCGCTTGTGCGAATAAGATGGCGCAGGGCGTTTGCTCGAATGTTCTTGTTGTCATGCTTGTGCACAATAGCGCAATAAATGAATATTGTATTCTACCACATAAATAGTAGTAATTTCATACTGATAATTAAAGCAATTCGTGCAAAATTATTCCCTAACCATTCTAAAATATCAAAAATGCACAACGTTAATATTCAAGTTTTCACTTCTGCCGGCACTTCCAGAGCGCAACCCGTTTTTTCCCTGTATTAGTCCGGGTCATATGTGTAGAATAAATCATCTGTCACTCTCATTAGATCACTAGTGGTAGAGTGTTTTGCTGCAAATTTACCGTCTAGAAAGCCACCGCGTTACTTATTCCTGCCGCCAAAAGACAGTTCCAGTCCAAAGGGTAGGAACAATAGACTTGGTCTAACATCCTTGCTAGAGGACAGCGGCGCACTTCCACATTTATTTTGTCTATAGGCCATGGTTGTCTTTAAACACCAGGGTAGCCGTGTGCTTGTTCGCTACCATAACCAGTGTTTCCACTTTTATGGATTTACCCTTTTTTAGGGCGAAACTTGGCTTTCGCTGTATGACTTAGAGTATTTTTTAAAAATATGTTTTTAGGGAAATTTTGAGTAAAATAACCGTTTATGATAACTTTAAATATTCTATGTTCTTTGCGTGTTCTTTCTTTGGCTACGACTCTGTGGCTCTCTTTAAGGGGATCCCCAAATTAGTTACTTCATACTACCCCACAAATATTAGTTTACCTTTCAAATATTACTAATTACATATGTTATAAACATAAAGGATATTAAAAAACTAGTAGCACCATACCTACGGATATATTTTATTTTCGTTTGTTAGCTATAACAATAAATGCTCAATTTAAATGCCGTGATAAATGTCGCGAAAACGTGCAAAAGTAATGTAAAATACGATTAATTTTTAGTAAATAAATTATGCGCCCTAATTTAGGGATTTTTGTACAAAAAGTAGCGATTTTTAGAAATAGTTTCTAAGAATTTCAGGGCGAAACCAAAAATATTATGTGGAAACACTGAGTCTAACACACAAAAATGTGTTTCCTCTTCAACATGTCCTATTCATAAAACATAGCTTACATAAGTTACATAAGCCCTTTGAACTAAAAAGTATATAAAATTACTCCTACCTTTCAATCAATAATAGATAAAAATTTGTTTGTTCTATGGTTTCCATCGTCGGCACTTGATGAAACTCCATTATCACGTGTAATAAAAATTAAAACACAAATTTAAAAATGTTTAAGACTCTTATCAGTTGGATAAAAAATCAGCTCTTGTTACCAATATTATGTACCAACTGGCCTCGCGGTCACACACTGAAGAGCTAACGAAATGAACTCAGCAGGTGATGAATTTTTACATGTAAATAACAATATGTAACACTAGAATATTTCATAATATTACATGTACATTTACTTATTTGTAAAACCTAATATTTTAAAAAATTTGTGCCAGATTAGATAATAATTGTTAATTAATTTCTTAGCATTCTAATAATTATTAGTAAACCTACTTAAATGATTAAATTAATAATAACAAGATTTACAGTAGCTACAAAATTAACATAATAAATAAAAACAATTAACAATTACAAGACTTGATTAGCATTTAAATCTGTTTTTAACGTATTTTGATGTTAACATTTAACTTTAAATAAAAACGTAATTAAGTGTTTTTGGCGGCTTCCTTTGTTATATTGACATTTTTATTTATATTAATAATAATGAAGTTGACATTAACGTTTTCCCGACATTCATTTATTTTGTTTTAATTTTTTGAGATATTTGAGATTATTGTTTTTTTAGACATTAAGTTAACGTTTAATTATTTAAATTTTTGTAATGTGTTATTTACTAAAATATTGTCTTATTTTTTATTGCATAAAACAGCGATCAAGCACACTGCTTCTCTGGCATTAAGAGATATCCGTGGACACCACAGATGTTACAGGTGCATCACTGTTCTGTGGCCGGATTGATCTGTATACAAATTATTTGAACATGGAATTAATATTTGATCACATTATTCTTATGTTTTAATTATAATTTTACTCGAATAACTTTTTGATATCCAATGTAATTATTACTTAGAAATTAGAATACCAGTTAAACCATATCATAATCAAGGGCGTAGCCAGAATCCTATTCACAGGGAAGCAGAAAAAGAAAATCCTGGACCCATATCCCCAAAGAAATAGGCCTAACCAGGGCACCCACGACTAGTCGAAGACCACAATAGGTGGTAAGCCTATCGCCAACCGGCCACATATCCGATCCCGGGCAACGTTGTTATTACAAGAAAATTCGAAAATATATGTTTTCTTTTTGTTGTCTGATCCGGGAACCAAACCCGAGATCTTATGAAGTCAAGTCCAATGCCGAACCGTTAGACCACAGAAATCCTGGTTTACACTGTTTAAATGATGGTCTTTATCATGAGAGACGAGGTACTAATTTATAACGAAATGTAATACCCAGGAATAAGCTTTACTTGACAAATATTCTGATAGGTTCTTCACAAAATGTTTTTAAAACTTCTCTCTCTTATCTCCCCCCCCCCCTTAACATACATGGTCCTTTTAAACTGTTTTGGGTCATCGTTATGTTGCAGTGCACGCACTTCTAGTGCCCATACCTGCCCATTTTTTCCCAGTTTCCTTAGAAACGAACAGGATAAAACGAACTCTTTGTCCTTCTCCCGGTTCTAAGCTACCTGGGGAGGTATTTTCAGCCTAATCGGTGCAGTCGTTCTGGAGTTATAAATAATGTAACTAACACCACTTTCTTTTATATAGCATATATTATATAATAATGTACAAGATCTAAAATTACCTCATACATTTATGTATTCGTACTTACTTAGCGCATTTCTAGTATTTATGATTTTTCGTATTAGAAGATTTTTAGAAGAAGAACAACCATTTTTTTTATCTATCTATCTACACCCACCATTGTGGGTGTTTTTCACCCACTTTTAAAGGCTGGATTGAATTGAAACTTCAGACATATCAAGGACCACAGAGTATTAAAAAAACATATAGATCATACTAATCAGAATTTTCAGGATCCACTATACCCAATAGGAACCCAAAAGTGAAGCTTCCGTCGCTAGTGCTGCGTAAGCGGTTTAAGCTACGCAAAAATCATCTATAACAAAATTGTTCCCTTTCAAAACTCAAAATTCCCTTTAAAAGCTCGTAGATATACTAGATTTTAATTGTTTAAAAAATACTTCATTTAACAGATATGAGGAGCAATTATTGTAACACCAGTATTTTTTTAAGATTAACGTACTTTGGGTTTTTTAATATCTTTTTTTATTTGAACTTGTAGAACATTATTTTCTATTTTTTGTTGAACTAGGAGAAGCGACTTCGTTTTTTTAAACTATTAATTATTTATGTTATAAGATAACGAGCAAACGTTAGCCTCTCCTGATGATAAAAGTCAAAGAATAACGTCGCCTATATACACTACAGATGTTACTGGTGCGTCGCTCGCTACTTTACTACCAGGATTTTAAGGCATATGTGCAAATCTACCGGCTACCCTATCCTAAAATTATTATAACTATAGGGCACAGTTATCCACCAGGAGAGCCGTGTGCATGTACGCCGTTTTATCCCAAAAAATGCTATTGTATTGTAGTAGGAACCAAGGCTTGGAACCGGTACGAAAAGTTCAGGTTCTGTACCGGTATTTAGCGATTTCTGCCATTTCGATACCTGGATTTCGGTTCCAAAGTGGGTACCGGTACTTCGTATACCGGTACCGCAAGTACCGGTATACTAATACCGATAAAAACCGGTATCCAATTAAGGTACCAGTTAAATATAAGTGCGACATCGCCAATTTCTCTAGGTATCGGTATTATTTTAATCCCCCATGAAGGAACAGAGATATCTTCGATTGAAAAAAAAATGATAAGCAATATATTTTCTTGTACCGGTACTATTGAACCAGCACCGGTATAAAAACCCTTAAAACAATATTACCGGAACTAATTCTTGTACCGGTACAAACAGTACAGGTAACGTCTTGGTATCAGTATTGCTTTAAGGTCATTACTACCTGTTCCTAAAAATACCGGTATTGGTAGCTCTGGTAGGAACTGCTAATTAAGTAAATAATCGGTAGTACGAGACCAATTCTTTGTCGTATTGGTCTTTTTTGCGACAATGTGCTTGATGCAATTGAGTAGGCTAAATGGAGGGCAGTTTTATTATACGATTTGAAGCAGACAATGCGAATCCAATGAACTCATAATTCCTTCCATATCACTTCTAAATGTTCGCCACTGTGGTCTAGCGGTCCAGGTATTGGATTTGACTCCATAAAGTTC
The DNA here is from genome assembly GCA_002245475.1 of Calephelis virginiensis. Classification (NCBI taxonomy): domain Eukaryota; kingdom Metazoa; phylum Arthropoda; class Insecta; order Lepidoptera; family Riodinidae; genus Calephelis; species Calephelis virginiensis. The sequence continues at coordinate 38,181 of NJDC01001764.1, read as the reverse complement.
CGGTTTCGATTCGATCGGGCAACAACAAAAAAATGTGGTTTTTCCAATTTTCTAATAAAAAAATGTTGCTCGGGATTGGATACGCGCCTGGTTGACGATAAGCTTGTCACCTATCACTTAGACTTTGTGTCTTCGGCTAGTCGTGAGTGCCCTGGTTGTGTCTCTGCCTACCTCTTCGGGGATATGGGCGAGAATATAATTTAATTTTATCTCTCCTAAATGAAATCTTCACACATGTAATGATGCAATTTATTTTAGCGTTTTGCTGCTAAGATCGGCCGAAGGGTTTATTCCATGCTAATAATATAAATGGGAAAGTGTGTTTCGCGTCGCAGCCGAGATATGTTATTATAACTTATAGTATTATTTTTGTACTAGCTGCTATCCGTGACGTGATATTGGAAGGCAAACAAGCAGACGGATTTCCTGATGTTAAGAAATACACGCCGCCTTAAGACACCAAAGGTGGTAATGGTGCGTTGACAGCCTGAGCGTATAATTAATAAGTTACATCGGATAGCATTTTTTGTATTTTTCGGGTATTGATTGGGTACAAATGTAGATAATGTTTATAAAGGGGCTTATTTTATGACATTTTTAAACACCGAACTCCGGTTTTTAGCTATACGCGTATAAAATTTCATTAAAATCGGTTCAGTCGTTTAGCTGTAAAAACGTAACAGAGAGACAGACTTTCGTATTTGGATAACTTTAAATAATGACCTAAAAAAATTAGGTTCATGATTTTAACATGGCTTTTATATCAATGTACAATACCTGTCACAGTTTTTTCCGGGTTGGATTTTTGAAAAAAATACCTATTTCATTGCTGAACTCGGATCTACACGGTGTAAATTAAATTTCACTAAAATCGGTTCCACTGTTTAGCCGTGAAAGCGTAACATACAGACAGACTTTCACATTTATAGTATTCGTAAGGATATGGAGATAGGAGACATCGGGAGTGACATACGTTACTTTTTATCCCGATATAATAGCACTTTCCCGCGGATGAACCAGAAAACTTTACTACGCGGGCGTAGCCACGGGCATCACCTACTACAAAATAATGGATTCAAAGATGATAATTATTATTTCTTTCTTCTTGGTTCAGATTAACAGTTTTACAGATTTTATGTGATGTTTAAAATTTTTTTCATCAACATAATTAAGTATAACTGCGCATTTGTAATTAGTATGTCTGCTAAACCATATACCGAGTCATTAATCCAAATATGCATTCATGATAACTAAAACATGTATGTGGACTAATCTTTCGCAAATGTTCTCTCTGAAGATCGAATAAGTGGTATGAGAAATGTAAGCGAATTTGAATTCAGGCAGCTATACCTTTTTTTTATTCGTTTTTGCTAGTATAAACATTCAAAAAGAGACGCAGAAAGTTTTAAACTAATTTAATCGCGTTTTCCAGTAATCTAAGGCAGAGTTTTAACTCAAGGCATAATTAAATACTCCTGGTATAATTACACATTTTAATCTAACTCCAATGGAAGCGAATTACATTAACAGCCACACTCAAAGACGACAATCATCACACCCATATCCCCAAAGAGGTAGGCAGAGGCATAACCAGGGCACCCACGACTAGCCGAAGACACTGAGTCTAAGTGATAGATGGTAAGCCTATCGCCAACCGGGCACATATCCAATCCCGAGCAACATTTTTTTTATTAAAAAATTGGAAAAACCAAATTTTCTTTTTATTGCCCGACCCAGGAATCGAACCCGCAACCTCATGCGGTCAATTTCAACATCTGGACCGCTAGACCACAGAGGCAAATTATCTTTTAAATACTCATTCATCATTAATGAATCATGATAGATTAAATCTTAATTGGCATCTTTGAGTGTGGCCGTAACATGTTTATGTCATGGGTGTCATTCGAAAATACTAATTCATAAAAATAATTAGATATCAGAATATATTCAATAAACACCTAGATCTAAGGGCTCTGGAGTTTACGGCTTATCGAGTTTACTATACTCGCTAGCGACTACAAAAATGTATATGAAAACCATATGAAAACTATGAACAGCGCCTCTATCGGTAACTAAGATCACTAAATATTTAAACCCAAAGCGCTACAGATTTCGATAACAACCTATACCTATTCCTGCCACCATAACGTCCAAAGCTTGCCGTTGACGTGTTCCGGTGCGTAGGGTAAGTAAGGTAGCCGCTAAACTTACTTTTGCCCGAGGCCTAACATCCCGGCCTCAAGTTGGCAACGCACCATTACCATCTTTGGTATCTCTAGGCAGCGTGAATTTCTAACCATCAGGAAATCTGTCTGCTTGTTTGCCATCCATAGTGAGGTGATAATGGTGCGTTGCCAACCTTAGACCGGGATGTTAGGCCTAGAGCAAAAGCAAGTTTACCGGCTACCTTACTCTCCGAACCGGAACACGTCATGACGTTATGGTGGCAAGAATAGGTAAGGCGGTGGTACCAATCCGGGCGAGTCGCTGCCAAACTCTACCACCTAGTCGGATGTCATGGTGTTAGTGATGTTAAGCCTATGCTCGCCTTTTACGATCTGCCTGGCAAGGAAGGCAGATGGTCTATTCTACAAAGGAGCCCGGACCAACACGGGGAATTTATCACAAAAATGCCTTTCCCCGTCAGGAATCGCACTTGAGCCTGGCATTTTTTTGGTGGCGTTTGGTGTGTACGAGAACCTCTCGACCAATGAGGCAATTTCGGTTTTAAGATACATTTGGTGTCACAGACTTATATTTTAGATTGAATGAGGTGTCGTCAGTTTTGTTTCGGGAATGAATGAATAAGAGAGTAAGGTAAATGCGGTCGAAATGAGAGCGCTACGGAAAATCTGTGGTGTTACGCTCGCTGACCGCATTAACAACAGTGAGGTCCGAGAAAGACTAGGATTTGAAGAAAGTGTTGGTGTATAAGAAAGGGCATGTTCAGTCATGTAGAAAGAATGACAGATGCAAGATTGACAAAGCAGATACACAATGCGAATATGGATAGATTTAGATACTCTCTGCCTACTCCTTAAGGGACTTGGCTTGAAGATATGTATGTATATGTTTCGCGAATCTAAGATGTATTATTTATGAACGCACAACTTGTATTTACTACCTCATAATTTCTTATATGTTTGACCCTAGGTAGTTAAACTTCAATCATCTATACGTTTGACGCATTAATATAAAAGAGGGGTTTGATTTATATTTACTGCCTAGTATTCTAAGCGAAATATATGGGAAAATGTTAATGTCTAAGTTCTCATTTAAACGTCTGAAGCTATCGTGCTCAATGTCCCGGAAATAATGAAGCTACTTTTTTCCTGATCGATTTAAGTGATTTCCGTGAGACGATTGAAACATAGCCACAGACAAAGTAGGTATACACGTTGGGTATATAAAAATCACGAGTTATGATTGTTTTTCAATTGAATCATTGTTTGCTATTGCTATTCCACATAGCTTTACATGGTGTTATTAATAATACAAAATATAATTCGAGCTTATTTCGTTAATATTAGCAAGCAAACACACACAACTTGCAATGAATTGTACATTTCAAATTACGTTTATTAAAATAACATTAACAATAATTCTAATTTCATTAATACGTAATGCCAAAACTTTGGACCGCTTTTTACGAAAATTGCGAGAACGGAGGAGTATGAAATTTGACCCACTTATAGTTTATGTGTTGGAGAAGTGCAGAACGCTAATATTTTTCAATAATAATGCTTATAAATTACATTAAATCAGTAAATAAAACATTACACACACTACCATTCATTTGACACACACAAACAAATATATTGATGTTGACGATAAAAAATCACAGATGGCGCGCTAAACAATTTGGAAACAAAGTAGTTGGTCTTGAGAAATGAAGATGGCGTTCTTATCAACAAGATATTAAAGTTTAATACGGTCGAATTTCGTCCAATGGGCGACCACTAGTATGATTAAATTTGTAGTTGCGAAAAGGCTCAACCTATTTTTATGTCCTAGCTGTTTACACGTCGACGTGACTTTTCGGTGTTAGTGATGATAACAACGTAACGAAAGGTTACCTAAATGTTGAAGGACTATAAGCTACTACGGCATAAAATTTTGTTAAAATTTGTAGTTGTAGTTTTTGTGTGAAAACTGAACAGGCCAACAGACACATTGACAAAAATTTTAATAACCCTTGTCTTGTGGCGTGGTGTTCATGGTTACAATAATACTGATAGGTTGAAGATCTTCGACTTGGACATTGTAAATCTCCTGACAACCACACATTCTGACCACTACTAAAATCTAGCACCGTGTAGCCATATTACTACTTGAGGTGACACTTCTGATAAAGACCTGTTGCCATTTCTAAATACTGCTCACTCACTCTAATTTACTGACCTCTCTTTCGTTTTGACTTGTTTATTGACATCATAAGACTCGCAGTAAGAGAGTTCAGTAAACTAGAGGGAGTCAGCAATATTTGAAAAAGACATCAGCGGGTCTATTTAGTCTCTTTTTAGTAATGATCACAGGGTAAAGTGTTCATCAGTTACCTGTCAAATCACGTGTTTTATAATAATAATAATATATTTTATTATTTCAGACCATAGATCCATAATTGTGTGATAAATTTAAATTCAAATTCAAAATAGCTTTTATTACGTAGATCTATATAAAGATTCTTGTAACGCGTCTATATAATTCTAAAAACTACCACCGGATCGGAACGCGGCTACTCACTGAGAAGATCCGGCGAAAGAAACTCAGCGGGCTTGTCTTTTTTCTTATAAATTTAATTTACAAAAGTTTATTACATTCACAAATAATTTGCAGAGATTGGCATGAGGAGCAATTAATCCCAAGCATTTCTGTCTTCTAAATATTCTGAAATCTTATAATAACCCTTACCATACAACTTTATCTTAATACATTTTTTAAATTTATTAAATGGTAAGTCTTTAATATGCTCGGGAAGTTTATTGTAAAAACGTATACATTGGCCCATGAAAGAATAACTGATTCTGTGGAGACGAGACTTATGCACAACAATATTGTTTTTATTCCTTGTGTTTACAGCATGTACATCACAGTTTTTCTTGAACAAACTTATATTTTTATAGACATATATCAAGTTTTCAGAAATATATTGAGAAGTCACCGTTAGAATTTTTATTTCTTTAAACTTTTCCCTGAGGGAAACTCTTGGGCCTAAATTATAAATTGCCCATATAGCCCTCTTTTGCAAGATAAATATTGTGTTTACCTCGGCCGAGCTTCCCCAATGTAATGTGTTAGTAACAATTGTTGCCTTATAAACTATGTTAGTTAGTTTTGTGTGTATGATCCTGTGATTATCAGAAATACAATGGAGATAGCAAATATAAAACACGTCATTTGACAGCTATTTCATGTACACTTAAGCCAGTGATTATCACAAAAAAATAGATATAGCCTCGCAGGTCTTTGTTAGAAGAGTAACCTCCAGTAGTAATTTAGCTTTACGGCTAACACTAAATTAGGCAAGTCAAACGGAATATCCAAATATTCTGGATATCAAACAATATATCATATAACAAGAATTCTAAAAACATAACCTGTCATGAGCGCAATATTGTCACGTTTTAAGAAGTTATAGTGTTTTGAAAATGTAATGTCTGTGATCCGAACCTAGGTCGATCTATACATAGAATGAAACCTATTTTATAATAAATTTAGTTCCTATATACAGAAACCATATTAAAAATGGGTTGTCTGAAAAAAACCTACACTGAACATTTTCTTTTCATTCTTAAAAATATTTTTTCATGAACGGATGCAAAATTTATTTTAATTTTGAAAATCTTAAGAATTTTTTATCCCGACTTAAAGTTCACGACGTTTAAAATATGCAGAAGTTGGGTTTCCTCTTATTTATCTAAATTGCGAGGTATGTCTATGCTAGTTAATTTTACGGGATTGGACAATAGAAAAAAATATATATCAACAAACACGCAGTTTTATTGCACACACTTTGATATAGGATTGCTTGAACAAAAATGGAATAACGCAAAATTTTAAAATTAATTAAAATATTCCAGGATATTTCAGGCAACCCATTTTTAATATGGTTTCTAATCTACTCAGTATACTATAAAATATGTTTCATTCTATTATCAGCATGGTGTAGGTTCGAATCTGCTACTATAATTATTTAGCAAAATAGTAAATCTAGTAGGTCTATTACAAAATCAAACCTATGAACAATATGTATTACAATATTAATGAATTGAAATAAGTAAGTATAATTTCATAAGTAAATGTCATAGAGTGCAACAAATAGTCTTCGGTTACAATTAATTTAGGTGAGAAAGTGATGATAATGGTTTAAATAAATTATGAAACAAATAGAAAGTTTGTTCACTTCTCACAGGGGAAAAAGGCTTGAAATAAATGTAACTATTGTGTTGACTAACTAATTTTACTCTATGTTTAAATTACGGTGACTATACTTACTATGTAAACGTGTAAGGGTTAAAAAGGCACGTAGTATGACAATAAATTATCACCGTTTGTAAAGGCCTAAATATTGGCGGTAATTTTGTTGTGTACTAATTAAACTAATTTTAAGTTATTCCTGTCTTCTTTCAACGAAAGTAACAGAAGGAAACAAAACACTTTTAGTGCAGTCAAATTAGACCGTACACGTCATTTCTACAGACGTTTAATCTATCACTCGGAAAATGTTGATTAAAAACATCATGACATGGCATCATAGACATGTCAGCACCAATCTGACACGTCTAAACTGTTCCATCTCTTTTGTTTTTGTTTCATTTGAGAAAGATAGCATGCATCTAAAATAAGTTTAGTTTGTGAACAGCAGAATCACCACCATTGTCTAGGAAAAGAAATAGCACTATAGACGAATTGGTTGATACAAAGCGACTCCCTCAAGGTTGAGTGCTGGCGGCCACCCGTCTGGCTAGACTATAGCTGTGACATATGATTCAAATTAAAAAGTATCTTCACGCCCGTATTCCCGAAGAGGCCTACTTCTTCAAGAGTACAACGAGGGTACTCAAACTAGCCACAGAAACTAAGTCCCACAATGTATTGGATGGCAAACCAATCGCCAACTGGAGACATATCCAATCCCTGGGCAAAGAGTTTTTTAATAGAAAAATGAATAACACCTTTTCTTTTTATTGCCCAGCTTGAGCATCCAACTCGGGACTTACGACTACAGTCCAATACCAGACCGCAAGCCAAGTGACCGATTCCATTAGATTCAAATTGTCTTAACAAAAGCCTTTGCGTATGTAATGAAAGCCTCTCTGAAACTCTACGTCTGCGTTCCACCAGGCAAATGCAGATGTAGAGTCTAATGCGAAGGCACTATGTTAGAAGAGCTGGAAGAAGCCTATTGACTCTTTCTTTTAATACTTCCAGTTTTGTTTTTATTTCTGTCATTTATAGTCATGACATTTAGGTTAAGCTAATTCAGATTAACAAACTATTCATAATATGTATAGGTAGGTTAGAGAATTTCAGACTAATTTTGGTAATATTCCAGCTATCCCGACGAACTTCGACCCGCCTGACAGTGCATCTCCACCTTTTGCTTTTCAAAAACTAAACTTATTTTAAATGCAAGAACATTTTAAACTTGTCAGATTAGTTCAGACATAACAAATTGTAAAGTTTTTAAACAACGTTTTTCGAATAATAGATTATTGTGTTAATTAAATAATTAAGTAAATTATTGTTTTCCCGTGTTGGTCTGGGTTCCTTTGCAGAATAGACTATCTGCCTTCCTACCAGGCAGCTCGTAAAAGGCGAGCATAGGCTTACCGTCACTAACACCGTGACACCGAGTTGGTACCACCGTCTTACCTATTCCTGCCGCCATAACGTCATGACGTGTTCCGGTTTGGAGGGTAAGGTAGCCGGTGCTCGAGGCCTAACATCCCGGCCTTTACCACCTTTGGTGTCTATAAGCGGCGTGAATTTCTTGCCATCAGGAAATCCGTGTGCTTGTTTGACTTTCAATATCATAAAAAAATACTATACAGATCGTGTACCGACTAATCTGACAACGCTAAAAGTGTTTTGTCTCTTTCTATTGCTTTCATTGAAAGAAGATAGCGATAACTCAAAATAAGTTCAGTGAGTGCTCAACGAAATTGAATTTTTTTGACTATTTTCTTCGCCGTTTTTTCATTTTTCTAACTTTTTGAATTTTCTTTTAAATTCAAAATCTTTTTAAAAACCAAGATTAACCGAATTCGTCGAAGTGTTTTAAAATAGTTCATTTATTGGCATTTCATTTCTATACATATATCTACATACCTACTATCGATTTTCACAATACATACAAACAGAAAAAAAATGTTTTTTATAAAAAGTTTCAAATAACTGTTTGATCACTCGGAACCAAAAAATATTCCTGATTAAAGTGGTTGTTACTTTTACTAAAATCCTAATATGCACATATCTTCACGCCAAGTCTCCTACTTGGGAGGCAGAGAGTATCGAGTGCCAAAACTCAAGATCCTGAGACCTGTCTGGCTTCCAACCCTTTTCATACAAACACGCCGGTTTCGGTAACTCTTGACTCCATCTTCAGATAATATCCGAGTGATCTGAGCGTGAAGTGTCAACCTTGGTCTTCCCGGGTACCTACATCCATCCACATTCACATTGTATATCTGCTTTGTCAATCTTTCATCTGTAATTCTATCCACGTGCTTCGCTAAAGCATGCTCTTTTGCATTTTAACGCCAACACTTTCTTTCAACCCCACTCTTCCTTCGATCTTACTGTTACGAATGCGGTCAGCAAGCGTTACATCCCAGATTTTCCTAGTGTTCTCATTTCGACTATTAAATCCTAATACGAGTGTCAAAAAGATTTATGTCACACTAGCATTACTGTAACTATAATTACTTAATTTAGATTTAAGTAACTTATCAAATACGAGTATATTATATGTAAAGTAACTTGTGAAAGCGAAAGGAAATTTTTAAATTATTTAATGTAATGTCTGTTTCTATAATACTCTGTGTTTATTCAAATCGTTTACTTTGCAAAGTTTCACTTAAAACTATTTTTTACTTTTTAGTAATTAGTAATTATGTTCGCCCAGCTTTACCGTAGAAACGCACTCTGAATGATATTCGCCTCGTTGGTCGAGTGGCTAGCGTACACGCCTAACTACACCGACCAACCGCGAGGCACCTGTTCGATTCCCGACGGGGGAAATCATTTGTGTTATGAACATTTAGATGTCTGCATTCCCGGGTCTGGGTGTTTATTAAATTTATTCTGGTTATCTATTTGTATATTTATATTTATCTATTTGCTTACTTGTTAGATTAAATTTGTGTAACTTGTCAAGGAATATTTATTTATTTATATTTATTGACTTCATTCTTTGTTCTTTAACTCTTTATTGACTTTATTCGACTATATATTTTTTGTTATAGCTAACCGATTTTGATGGCTTTTTTAGAAATATAGGTTATGATTTATTTTAAAAATTAAGACTGTGATCCCGATGTTATCCCACAATGTCCCACATTTATTTTATCATGTCGCGATTTGTGGTTATTGATTTAAACTGAACGAAGCATATTTTTGTGCTTGTGTTAAACGAAATTGGGACCATTTCGGAATAATTTGCCATCTTTCAAAAAGATAAAGATCAAATAGCGACGTGACACCAACTTATGAAATAGTTGGAGTCGGTGTTGGCAGTTTTATTGCATGTCGTTTATAATTATCAAGTCTTATATTTTACTTTACTAGTCGCCTCTGTGGTCTAGCGATCCGGGTGTTGGACTTGACTGCATGAGCTCCCAGGTTCGAATCCCGGGTCGGCCAACACAAAGAAAGTTGGATTTTTCCAATTTTCTAATAAAAAAATGTTGGTCGGGATTGGAAATGTGCCCGGTTGGCGATAGGCTTGCCACCTATCACATTGTGGGACTTAGTGTCTTCGGCTAGTCGTGGGTGCCTCGGTTGTACCTCTGCCTACCTCTTCGGGGATATGGGCGTGAAGATACTTTTTTTACTTTTTTTTAATATTTTACTACACCGGCCGCCAGTGAAATTCGAGTGAAAATCTAACGTCTGCTGGTTCACGTCGAGCTTATAAGTAGATCGCGGTAGAAAATTTATGTTTATTTGTTTTAATCCTTCGCCCTGTGTCAACTGTATACAGAAACAGCAGAATGTATAATGTTAAAAAATTGGTTTAATAAATAAATAGTAAAATCTTTCGATCTTTGCCTTATTGTTTTACTGCGCGGCGTAATAAGAACGAAAAATGTATTTTATAATTATTTTCATATTTTCTTTTCTAGTGGTTATAACTCCAAGAATTTAAAGAAATAAATGCCTTAAATACGAAGAGAGCATGTTTGTACGTTGTTCCATGGGAACAGAATAATAAATAACAGAATTGTTGGTTTAACATTATTACATCATACTCCACATTACAATCTATGAAAGTTTAAATAGGTATGTTATATATTATACTAGCTGTTCCGGCGAACTTCGTTCCGCCCGTTCAGTTTGTATGGGAAAAATTAAAATGTCGTTTTTCCTAGTTTCCTCGCTGTGGTACGCGATAAAATGTACCTACCACCTACTCCCGGTTCTAAGCTACCTACCTTTCCTTCAATTTTCAGTCTAAACGGTCTTTTTCGTCTATAAAAGAAATTCGTTAACTATCACGCATTTCTTTTATAGATTCATCTTTCATACTTTTTTTTTGTTTTTAATGTTTTTAAGGTGTATTCTACTATTCGGGGCGGAGACAAATCAAAAACCCTGAAAATTGGTCTAGCAGACCGCAATTTATAAATGTTGTAACAAACCCCACTTTCTTTTATATATTTAAAAAAATAATATATATAGATTGTTATTATATATTGAGTTTCTGAATAAATCGATGTTTAAAGCCGGCCTCAAACATTCGGAATTCCTAAGGAATTCCGTTACGAAATTCTGAAACAAAATGGCGCCCCATACAAATCTATTCATATACGGTACGGAAAATTTCCTGATAAGTGTGGCGTTTTTTCGAAACGGATATATATAGATTGTTATTATATATTGAGTTTCTGAATAAATCGATGTTTAAAGCTGGCCTCAAACATTCGGAATTCCTAAGGAATTCCGTTTCGAAATTCTGAAACAAAATGGCGCCCCATACAAATCTATTC
>NJDC01001764.1:0-19704 GCA_002245475.1 Calephelis virginiensis | reverse complement strand
AAAGAGTGGGATTGAAAGAAAGTGTTGGTGTTAAAATGCTCCGCTGGTTCGGTCATGTGGAAAGAATGACGGATGAAGGATTGACAAAGCAGATATACAATGCGAATGTGGATGGATGTAGGTACCCGGGGAGACCAAGGCTGACATTTCACGATCAGATCAATCGGATATTATCCGAGGGTGGTGTCAAGAGTCTCCGAAACCGGCGTGTTTGTATGAAAAGGGTTATGAATGTGAAGGAAGCAAGACAGGTTTGTCAGGATTGTGAGTCTGGCACTCGATACTCTCTGCCTACCTCGTAAGGGACTTGGCGTGAAGATATGCATGTATGTATTTACACTCAATTTTCAATACAGACATCTAGATCAAAGAAATGCCTGCCCCCGTCGGTCATCAAAACCAAGCCTCGCAGTAGTTCGATTGCGTTAGGCGTGTACGCTTACCCCTAGACAACAGGGTGACCTCCTTAATTTTTATTGTAATATCATATTAATAAATACATGTTACATTCATAAAAGATTTTCAGAAAGGTTCATTGTCCATAGTATTGAGTAGTCATTCTAAAGTTATTACAATTCTGATATAGGTATTCTAAGGTGTTTGGACATTTATTATGTGTTAAGTTGTGCTTGATTCAGGCAGGCCCATTAGTTTTTATTTTATGTGCATTTTTTAACTAATTTTCACCTATTCTGATGTTTATTTTTATTAATTTTAATCACATTAGCAATAAATTAAAAAGTATTAAATAAAAATAACTACGTTCATTAAAACCGACTTCAAAATTAAAAATTAAAAATAATAAAGATTCATATTAATTATATACTACCTATTATTTATTATATTAATAGCACATATACGTATATGTGCTATTTACTAATAGGTTTGAAGTCGGTGCCAAATTATTTAATACTTACTCATAATATTAGTTTAAGGCTTGGCTAAGTAATAGCAAAGACAATATATATAATTTATTACTAAAATTAATATATTTACTAATCTCTGGTAATAGGTAGTATATAATTGATATTAAATCTTTATTATTATTTAATTTTTAGTTTTGAAGACGGTTTTAGTTAACGTAGTTATTTATATTTAGAAAGATAATTCATGATTTCAAGGTTGTCCTATACAAGTTACATTATGATCAAAATGATCACGTCGTCAAGGTAAGTGAAAAATTCATCCACTTTTCTGTACATCTTAAAACAATGTCAATAAAATTTATGTGGGACCGTTTTGGAGACATTTGCTATCTTTCATTGGTACTCAATGAAATAGTTGGCGTCGGTATTCGCAGTTTCACAATCATTCTATTATTATGCTAAAATTAGAAAAAAATAGTGAAACCGTTTTGACGTGTAAATGTAACATACATAAAACACACACACACTTTCCTATTTACACTTAATACAAGCAGAGAGTTCTAGTTTAAACATAAACACTTCTAAATATTTTAATAAAATTGTATGAAGAATAAAAAAGCATCGTTCTTGTCCTTTAAATAATTTCGAAATAAAAAAAATGTGTATTCCTAGAACTCTTCCTAAAGAGATATGCGGCGATACTTGACAAACTCAATCACATGTGGATATGTCACAGTTTAGCGCAACTTTCATATCAAAAAATAAAAAAAAAATAAGTTTGCTATGTTTTTTATTCGCCCAAATCATATGACACTAGTTGCCTTGTATCTGAATGCCTTTAGACTGACTTTCAAATTATTCGGGTTATACTTTTTCAAGTAAACTTTATACAAATTCAGTTTTGCTATGTATCTATGGAAGTCCCGCCTCTTATTGCGTACCCAGTATTTATATATTCTTTGGATATTTCATATCATATGGTCGATACGAGTATAAGAACAGAGTCTGCTCGTTTAAACATAAGCCATTAACTGCTAAATTTGTACAAAGGATTATAATCATTTATTTGCAGAAATCAATGTGGAGTGTTCGGCAATGAAGAAGGGGCATACGAAAATATTTCGTTTATCTTAATGAAGGCATTTCTGGTTGCCGCTCGCTAATCTGCCGCCGTTCTGGCAGGAACCAGACCGCCAAACCACGTGCAGTTTGATAAGTCTGATAATAACGATCCATTTAAAGGACCGCTTTCATTTGCGAGTTTTGTGTAGTCGAAGAAATATGTCGGATACTTTATTTAATTCATTCATCTTTTTACACGAGAAGCCAGTTTATGTCTAATTAATAAGTAAACTCATTTGAAACAAACTTCAAAATGGCGGCAGCTGTAAATGTTTTATTTTATATTTTTAACGCGATTACTCCGCCAGTTATAAATGGATTTTAAAAATTTCTTTTTCATATGTAGATCATAAGATATAATAATAGGTAATATATTTACTAATCTCTGGTAATAAATAAACACGTATTTTTGTTTACTAACGGCCAGTATTAATAACCTATCTATAGGCAAAGATAGACCTTCTAGAGGTTTGGTGCTAAGATATCTAATAAGTTTCATCTATATATTAATATGTGTTGCCAAAACTATTGACAGGGCAGAAGCGTAAAATTTGGCACACTTATAGTTTATGTGTAGGAGAAGTGCAGAACGCTATGTTTTTTCATTAAATCAACAAATGAAACATTACCCACACTACTATGCATTTGAGACACACACTAACAAATATATTGATGATAACGATAAAAGATCACTGACAGCACACTAAAAAGCTTGGAAACAAAGTAGAAATGAAGATGGCATTCTCATCAACAAGATATTAAAATTTATTATGGTCGAATTTCGACCAATAGGCGACCACTAGTATTTGTTAATTATTGAAAAATAACAGCGGTTACCTGGCAACTGATCTAAAATACCATGATCTCTTATCTTAGATAGGTTATTAAAACTGGCTGAAAGACGATTTGCCTGTTACGTATTTGCAGTTAACTGAGCTTATATTAATACAGGGATATATTTATTTCTGTTTTTATCTTCAGCGATATATATATGGACTACATATACATATGTATTTTATATGTGTTTAAAGCTATATCCATATTTAAAGCTAGCGGATTTTCATTTTGTAAAAAACAACTTGAATTCACAGCATTGTTACATACATACATACATACATATCTTCACGCCAAGTCCCTTACGGGGTAGGCAGAGAGTATCGAGTGCCAGACCTCACGATCCTGACAAACCTGTCTTGCTTCCTTCACATTCACAGCATTGTTCCAGTTATAAATGTGATCTTGATTTTCATTAATGGGTTAAAAGATAATTACGAATTGTTTGTAGTTTTTTGGCTGTTATCTTAGTTTAATTACTTCTAACTTGGTATGTTCTTAAGTGCATACAAAACTACTTGGAACCATTCTATTTTTACGTTGTATTACGTTGTTGATTAGGTCAAAGTATACATGCAATGTACCCGAGAACCATCTCAAACACGACATCTTACAAACAAAAATAACGCATCGAATTCGGTTCATCCGTTTAACAGGTAGGTATGATGCCTCAGACAGACAGGTAGACAGATACACGCACACAGGCATGTAAAACTTAACTTGAGTTCAGTAAATTTAGTCAATATTCTTTTGTTGCTTCCAAAAATACACAAAAGAACATCATGTAACAAATTTAAAACAAAATATTAGATTACCATGTGTTCAAACTTGATCCTACCTAAAAAACAGTATTATTATTACCTGTGCTAATACCGTCATGCTGTTGAGCAGACAATATCTCCACAAATTGCTGATTTCTAGATTCCAAGCGAAATTAAAGCGCAGTATGACCGCCTCGTTGGTCGAGTGGCTAGCGTACACGCCTAACTGCACTGACCAACCGCGAGGCTCGGGTTGGATTCCCGACTGGGGCAGGCATTTGTGTGATGAACATTTAGATGTCTACATTTCCGGGTCTTGGTGTTTATTAAATTTATTCTGATATCTATTTAAGTATTTCTATGTATTAGTAGAACCGTTGACTAATACCCATAACACAAGCATTTAATTTGCTTACTTTGGGGTTAGGTTCAATTTGTGTGATTTGTCCAGGGATATTTATTTATTTATTATCTGAATATGAATACTTTATCATAGTAAGGGGATAACTATACTTTCATCTATCGCGTGCTTCATTTTCAAACTTTGTAACTCCAAAATCTTCGAAATGTTGATTTTAATGTCATGTAGTATAAAAATATATTTATCTCTGTAGTATAAATATATCATATTAACAACAAACAGCAGCATTTATAATATTTGAATGTAAAATAAGTTGTTTGTCTATGTTTTTATTGTTAGTTATTTAATAAAACAGTATTTTCTTTTATATTCTGTAAAATTTTACCAAATGGAGATACGTAGTTTGAAAATTAAGCCAGCGCTATATTTTTATTTATTATTATTAAAGGCATGCTCCGTTGGTTGCGTCACGTCGGTGGAATAAAAAAGATTAAAAATTGACTAGTATCTGCTAGTGAGGATGGATGTAGTTAACCGGGGAGACGTAATTGATATTCCACGATTAAATCGCGCGAGTTTTACCCAGTGGTAATGTCAAGAATCTCTGAAACCAGTGTCACCTGATGCAAAGTGATCACCGCCGCTTATCAGCAACACCAGGAGTATCACAGATGCGTTTTAATGGAAAAGTGTAGCAAACGTGGAGGAAGCTGGGCATTCCGAAAGGATCGTAACATTTGGTACTACATACTCTCAACCTACCTTACAAGGGGCTTAGCGTGAACATATGTATACGTGCGTGTACACAAATAAATAAGTACTGTGACAGTCATAAAGCCTTTATTGAGCCTTAAAATATAAATAAATATGTTCAACATACAAGTGCCTCCCCTGTCTTTCATTCAACCCTGAATATTCTGTAGCAATTGCATGATTTAATTTTAAAAAAGCACGAGTAGGTATATACAAATCAAATTTATAAAATTTTCTAAGTTTTCAAGGTATTTTTAGTTTAGCACTTTCTTGTGCTTGGGTTAAATTTTTACAAATTTGAAAGAAAGAAAAAAATATCGCCCTATATTTAATTTGGAGGACTACCTTGCCACATAAGTTACAGTGCTTACGCGGAATTAGCAAAATAAAGGTTCATTGAAGTGAAAATTTCTTTAGCGGCGTTACGCACTTTTTTGGGATGGCTAAAAACTTCTAAACTCGCGTCAGGACACGTGACCTGATCGAAAATTCGTAAGACGGCGCAGGGCAATAAATGAATAGAGTATTCTACCACATAAATGATACTACTTTCATACTGATAATTCGAGTAATTCGTGCAAACTATTCCCTAACCATTCCAAGATATCAAAATTGCACAACGTTAATATTCAAGTTTTCCCTTCTGCCGGCACTCCCGGAGTGCGGTCCGTCGTTTTTTAACTCTGCCGTTTCGTCTCAAGCCGACAAATACTTTAACCAAATTAAATCTAATCTTTAATTTCTTATTTTTCCTAAGTTATTTTGTTGGTTGAAACTAAGCGATCTATATCTGTTATGTGTTGTATGAAGTTTTAATCAGGATCCCCCGTAGTGTTTCTACAATGCTAAACGTGACACATAAATGAGCACATGTAACTCAAAATGTTTGTAGTCTACCTGTTCGTTGATTAATTGAATCTTACAAATTGTTTTAATTAAATAACAAACGTCTTAATAACTTATACAGTTAAGAAATTAATTTCTGACATACATTACAATTATAATTTACAATTGCATTCAGGACATACTAATTATTATTAATAAAAGTTTTATTTATTATCAACAGGACAAATAAAACAGCGATAACTATGCCTTCTGGACATGAGAAATATTTAATATTAAGTACGTTATAACTATAGGTATAACTTATAACTGAAAAAGTTTATATTTATATTATAACTACTCTCGTCTCCACAGAGTAATCCATTCTTTTATGTTTCAATGTATACAGTTCTACAACAAACTTCCCGATTATATGAAAGAACTTCCAATTAATAAATTTAAGAATGTGTTAAATGTAAATTAAATGAAAAAGGTTATTATACCATTGCTGAATATATGACCGTTTGAGATTAATTGCTCCTCATGCCAATCTATATCTATACTAATATTATAACTAAAATTTTAAAGAGAAACGGTTTGATTTTTTTTGTTTAAAATAAATAGGCTCCGAAACTACTGGACCGATTTCAACAATTCTTTCACCTTTAGAATGCTACATTATCCCTGAGTGACATAGGGTTACTTTCATCAAAATCGGTGCAATAAAAGTCAAGTTACGCAGGCGAAGCTGCGTGAAACTGGTAGTCGTTAATATTCTGGTTTTTCGTTTTTTTTGCAATGCCACTATTTTGACTATTATTTAAAGTCACTATTAGTATCCTCAAAATACTTTTAAGAGGAGTTCTCGTGGAATACATAAAATCAATAAAAAAACGAAAAATTTAATATAACAAGAAATCCATAAATAAGGTATTTAATAAACACAACTTCAAGTAAGCTGCGTTAAATCTCTTATAAATATAATGTATAATTACATTAATTATTGTAAACATATTTTTAAATAAGAAAAAAAGACAAGCCCGCTGAATTTCTTGCCGGATCTTCTCAGTTTGACGCGTCACAAGTTTATATTGTAGATTCACGTGAAATAAGGATAAGTTTGAATTTTTGAATTTTGCCTCTGTGGTCTAGCAGTTCAGTTGTTGGATTTGACTGCATTAGGTTCCAGGTTCGAAACCCGGGTCGGGCAACAAAAGAAAATCGGGTATTTCCAATTTTCTAATAAAAAAAAAATGTTGCTCGGGAGAATTTGCCCGGTTGGCGATAGGCTTGCCACCTATCACATTGTGGGACTTAGTATCTTTGGCTAGTCGTGGATATCCTGGTTGTACCTCTGCCTAGCCGTTCGGGGATATGGGCGTGAAGATACTTTTTTTTAATGGGTTAGCATGACGACTGACAACTCACTTGATGAATTTTTTATGTCGTTCGTCGCACAACACTGCTCTTCTGATGGCATGTTATAGCCTTGCCATAGCAGCTCGGCCACAGGAGAGCGTTCTTCTCTCTATAGGCAACAACGCTGTTCTAGTCCTAATATGCAACTCTCCCTTATATTGCAGCTACCCTACCCTCCGTACTGGAAATCGGATTATGACACTGTCATTATGGTGGCAGGAATAGTAAAGCTGGTGGATCCCCTTACCTGAGCAAGTTACAGAGCACTGGTAGTAACCAGTAGTCTTGTTAATAATTACCTATTTAACCTATACTCGCCTCTTACAAGTTTCCTGGCAGGAAGGGAGGTAACCCAGACAAACAGAGGAGTTGAGTTAAACATCGAACAGCTGATAAAATCATACTAAAACTTCAAAATTTCAAACTAATTTATTTTGTAAAAATATGGTGACATGATGTAATAAAAAAAACATGTACTTATTCCTATTTTGCCAATTTATTGGTGTACAAAAATCAATAGGTACTTCTATTGGAAGGCAAACAAGCAGACGGATTTCCTGATGAAAAGAAACTCACGCCGCCTGGAGACACCAAAGGTGGTAATGGTGCGTTGCCAACCTAAGACCAGGATGTTAGGCCTCGAGCAAAAGTAAGTTTACCGGCTACCTTTTTCTCCGAACCGTAACACGTCATGACTTTATGGCGGCAGGAATAGGTAAGGCGGTGGTACCAATCCGGGCGAGTCGCTGCTAAACTCTATACCACCTAGTCAGATGACACAGTGTTAGTGACGGTGAGCCTATGCTCGCCTTTTACGAGCTGCCTAGCAAGGAAGGCAGATGGTCTATTCTACAAGGAATTTTATTACAAATTAACAATTACAAGCTATTGTAGCTTAATAATTATTTGTTTGAGAATGCACAAATTATAATTATCCGGAAATATTGATGCAATAACTGAATGACAATAAATGTAATTAGTAATAACAGTATGATATTAATGGGTAATAATATAATATAGTATTATAAAGACCCGCTATGAATCTCGAAATAAGACAAAATATCTGACCCAGATATCTACTTACGGCCAATGTTAATAATGTATCTCAATCCAATAGATTTCAAGCAATCTAGATAGCTGCGTATCCGGCGGCCTATCCCATACTAATTGCCATATTTATCCTGTCCACAGATATGTTATTGGCAAGCGATGACATAAAAATGGATCAAAATATCAATCTTGGACAGCAAGTTTTGGATTAGAATTGATTATTAATATTGGCCGTTAGCTTATTGTGGAAAAAATTAAAGATAAGGAAATCCTCCTTTCTGGTAGGTGGAACGTCATCATATACGATAGATGTTTAATAATGAATAAAATATATTAAAATGATTTTTTTTTAAATAAAGAAACACTTGTACTGATTTGTTGTTGTTACGTAGGTATAATTTACTATTTTGCACATAAAAAAAGGTGTGTGTGCGATTCACACACGATAGAAGTGAAACTTCAGTAAATCGACAAAATAATGAGATGAATATATGTTTGTGTCTCTTACCTGCAAAAGAACGAGATGAATATATATTTGTGTCTCTTACTTGTCGTTTTTCCGTTGCACCCGATTTGAAATCACGATTTTAAAGAAGTTTCACTTAAAAATATTTACAAAATAATAAATTACAAGTGAAACGTAAAACAGTACAAATGTTTCTTTATTTAAAAACTAACTGTTCCGGCAAATTTCGTTCCGCCCGTTCATTTTGTATGTCTAGTCTAGTCTAGTTTAGTTTCCTCGCTCTTGTAAGGGATAAAATGTACTCCATATCCTTCTCCCGGTTTTAAGCTACCAGAAGCTAGACCATTCATCTTTCATAACTTTTTGTTTTTAAGTTAATTTTGCTATTTGGGGCGGAGACAAATCCAACGAATCAAAAACCATGAGAATTGGTCCAGCAGATCTCGAGCTATAAGTGTTATAACAAACCCGACTTTGTTTTATATATAGAGATATGAATATTAAATATTTGGAAGTTTTACCAAGCGCCGACTATGGAAAATATCAAATATGTCAAAATAAATGTTTCTGGACAAAATTCAAAATCTAATCTCAAAGTAAGCAAATTATATGCTTGTGTTATCTGTATTACTTGGTGGTATTATCAGTTGGAATTTCTGGTATACGCCTGATACCGCATCAGTGGTGTCAGGCTTATATGACCAACGAGACCGTCAAATAGTTTCAGTGTAGTAATAATTTGCAATGTTTTTGTAAAAATGTTTATTATGAAATTGCTTACTGTTTACCTACCACATCATTCTGTTCCGCTAGCCGGTTTCCTTGCCTTTTAGATCTCGTCCACAAGATAGCGACGAACCAGTAACATCTATTGGCAACGGCTGAATTACCGACAAAAGAAACGCCTGTTTAAAAAAACAGTTCATCTTCTTGTCTAATTTTAGATACACACTAGCTGACCCGGCAGACGTTTTTATGCTATTTTTTTAAATGTGATTTTATTTAAAAAAATGGAGTGAGTCACCCTTATCATTTAGGGGTATGAGAAATAGATGGTAGCCGATTCTTAGACCAACTGAATATACATATAAAATTTGGAGAATATCGGTGAAGCCGTATCGGAGGAGTACCTACGGTAACTAACATTATGACAAAATAATTTTATGTTTAAGTTTATTGTCTGTTTGTTGACAGTTATATATAATAAAGAATATAATAAATAAAGTAATAATTTTAAATGAAGCTTATACCGTCAGATGTAATCTCAAGTATAGTTTTATCCTCAATCGCTGAACGAGATGCAAACACTCCTCTGCAGATGCACACATTAAATAACCCTATTTCCGTTACAGGATCCAGATACAAACCATTTAAAACGTAAGTGAGTTTACATTTTATTAATGCACAACTTGTTGCCTGTGACTTTTCTAGTTTCTTTACTTCTTATCGTCGGTGTTTGGTGGAATTCCATTCTTATATTCTACAATATATATGTATATTTTATTATTACAGTTTAGCTAACCGGTTTCGCTATACAATTTTTACAGTTTAGCTAACCGGTTTCGCTATACAAGTACCATTTGGTGGAATTCCATTCTTATATTCTACAATATATATGTATATTTTATTTTTACAATTTAGCTAACCGGTTTCGCTATACAAGTACCAGGGCTAGTTTTATATAGCCTAATTGTCATCCTCAAAAATGAAGGCCATTAAATAAAAATTACTGAGTGATGACATTAGTAAACAATTTTGAATTGACTGGGTTGACAACGTTAGATTTTTCCCCCATTAATTGGGAAATTTCCCTTAGCCAAGAATACTAATGATAAGTATTAAACTAATTCTAATATAAATAAATG
The DNA here is from genome assembly GCA_002245475.1 of Calephelis virginiensis. Taxonomy (NCBI): domain Eukaryota; kingdom Metazoa; phylum Arthropoda; class Insecta; order Lepidoptera; family Riodinidae; genus Calephelis; species Calephelis virginiensis. The sequence goes on along the minus strand of NJDC01001764.1, from coordinate 9,385 downwards.
TTTTAAAAATTTATATGAAATTAAAATTAATTATTCTTATTGTAAACGTAATCATGAAATATTAATAATTATTATTATTTAATATTTCTATTGAATTTTATAATGTATAACGTTTTACTTTTGACATTTATTATTATTTTTTGACATCATTTGTTATTTTTAGTATTTCAAAATGTTTTTTGTTGTAAATGTCGTAATTTGACATTTTTAGCAAATGAATTCGATTTATTTTTATTCATGATTACGTTTACAATTAGAATAATTAATTTTCATTATAAAAATTAGATTAGAATTTTAAAAAATATCTTATTATCTATACTAATATAATAAAGTTGAAGAGTTTGTATGTTTGCTTGAATGCGCTAATCTCAAAAACTCTGGTCTTGAAAAAATCTTTCAGTTTTAGATAGCCCAATTATCGAGGCTATATACCATCGCGCTTAGACGAAAGAGATAGAAGCACCACTTGAAAATGTTTCAAAGTTGGGGGATTTTTTTAACCATACAAACTGTTAGTGACTGTAATTTGTTAATGTTAATCAATACGAAGTTCGCTGGTTGGCTAGTACCTAAATAAATAATGCGTCACGTTGTTTGTCCGCGATGAAGTTCTGTTTAATACCTAACTGATTTTGATCAAATTCGCACACCTTGTGCAGTTTGATCCACTTGACAAAATAGGATAGAAGATGTAAAATAAGCCTTTATTTTGCCAATTCCGCGCAAGCAGTGTAACCGTTGTGGCAAATAATCCTTCAAACGACACAGAATGTGACAAGCCTAACTGACGTTCCCACCACCCACCTCCGCGACCAGAACACGACTACACTTTACACACTTTAAACGGTTACACTGCTTGCGCGGAATTGGCAAAATAAAGGCTTATTTTACATCTTTTATAATGGATTTCCGCAAAGTAACGCCTGATTCAATAAAATAGGATAGCTTAACATCTCAGTTTAACGTAAGCAAAACCGCGGGTAACACCTTATCCTATTAATCCTATCCTATTAATATTATAAATGCGAAAGTTTGTATGTATGGATGTATGGATGTTTGTTACTCTTTCACGACCGAATGGCTGAACGGATTTGTCTGAAATTTGGAACACGAATAGATCGTGACTTGGATTAACATATAGGCTACTTTTTATATCATTCACACAATGGGTTCCTGTGAAAACGCGGGCGAAGCCGCAGGCAACAGCTAGTAACAATATAAAGAGCGGTCTGCAATGAAGATATTATGAAGTACAATAATATTTTAGATAGGTAGTTGTGAAGACGTTCCTGAACCTTGAGCATTATTTTCATTTATTATCCATTTTTTTGTATTATATGTATACGAAAGACCTAACTACTGGACTATTTTTCATCTAGCAACCACATTAAAATGATAATAGGAAATCGGTTTTTGAGACTTATTTAGATATACTAACTTATTTCCTCAGTGTTTTCTACCGCTTCTATGGGGAATGGTCTGAGGAGTTGTTTGGTTTAATTCCAGCCGCTGATTTCAACCTTCGAACTTCGCGACACAGTTTAAAGTATCATGCCCATCATCTTGATGCGTGGCGATTTACAACTGTGCGATTCCGAAGACATATTGTACCTTGCATAACACTTTTGTGGAATCAGTTACCGAGGGCAGCATTCGCAATTATGACTTAAGGACCTTCAAGAAAAGAGCGTACTCGTTCCTTAAGGGTCGGCAACGCATCTGTGATACACCTGGTGTTGCGGATGTCCGTGGGCGGCGGTGATCACTTTCCATCAGGAGACCCACTAGCTCGTTTGCCTCCTCTTGTATAAAAAAAATGCGTTCGTCCAACCAACTTGCTGTTGCTGCACAAATCATCAATGTTTCTATTTCTAGAGTTTCAATTTGGGGAAGACTAGAAAAGGCTATATTTTCACACAAACAAATAGGTTGCTATTTTTTGTCTATGGTGTGGCTAATTTGTGACGCAGATCAGTCAGATTAGGTCAAGAAGTCAGTTTTTAATATGTAAGATGCTTAATTCGGGGAATAAATTATCAATGGAATCGAATTCAATCCTTCTGAAGTGTTTGATTACATTTCCAAATTCATAAATCTTTAATTTCTAATCTTACAAAATATCATTCCAATAAACAAATTTAAAGCGGAAATTGCTTCGATTCTAATACCGTTTTTGATAGTCTTCTGCTATCCTGTAACAATTTTAGAGTCTTTGTGTAACTGGTATAGTTATGATAAAGATGGTTAGTAAATTTGTGAGTACCTATCTAGTTTTGAACTTTAATATAACGAAATATTTTTATGTGGTATTCTTTATCTTGAAAAAAAAAACTTTTGGTTTATTTTACATACCATAAAATCCTATTAATGTTATAAATGCAAACGATTGTATGTTTGTTACTCTTATTCGGCACACACATATAGGGTAACCTGAATTAACACTTAGGATAGTTTTTATCCTGAAAATATGTTTTATGAGTCCACGCGGGCAAACGCCGCGGGCAACGGCTAGTATTGAATATTTAAAATAACGAATGAGTTTATTATATTTGATATTTTCCATCGTCGGCGCTTGGTAAAACTTTCAAATATTCATATTTTTAAATAAAGAAACACTTATACTGTTTTAAGTATCACTTATAATTTATTAATAAGCGAAACCGGTAGGCTATTTACAAAATAATAAATTATAAGTGATACGTAAAACAGTACAAGTGTTTCTTTATTTAAAATATGAACAAGTTTAACGCTGGTAATAGTTTAAAGTTGAACTTCCATAAATGAATAAAGATATTACGTTATTGAATATTTTAATTAGAACTTATATTTTTGTCGGTCTACGGAATATACGTCATTTTTTTATTTCACTAATGTGTTGCTAATTTCGCGGTTTATACAACTTGACTGGACTCTCTGGGCGAGCTGAGGGCTCAACCCGAGACATTATTTTTTAAATGGATTGGACTGTTCCCTACAACGCCAGCAACAAAGGCTGCCTCGCGGAAAACCGAACCTCCACTCGGCGATGAAGAGCTTTTTCCCGGATATCGCCTAACGCAGAGCGAAGGTCCACAACCCCAATCTGTCCATTCGACCCCACCAATAACCAGAGCGCAACACCAGCGCAACACCAGCGCAACACCAGCGCTCTGGTTATTGGTGGGGTCGATTGGACAGATTGGGGTTGTGGACCTTCGTTCTGCGTTAGGCGATATCCGGGAAAAAGCTCTTCATCGCCTAGATCAGTAGCAATGGAGTAGTCTTGTGCCTACCTATTAGCATTGGGAGCTGAGCTCGTGTTGGCCACCGATGCAATATCGGCGGGATCCGATAATGCGTGATAGGGTATCCTCAAGTCGGCGGTGACGTCCACGGCCATTGCATAATAACACGTGAGTGCTAACTGCTAGCACCAGGTCAGCTGTTTTTTAAAAATAGCGTTAAGATAGCTCTTTGAAGTATCTTCTTTACGCCCATATCCCCGAAGAGGAAGGCATACGTACAACCAGGGTACCCACGACTAGCCGAAGACACTAAGTCCTACAATGTGATAGGTGGCAGCCTATCGCCCATCGGGCACATATCCAATCGCGAGCAACATTTTTTTATTAGAAAATTGGAAAAACCCAATTTTCTTTTTGTTGCCCGACCCGGGATTCGAACCTGGGACCTCATGCAGTCAAGTCCAACAACTGAACCGCTAGACCACAGAGCAGAGCAGCTTTGAAATGCTGCGAAATTGTGGATGCTACATGCAACGATACGTTACGGGTATAGCTAAGTCGAACGCTATCTCCCGTCGCGCAGCCTAATGCCAGGCAATTATCGTAATAGCTGCTTTCATAAGTGAAAACTAAACGATTCCTGTCCGTTTAAATTTTATGTTGTCAGAATATCTACAACGCTATTAAAATACATATATGTATATCCCTTAGTTTATTGAAGTAGCAGGGTCCTTGTTTCTCGTAATTTGTGGACATAAGTTTTATTATGATCCCCGTGTTGTTCCGGGCTCCTTTGCAGAATAGACCATTTGCCTAACAGCCAGGCAGCTCGTAAAAGGCGAGCATAGGCTTACCGTCACTAACACCTTGACATCTGACTAGGTGGTAGAGTTTCGCAGCGACTCACCCGGATTGGTACCACCGCCTTACCTATTCCTGCCGCCATAACGTCATGACGTGTTCCGGTTTGGAAGGTAAGGTAGCCGGTAAACTTACTTTTGCTCGAGGTCTAACATCCCGGCCTCAGGTTGGTGACGCACCATAACCACTTTGGTGTCTCTAGGCGGCGTGAATTACTTACCATCAGAAAATCCGTCTGCTTGTTTGCCTTCCAATATTATAATAAAACTCTGTAACAACAACTAGCCTTTTTTGAAAGGGCGTATTTCTGAACTCTGAAGTAATTACGTTATCATCAAGTTTCGATCTGATGAATGAATCCTAAGGAAATCAATAAAAATACTTTATTTTTGTGTACCTACCAAGATGAGCTACTTACGAAATCGAAGTTGGTTTTTGTAGTATTACTGCACTTAGAATATGGTATGTTCCCGGGTCGGGCAACAAAAGGGAAATTTGGTTTTTCCAATTTTCTAATAAAAAAAACGTTGCTCGGGATTGGATATGTTCCCGGTTGGCGATAGGCTTGCCACCTATCACATTGTGGGACTTAGTATCACGGCTAGTCGTGGGTGCCTTGGTTATACCTCTGCCTACCTCTTCGGGGATATGGGCGTGAAGATACTTTTTTTAATGGGTTAGCATGACGACTGACAACTCTCTTGATGAGTTTTTTATGTGAGAGTTCGTCGCACAACACTGCTCTTCTGATGGCATGTTATAGCCTTGCCATAGCATCCCGGCCACAGGAAAGCGTTCTTCTCTCTATAGGCAACAACGCTGTTCTAGTCCTAATATGCAAGTCTCCCTTATATTGCAGCTACCCTACCCTCCGTACTGGAAATTGGATTATGACACTGTCATTATGGTGGCAGGAATAGTAAAGCTGGTGGATCCCCTTACCTGAGTAAGTTACAGAGATACTTTTTGGGCGTGAAGATACTTTTTTTTAAGAATATGGTAAAATGTTATTTTCACATTCATGCTTTACGAAGCGAGACGAGTCAGTTTGTTTAATTTAACCATAAATGTAATTGCGTCGCCTAAGAGTTAAAATGCCTACAAATTATTAATTAGATTCTATCATCACAATTGTTACGTGATTCTTACATAAATAACATAATTACATAACATTATATTACCAACTAACTGGTAGAGAAAAGATAACACACTCGTATAAACGTAAATGTTGTTATTAGGTTATTAATTGTAACATAATATTTGTTAACCTAAATATTTGTTGGTTAGGCAAATTTTAATACCTAGTGCCTAATAAGAAATTAATGTTTGCTTAATTTCCTACTTTTCCGAAACCTTGCGATAATATTCATATTGTTTAGAATAATTTAGAAAGAAAGAAAACATTTATTAACACACACATTACATTTAAAAAATGTAGATAAAAATGTTATACAAGGAACATATCAATCAACAACAATTAAACATATATAAGTATATTATAAACGCAGTGTGCAGTGCTGTGTTGCTGGTGGGAGAAACACTTAATAACTACTAGCCGCCCGGTACGTGCTTCGCTACGTATAAACTGAAATAATTAAAAAAAGTATATTGGAATATCAAATTAATTTATTCATACAAAAAACATATTTTATTAATTGCTAGCTATTTTAAAATTTAACCCGTTTTAAGCACAACAAAACAAAAAAGAAAACACAACTGACAAAAGTTTCAATATGACAGCACAATCCCCACCTGAAAAAAGTTTCAATTTTACTGAAAAATACCCATTCACAAAATGATCCGCCATTTTTTGAATTCATTTTTTACAAAAAATGTGTTAAATGAAGAACCGCTGTACCGATTTTATGCAAACTTCACATAAACCATCTACTAAATAGTTCGAACAAAGCCTAAACATTTGGTTTGGATAGGTGAGCCCGCGAGTTATAAAATTACAACGAAAACTGGCATTTGTTGTGATTTTTATGTTTTAGAGTTAACATCACAATATCTTTTGAATTGCGTTTTAAAAGCATTAGTAGTTTTAGAAGGCTTTTTTAAATGTATTAATTAGGTACATTATTATAAGTTTACCTGAGATGACAAAAAGTGTCAGCCATTACCACTACCAATGCAAATTCGTTGAAACTTCGAGTACCTAAATCTAAATACGCGTTACGACCAGTAGGGTTATTATTGAAATTCGATATTATGCGAATTGCAAATTGGAATCGTATATTATGTAATTTTAAATACTTTTGAACACAATATTAGCGGATTATTGACATATAGTTACAAATAAATTCAATGAACCCGATAAAATTATTTATCATTTACTATTAAATATAAATAAATATCCCTGGACAAATCACACATTGAACCTAACCCCAAAGTAAGCAAATTAAATGCTTGTGTAATGGGTATTAGTCAACGATTCTACTAATATATAGAAATACTTAAATAGATACCAGAATATATTTAATAAACACCCAGACCCGGAAATGCAGACATCTAAATGTTCATCACACAAATGCCTGCCCCCGTCGGGAATCGAACCCGAGCCTCGCGGTTGGTCGATGTAGTTAGGCGTGTACGCTAACCACTCGACCAACGAGGCGGTCAAACTATTGACTCAATGTTAACAATTCGCAAGTATAGAGTCCAAAGTACTTTTGACTTCATTTGACATACCTACAAAATGACATACTCAATTCCAATTTCCAATATTGCATGAACCGAGCTTCAAGAGTAACGTTACAGGTGGTGTAAAGTGACATGTTAATAAATTAACGTAAAATTTTATTTCTGTGCTAAACATGTAACGAAACATTGTTTTTTTTAAACTCGTTTTCATAACCTATACTCGTATTCTATTACCGATTTTGATTTTAATCAATTTCAATACAATATCCATTCACAGTTATGTTTATGCAACGCAAAAACTTTTAGAAGTATTTGTACTTACATTTTCCTGCATTTTTTATGTTTATGTTGATTGGAGTAAGTCGCAAGCGTAGTAGGCACGCTTATTGTGGTGAACTTAGGATTAATACAAGACTATATAACTCTTAAAATAGTGTAAACATCTACAGAGCCTTTACCATGAGTTTACACTGCTATTGTATACGTTACTACTACTCGCTAGTGTATACGTAAATTATTTGTATGAAAACATTGAACAGCGCCTCTACTGGTAATTAAGAGAACTAAATTTACCTACAGACCAAAAGCGCGATAGATTTCGATACGTAATTAACTGAACGCAATCTATAGGAACTCATGGTAAAGACTCAGGTACTGGTTACATGAGTTATGCACTCATATTTCATTGACTCGATTCATATTTTACATACTTTTTTTAGTGAAAACTTCTTTGGTGGCGTTAAGCACTGTTTTGGAATGGGTAAAAACTTCTAAACTCGCGTCAGGACACGTGACCTGATCGAAAATTCATAAAACAGCGCAAGTGGAAATTATTTCCCAACCATTCCAAAATATCAAAAATACACAACGTTAATTTTTAAGTTTTCACTTCTGCCGGCACTCCCGGAGTGCAACCTGTTGTTTTATTTTGTACAGACCACTTAATTTAGGACATTGCCTTTTCGTCATGAGTCCGGTAAAAATAAGATAAATTCGTGTGATAATCTGTGAATATTACCATGTATTACGGTACAATAAAATGTAGTAACAGCGACTTTCTTACTGTTACTTTCGTTGCATAAAACACAAGTTCCCAGCGCATTGTTCGCACGACCACAATTAGCTGATTCCCATCCCAATGTGATCAGGGAAAGTTAAACATGAATTATATTCATTGTTAATAGAAACTACAATGACAAGTGCTTTAGGGTTCCGCACCCAAGAAATGTTTACTTCAATATCTTTAAAGAATGAAATGTCCATTCAAGAGCGTCGCCAGCCGACGGCCTAGATGAGGGCAAGTTGATACGGAGATTGAGAAAAATATACATTGTAGGTTCAATCGGGAGCTTCGTGCCCTCGACTATTTGACTTGCCTTGCGTTTCGCTTTAAAGTCCAGAGGTTCCCAAACTTATTTCATGTAACGCCCACTTTGAAAATCAGTTGTTATGTAGCGCCCCCCCCTCGTTTTTTTCTTGACAATAACCTCAATAACATATTTGTTGCGCCTAGTTTAAAAAAAAAACATTTTTTTCAAGATTTATACCGCCCCCCTCTAGGCTTCCAGCGCCCACAAGGGGGCGTTATCGCCCACTTTGGGAAAGGCTGCTTTAAACAGTAGCAAACTAGTAGTAGGAAAAGTTCTAGAATAATCGATCAAGTCAAGTTAAAGACTGTTTCCTTTATCATTTTTTTTAGAATCTCTAGAGGAGGGCAGCTGCCCCTCTTGCCCCCCCTTTGGCGACGCCCTTGCGTCCATTCACCATTTCAAATAGAAATTATAAGAAGCATCTTCGAGCCCGCATCCCCGAAGAAATAGGCAGAAGTACAACCAGGACAACCCCAACTAGCCGAAAAAACAATTCGATATTAGGTTTGCTGCCAAACTTAACGCCAGCACGAAAGTTATAAAATTTTCTTTTACTTACTCGAGCGGGGTTCGATCTCAGGACCTTATGAAGTCGAGTCCAACACTGGACCGCTAGACCACGGAGTCAAAAAAAATTGTAATCTGTGACACTCTGTCTGGCAGCTCATAAGAGACGAGCAAAGGTTAAATATGAGTAGTAGTAGTAATAGCAGTAGGTTAAATTGTAGTAGTGGTTTTCCACTTGTTGGTTCGGGTACACTATCAGGCAGACTTCCAGCCTTCCTGTCAATCAGATCGTAAGAGGCGAGCACAGGTTACCTAAAGCCCATTGCCAACAAGACCACTGCCGGTAGGAGCTGTGCAGCAACTTGCCCGGATCCCTATCCACCACCTCATCTATTCCTGACACCATAATAATGTCTGTCATGTTCCGGTTTGGAGGCCTAACCTCCAAATAGCCTTAGACTTAGCCGTAGACTTGCACAATGAGCTTGCATTCCGACCACAGGACAGGGACGTAACTATAACATCTATGGTGTGTATAGGTTACTGTTATCTCTTACCATCAGGAGAGCGTGTGCGTGTTCGTTGACCTTTCACATAAAAAAACCAAAACACCACTAGTGGTAGAGTATCGTACTGCAGCTCGTCCGGGTATGGTCCCAAGACTTTATCTATTTCTCCTGTCAAACTGACAGTGTCACGTTCCAGTACCCCCGAGGGCAGGGTAGCCGTTAGGCTAACACATCAGGTCTAACAGCCGGCTACAGGACAGAGTACCTACAA
>NJDC01001763.1:90200-105203 GCA_002245475.1 Calephelis virginiensis | reverse complement strand
AATACGGAAGACGTGGCTGTATGGACACAGATCCTTTGCCTTTCCCCGACTGGGATTAATTAAGCCACAGACTATAACCCTGCCAGTTTGGCGCAACTTTCATATCAAAAAATAAAAAAATAAGTTTGCTATGTTTTTTATTCGCCCAAATCATATGACACTAGTTGCCTTATATCTGCATGCCTTTAGACTTACTTTCAAATTATACGGGTGATACTTTTTTATGCTTATAATTGTCTATTAGTTACTGTCAAGAAAAGGTTGCTATGAAAGAAAAACCTAGGTAAAACGGGAAAGACAATGCTTTTATCCATACAAACTGTTATTAGCTGTGAATGTCAAGCGATACGAAGTTTGCTAGATCGGCAAGTTTACTATAGGTATATATGCTATTTCTTGCATTTCTAGCAACGTTTTTTTAGGAATTACTTGATAGAACAAAAAGAAGCAATGATGATATAGTATTTTAGGGACAAACATAGAAACTCCTGATACGATTTTGATCAACATTATGTTGATAGATACCACGATCTTAAAGGATAGTTTTTGTAGGTACCAATATGTCTAAAAGTGTTCCCGCGGTAGTACTAAGTGTAACTTGAATACACGCAATACCGTCTTTACCATAAGGGCACACGGGGCCAGGCCTATATTCAGAGGGCCCGAAGAATCGACCATTTCACTCACTTTTACCCTTAAAATATTTTGGTTGGGTGCATAACGTTTTTCTCGCTGCCCTAATTCGGGAGCGTTCAATTTTGCAGTTTAAGAACGACTAAGTAATTTGTCAATTATTATGAGCGTAGAATGTGACATTTTTCAGAAAATTTAGTGAAGATTTTAACAAAAATCCCGAAAGAAACTGCTATCGTAATCATAAAAAAAGCAAAGACATACTAATATTATTAATGCTTTCAGCACCATGTGTATCCTCCACGTGTATAATGAGCTTGGCGCTGAGCGTGATAATGACATACTGTAATAAAATAATGCAATTGTTTACCCAAAAAATCATAGTCAAAAAAAATTGTAAAATTTGATTTATTTATATTGCAAAAGGGCCCACAATTTTTGTGTGCCCAAGGGCCCCAGAATAATGTAAGACGGCCCTGAGTACATGAACGAAGTCGCGGGAAATATCTTGTCAGGGTTATAAAATGTAATTAATATAAGTAAGTAATATAAAATTGCCCTATTTATTTTATTCTTGACTGCAAACAAAAAGCAAAAATATTCAAAATACAGGAGAAGTAAAAATGCACAAAAGACAAGATTATCTCTGACTACAGAAATTTTACTGTAGCCAAACCAAAAAAATGAAGCTGTAAAAAATAAAAATAAAATGGGAGGCATCGTGTTCAAAAAACAAATATAGCTATACCTACCTAAGTATAAATAAGTAATAATTAAGTATGTAAAAATAAAACGTACTCAATTGACATTATTGAAAGTATTTTTGTAAGTCAACGAAAAGCAATGTTCCTTCAATATTTTCTTAAAAATAGGTAAAGACGGGCTATCACGAACCTCGACAGGAAGGAGATTCCATAATTTGACTGATTGATAAGTAAAAGATTTACATAACAAAGGAAGTGCGAAGTACCTACTGACCTACGTTTGGAACAACAAGGGGAATCAGTAGAGTTAAAAAAACTAAAACGCTCCTTCAGGTATGAGGAAGCTGACATAATTGGACATAATATTTATAAATATATTACCTTAATCACTTAATTGAAATATTATTACCTTAATCATTGCCGCTAAGTATTTAATTTATGTGCTATGTTTTTTTAAAAGTTCAAATAATGAGTATCTTCACGTCCATATCCCCAAAGAGAGCCACCTCTTCTCTATCTTCTATGTCAATAGGCACAACCAGGTTAGGTACCCACGACTAGCCGAAGACACGTCCCATATTGTGGTAGGTGGCAAGCCTATCGCCAACCGGGCACATACCCAATACCGAGCAACATTTTTTTTTAGAAAATTGGAAAGACCACATTTTCCCTTTGTTGCACGACCCGGGAAACCAATCAACCAATCCGGGACCCGCTAGACCACAGAGGCGATAAATTTAAATTTAAATAATGAAATAAACTCACTTGTCCGACAGCCTGTGGAAAGTACAGCGTCATAGTTTGCTTGATGATATTGTAGAAGCAGGTGAGAAAGAAAACATTTTCTACTGAGATCTGGTTCGTGGTTAGCACATATATCAGCACCGTGACGAAGATGCTGAAGCGTGTCGTGAACATGATGAATGACATCACCGTTCCTCGAATGTAGGAAGTCATCTTAATGGCATGTATCTCCTGTCTGAAAAAATATCTTTACATTGATAACTATAAATTTTATTTTTAGTAGCTAGTGTTAATTTTTTTGCGCTCTCACTTAACTACTCGTAATTTTAAATGATCGCTATCTTCTTTCAACGATAGTAATAGAAAGTGTTGGTCCGGGCGTCTTCGCAGAATAGACCATCTGCTTTCCTGCCAGGCAGCTCATAAAAGGCGAGCATAGGCTTAACGTCACTAACACCGTGACATCTTACTAGGTGGTAGAGTTTTGCAGCGACTCGCCCGGATTGGTACCACCGCCTTACCTATTCCTGCCGTCATAACGTCATGACGTTCGGTTCGGAGGGTAAGGTAGCCGGTAAACGAACCTACTTTTGCTCGAGGCCTAACATTTCGGCCTAAGGTTGGCAACGCACCATTTCCAACTTTGGTGTCTCTAGGCGGCGTGAATTTTTTACCATCAGGATATCCGTTTGCTTGTTTACTTTCCATTATCATAACAAAAAACACGTTGAGTACTGTCAGATTAGTTCGTACATGGCATTTCTAAAGAATTTTATATCAATTCCTCGGGAAACGTTGGTTAAAAATGTTACGGATTGAAATGTGTGGACTAATCTGACACGTTTAAAATGTTCTATCTCTTCTTTTTGTTTCATTGAAAAAAAGATAGCATACACTTGAAAAAGTTTTAAGTGTTTAGCAGAATTACCACCAAATTTAAGTGTTAAATAATTCGTTTTTCCAGATTTTGATAAATTATGTAGATTTATTTATTTATTATATATGAACATCGACGTATAGTTGTGTTTATCTCAATGATGTGTAATGAGAATAACAAGGCAACCCTCGGTAGTAATAAATTAAATTCGCATTAAACAAATACATTTAAATAAAATTTATAGTCCAAGTAACTATATTTTTTTAAATATCCAACATCTAACTAGAATTAGATATTTAATAGTTATATATACATACATATCTACACGCCAAATCCCTTACGGGGTAGGCAGAGAGTATTGAGTGCCAGACCTCACGATCCTGACAAACCTGTCCATTCATAACCCTTTTCATACAAACACGCCGGTTTCGGAGACTCCTGACACCACCCTGGGATAATATCCGATTGATCTGATCGTGAAATGTCAGCCTTGGTCTCCCCGGGTACCTACATCCATCCACATTCGCATTGTATATCTGCTTTGTCAATCTTTCATCTTATATAATATGGTAATGGAAATCAAAAAAGCAGACGGATTTTTAAGTGCTAAGAAATACGTATACGCCGTCAATAAACACCAAACATCCATACTTATATAAAAACCACTTTAGGGACTCGAGTTCAACCATATGCTACTTCTTTCTTTCTTTCTTTAGGTTTTGGCCTTCACGTTAGTATTTTGCCATTAGTCAAGTAGAAATTTGCATCAAATTTTATATCCATTTTAATCAGTTATAATTAGTCATCAGTCTTAAGTCGTCAGAAAGTCATGTCAGGCTCTTTGGTAAAGCGGTGGCCTCACTTACTCAAGCTCATGTAATGAGATTTGGCGGCAACGAGAAAATACATGATACGGTGATTTCTTCATGATTATGTCGTTTGTGCTCTTTCACTGAACAGATGCCACCAAAATTGACTAATTTCACTCAATATCAACACGAAATTCAATAATTGTGAAAAAACTTCGACCATCTTTTCTACCGATGGCGCCAAAACTCAAGTCGCGGGTTAACAGCTAGTTATTAACAGTGCTGAGTCAATGAGTCTACCTGCATAGGTACGCACTAATCACATTTTTTTTTAAATTAATATTATTGTCCTACGAGTATTATACGGATACCTTCCTGTAATAATTCACTGAAAGATACATTACAATTTACAAAAGCCAGGTGCCGATAATCGAATATGTTTTTGTGTGTGATAGAGAACACCCACTCTGCTCTCCTGGTGGTAACATATAATCGTGGTCTATAGACACCATAGATGTTGTAGATGGGTCGCTGTCTTGTGTCCGAGTGGCCACAAGTGCAAGTCTGCTAGCTGCTCTACCCTCCGGACCGGAAGATGACCCTGTCCTTATGGCGGCAGAAGAAGGTAAGGTGAATAGGGATTCACCACACCTATTCCTGCCTCCAGGAGGTAAGGGCCCTTACGAATTGCAGCACGATACTCCACTACTAGTGGTCTTGTTGATTATGATATTTCACCTTTGCTAGCCTCTCAACAGCTGCCTAGCAGGAAGAACTAAATTCTACACAGAACTTAGTAGACCATCTGCCTTACTCCGTGATAATTACCTTCTTACGTCATCTATGATCTTTCTAAACGACTGTTCCCAGGTGTACATCTTAATGACTTCAATTCCCATCACGATCTCATCCATCAATCTGACTCTTTCGTCAGATTTCAACGCGGTCTGTCGTCTGTAGTACGAAGTGCGTGTTCCCAAATATACTGAAAAATATTTAAGTAAGCACTAAGCAGGTACTACTACCTACTGAAAGCCCTGCGAACTTCGTTCCACCCACTCTGTTTGTATGGGAAAACTTAAAATATATTGTTTTTCCTAGTTTCCTCGCAGTTTTTCCCTTTTCCTTCTCTTTTAAGCCATCCCTGGATTTGAACAAATAGTTCAGAACCAATATTAGCCAAATCAGTCCAGCTTCTAGCCGTTCTCGAGTTTTAGCGAGACTAACGAACCGCTTTTGTTAATAATTTGTATTAAACATATTATTCTTTAGCTAGGAAAAATGGACGGACGGATTTCCTTTAATATTTCCGTCACCTATAGACAACGTAGCTGCTAATACTTAGAATGTTTTCGAAGATAAGAGCTTTATCGTAATTTCCTTCTGCCTAAATTAGATCACGACATTTATAAAACACAAAGATAAAGCAGCAGGAAAAAGAAAGTGTAATCCGTTCCCTTGTTACATCGTATCAAGGCTACTACTTAATGATGAAAACTAAAAAAGCTACAGACCTTGAAACGGAACTGCAGCAACTATCATCAGTGCGCCATAGACTGCTGCCATACCCATTTCTCGGTACAAATAGGCTGTCATCAACTGAAAACATAAGTGTGGAAAATGACAACCATGTTGGTATGGATTTCCTGTGTAGAATAGACCATCTGCTTTCCTGCCATGCAGGTCCTTAAAGGCGAGTAAAATGTGTCGTTACCTAGAAGACCACTGGTGGTAAAATGTGATGCAACTCATTCGCGTAGGGATTCACCTACCTATTCCTACTGACATAATGATAGGGTAGGGAAGGGAAACGGGTAGACTTGTGGTTGGCCTAACACCGGCCACGAGCCAGCGACGACGACTACATCTATGGTGTCTATCGGCCATGGCTATCTCTTACCATCTCGAAAGCCAGGTACTTATTTACTACCTCTTTTTAGAAGTTGTAACTTCAGCTAAACTCAGGCTTTTTTAGGCGGAAGCGTTAAAACTTTTTAGAAGTCAGCATCGCATTCGCATGTTATTCTCACTAAGCAGTCTCCTTTTTGTTAGGCAGTGTATGTGGTTTTTTTTTTCTAAAGATGTACGGCTTTCTCGCAAACTTTTTTAGCAGCAGAGTCAAGATAAATCGTTTTTTTTTTGCAATGGGCGTAGCATATTAGTCAACTTTTATAAATTGCTGACGCAATTAACGAAACTTGATCAAGTAAATATCAGATTACGTAAAGTCGGACTTAAATGATTCAAAATTGAGGACCCGGGTTCGAAGCCCGGGTCGGGTATCAAATAGAAATTAGAAAATTAAAAAAAAGACAATTTTCAATTGTCTAATAAAATAAAGTTGTCCGGGATTGAATATGTGCCCGGGTGGACGATAGGCTTGCCACCTATCGTGTTGTGGGACTTATTGTCGTCGGCTGGTCGTGGGGGCTTTGGTTGTGCCTAGAGGTGTACGAAGAGGTAGGCACCTCTTCGAGAATATACTTTAACGTGGAGATAACGTAAAGTAACGGTGGACGTGAAGATACTTTAACGGACAATATTAATAATCAATCCTAATCCAAAACTCGCTGTCCAAGATTGATATTTTGATCCATTTTTATGTTATCGCTTGCTAATAATATATCTCTGCACAGGATAACTATGGGAATAAGGTATAGGATAGGCCGGCGGATACGCAGCTATCTAGATTGCTTGAAATCCATTAGATTGAGATACATTATTAACATTGGCCGTAAGTCATCATAGTCAATAGTCAGTTATGTAGGTAAAGTAT
The DNA here is from genome assembly GCA_002245475.1 of Calephelis virginiensis. Lineage (NCBI taxonomy): Eukaryota > Metazoa > Arthropoda > Insecta > Lepidoptera > Riodinidae > Calephelis > Calephelis virginiensis. Next base: position 98,660 of record NJDC01001763.1, on the reverse strand, counting down.
AGCACTTTTTACTTATCGAGTAAGGTTAGTTCATGATTTGGTGGCACGAAGAAAATGCAGGTTAAAGTTATACTATTTTAAACCCCCAACGCTAAACCCCCCTCGGGTTATATATTTGACTTGTCTGTCTGTCTGTCTGTGGCATCATAACTCCCGAACGAATGCAGTGATTTCAATTTACTTTTTTTTGTATAAAAGGCAACTTATGTGCGAGTATTCTTAGACATGTTTGATGAAAATCGGTTGAGCCTTTTAAAAGTTGTGGGGGGTGAAAGTGGGAAAATTAACCGATCTTTTTACTTTGTAAAGGGAAATTAAGTTCTTGTGTCGGAGGTTTTTAAATTTTTGATTTAATATTAAATTATTTTCTTAAATACTCCACTTTTGCACTTTAAATTAACCAAATTCACAAATTTTATTCAATATTTACACAAAAGTCTCCAGAACCTGCGCGGCGTGTTTGTATAAGAAGAATAATGAATGTAGAGGAACCCAGAAAGGTCTATAAGGATTGCGAACTTTTTTCTTTGGCACTCGATACTCTCTGCCTACTTCGTTAGGGACTTGGCGTAAAGATATGTATGTGTGTACTTACACGAAATTCAAAAAATTAGGTCCATCCGCCGATACTCATAAATCGGTTACCAAAATAGTGTCGACATCCGAGTACTAGACCATAGAAAGTCTAGTGGTCGTTTGTTGGAGATGACTATGAAATTCCAGGCTCAATTTCATGAACGGGCAACCACAAAAAAGTGTTTCTTAAATTCGTAATAAAAAGAACGTTGCACGGGATAAAGGTCCTGGCTGGCGAAAGGTTTGCCACATAATACATTGTGTGACTTAGCATTTTCGGCCAATCTTCAGGGGGCTGATTATGTATCTCAGTTGCTAACTCAAAATGGTAAAGTGTACATCAAATAGCTGTCAAATGACGTGTTTTATATTTGCTATCTCCAGTGATCAACAGAGATACAATAGAGATAGCAAACACAAATGACGTCATTTGATGTACACTTTTGCAGTTTGAGTTGGCAACTGAGATACATAATCACACCCCAGTTCTCTGGTTTTACATCTGCCTACACCTCGAAGATATAGGCGATACTTTAAAAGCAGTGTAAAAAAACTTGGCATACCATAGTTTCAATTGGTCCTATCCATAGGAAGTGGATGAACAAAGGGGCTGTGTCGAAACGATTTACATCATTGGCCAAAAGGTTGACAACAAGGCCACCGCTGTTCTCCGACATGGCTTGTAAATTCACTTTTAAAGCCTACATTAAAGCATTACACATTAGTTTAGCAATATACAGGGTTACTGGTAACTAACGCATGACCTTTTTAGGGCGGCTTTAGTATATCAAAAGAAACAACTTTTAGATAATCGCGAAAAAAGAATTTGGTTCTCCATATTTTTTTTCTGAGGACGATGAACTTTTTGTATGGACAACCAAATTCTTTTTTCGATTTTTTAAAAGTTGTAGAACAAAAGTTGTTGCTTTTGATGTACTAAAGAAGCCCTAGAAAGGTTATTCGTTAGTTACCAATAACCCAGTACATGTATTTATAAAGATTAGTCATAACTGGTTACTTATGTGCTATGCAATTTGTCGATGTGGTGTCCCGTGTTGGACGGTGGGACGGCCGGAAACACGCGTTGCCTAAAATCCTACAATGTATGTTGTGTATAGAAGAAAGTTGTCTCTTGACGAGAAATCTTCACTGTCAAGCAAGTGGGGAGCCATCTGCTTGTTTGCTATCTTATAAAATTAAAAATGATAATAATTACAATTTTGGCTGTAATATGTTAAAATTATTAAACCCAAACGGAAAAGAGGGGTTTAAGTTTCAGGATTCAGTCGCTCTTCTTTGTTACAATATTTTCCTTTATAACAACTTTTTTACTATACTATACTAGCTGTTTCTCGCGGCTTCGCTCTCGCATTAAACGCAGGTGCTTAGCTCACCAGCGAAGCTCAAATTTCAAGGTCCAATGTCTGTGATTTCAACGTGAAAATGGAAGAAACAGGGATTAGGTATACGTTTCCTAGTTGTGTTTAAAGGTAACTTTAAACATTATTTATTTATGAAAATTAAAAAATATTTCGTATTGAGAGTATTTGCCTCTATGGTCTAGCGGTCTTGCGTCGAAGTTGACTTCTTGAGGTCCCGAATTCTATTCCCGGGTCGGGCAACAAATAAAAAAGAAAATGTATATTTTAAACTTTCTAATAAAATTAACGTTGCCCGGGATTGGATATGAGCCCGGTTGGCGATAGGCTTGCATGTTGTGGGACTCAGTGTCTTCGACTAGTCGTGGGTTCCTTGGATGTACCTCTGCCAACCTGTTCGGGGATATATAAAAATACTTTTATTTAAAAAAAAGTGTTTACGAAAAAGCTACATTTTTTAGAACCGCGTCAGGAATTGAATTTCCATTGATAATTTCACAGTAATTAGCTATCTCGCTTTCGTAAAAAATGAAGAATCCATAATACCTTTCTATAAATAAGACTACATACTCCGACCCTCATTTTCATGCCAACATGCATGGCACCCATCATGAATGGATGTTGTATCATAACATTGACCATGCTGCACAAAACGACGCCGAACGAGAAAAACACCGCCTCCCCCCACGATATACTACTTGTAGCATCATAGTACCTCTGTAAACGTGACAGGTACGTGTATTTTGATCTGAAATTGAAATATTTCCTAATATTATTAACCAATAGAAGGCTGTATCATTAACTTGACTAAATTACATAGAAAGGCATTTAAAAATATGTCATTAAAAATCGCCTGTGGTATTACTGAAGTTGGAATTGTCTTCGTAACTCGTAAGGTCCCAAGTTCGACTCGGTCGGGCAACAAAAAGAAAATGTGTTTTTCAAATCTATAAATAGATATAATTAAATCCCCATTTCGCTTGGTCATCGCATCACGTTTGAACGGATGGATCAATTTTGATAATCCTTTTTTTGTTCTCTTAGTTATTGCCGGAAGAAAATTCTTATGACAAGACAAATCGGGAAAATTGCAGGGACAAAAAAAAAACATTCCATATGGAAAAATAAACCATACAAACTGTCAATAGCTAACGATGCCATGCGGTGCGAAGTTTGCCAGGTTGGCTAGTTTTATAATAAAAACCAACTATGTCCGGGATTGGCCCGTTTGTCGGCCTTGCCACTTATCACATTGCGGGACTTTGTGTCTTCGGCTAGCCGGGGGTACCTTGTTAGTTAGTACCTCTGTCCTCTGCCTACTTCTTCAGGGATACGGGTTTAACGATACTCATTTCTTTTTAAAAATAAAATCATAAAGTGTAAGAATTCGAGCACTTTCTAAATTGTATTTGACATAGGCTCGATGATTTCGGGCCAAAAGCTGGAAGAATAGACGAAATGCTAATGTTATACCACGTATAAGAATAAAAATATTTTATTTCACATTGCCCTCACCTTGTGAAGCGTCTACATAAATCTAAAAACTACCACCGGATCGAAACGCAGCCACTTACTGAGAAGATCCGGCGAAAGAATGTCAACGGGCTTGTAATTTTTTTTATAAATATAATTTACAATAATAGTAATATTATATGGTATAATATGTAGAGATTTCAAGCATTTCTATCTTCCAACTATTCTGGAATCTTATAATAACCTTCACCACAAGATTTCTTTTTATTTATTTTAATATGTTCGGAAAGTTTATTGTAAAAACGTATAGGTACCATGTTTAAAAGGCGATCATAAGTTTTTTGGCACTAAACCATTGCATTGATGGCTAAACCAGTAAGAGATCTGTGACAGCTCGCCCAGATTGGTAACCACCGAATCATCATTTTAACATCTTTGATGTCTATATCCCGATATTTTATTGTCTTCCTCGTGTTAGTCGAATCCACTGAGTAGAATAGACTATCTGCCTCTGTCAGGCAACCCATAAGAGAGTAGAGTGCTGTGTAGCAATTTGCTTTTGTAGCGGTCCATTGTCGTACCTATTCCTGCCGTTCTATTGACTTTGTCATGTTCCGGGCAGAAGTCTAGGGTAGCCGGTAGACTTGGAAAATAGGCCTAGCATCCCGGCCACAGAACAGCGATAGTTATAACATCTGTGGCCATGGCCTGTAGGCCATGATTAACTATAACCGTCAGAAGACATGGCTGTTCGTTATCCTTTCACATAAAAAAGTATCCACGAAAATCTGTCTGTTTTTGCGTAGCACGTTTACCAAAAAAATTAGTTTATTTGGCGCCTGGAAGGATCAATTAGTATCTAAATTCTTAAAAAGCTCAGAGTACTAACGTATTATTATAGAGGTCCTGGGCGGGGCTATAGTAACGTAATAAAAGACCCAAGAATAACGGTTGCTGCAACCTATAACAAAGATCCATATTACTTTTCATAACCCCTCGTTGGTCGAGTGGCTAGCGTACACGCCTAACTACATCGACCAACCGCGAGGCTTGGGTTCGATTCCCGACGGGGGCAGGCATTTGTGTGATGAACATGTACATGTCTGCATTTCCAGGTCTGGGTGTTCATTAAATATATTCTGGTATATTTTTAAGTAATTCTATGAATTAGAATCGTTGACTAGCACCCATAACACGAGCATGTAATTTGCTTACTTTGGGGTTAGGTTCAATTTGTGTGACTTGTCCAGGGATATTTTTTTTATAAATATATCTGCCAACTACAATTATTTGACTACGACTTGGCGGGTTTCGCCCAATCATCCTCATCATTATCGCCACCATTCTAACGTTTATTCAAGTTTTCCCTTACATTTAAATGGGATCTGGTTTCTATTCTTACTTTTTCCCCTTTGCTTAGTTTTCGGCATTAACCAACTAGATATTTTGTCTACTAGTTGGTCCACTTTTTAGTTTAGATTTCCGGGATTTTGGGACTTTAATTCTTAGTGAAATAATTAAGGAGTTACCTAAATATATTTATTTTTACAAGAATAAATGGATGAGAGATGACTTTTACATACATATATGCATATACAGGCCAAGTTCTTTGCGAAGAAGGAGAGAATATCGAGTGCCAAGTCCAATGGTGTCTGTAAATCTACCTTGCTTCCTCCATATTCATTAGTAGTTTCATACAAACACATCGGATTCGTAGACTTTTGTTACTTCTCTCGGAAAAAACGCAATCGATTTGATCTTGAAATATCAACCAATCTCACTGGGTACCGAGTTACATTCGTCCAAATTCACGTTGTATTTGAACAAGGAATATAAATACTCTTTAACAAGATATTTGAGCTTCGACACACACTTGGTCGAATTTCGGTACCTGCCGGCATAACCTTTTTTTGACTTTCAGACTCTAGTCAAAGAGTATATAAATACTACGTAATAAGAGGCGGGACTTCCATAGACACATAGCGAACACGAATTTCGTATGAAGTTTACTTAAAGTGACACTTGACATAACATGGTTAAAAGGTATAATCCGCATAATTTGAAAGTAAGTCTAAGACATTCAGATATAAGGCAACTAGTGTCATATGATTTAGGCGAATAAAAAACATAGCAAACTTATTTTTTGTTATTTTTTTATATGAAAGTTGCCCCAAACTGACTCGAGTCTGCTAGCAGTTTTAGCTGCATCGTGTAAGATATTTTATTTGAGAGGCGTCGCACTAGCTCCTAATTTTGAAAAAGTTTTTTCGATGGAAGACCGTCTTAACTACATCCACCATAAATCATTAACTAAGGTTAGTTTTATCGTGGATCTTAGTTTTACCTGAATTGTTATTGAGATGCTACTGATTCAACATATTTTTCGATTGGGATTCATATGTTTCTGCTTGATTGTTATTAATTTCGATCGGATTTTTCTTAGCGTAATGTAACGTTACGCTTTAGTATTTTTGTGGTGGTGGCAGACATGTATTCGATATCAAAGGAGATGCCATGGCCGCGCAGCCTTACAGTCTAGTATTTATTTATTTTGTATTTTAATTTGAGAAAGCAAATGTTATTTAATATTCGAAATTTGAATTTATAGGCATTTTCACAACCTGATTAAAAATTCCATAGCAGCTAATATAAGTCCATACAGCAGTAGTTCCGAGCCGAAGACTTTGGTTAAGGCTCGTCTCAAGCTCGGTTGTTTGCTTGAGTTATTTCTACGACTACTTTCTACTTCTTCGTCCCAAGCTTTTTCCACGGCATCACCTGAATAGACATAAAGACTATACAAGCAGTACATATCATCTCACTCTCTCATCTACTCACTCGAACTACAAATTCGATAACATTTTTGAATCCGCGTATGATTGAAAAGAAAGGTAACAGAAGGTACCTAAGTAAAAATTTAATTGCAATAAACTGTTAAAAACCGACTTCGGTTTCAACAATAAATTAATTTAAGTAAGTATCTTCACGCCCATATCCCCGTAACGGTAGGCAGAGGCACAACCAGGGCACTTTCGACTAGCCGAAGACACTAACTCCCATAACATAATATCTGGCAAGCCTATCACCAGCCGGGCACATGTCCAATCCCTGGCAACGTTAATTTTATTAGAAAATTGAAAATATACATTTCCCAATTTATTTTGTTGCCCGACCCGGGGATCGAACCCGGGACCTCAAGTCAGACGCCGGACCGCTAGACCACAAAGGCGAAGTCGGTTAAAATAAGAACGAGGGAAGGGTGTGGATTTAATCGAAATTCTACATCTATTAGGTACTGAATGAAACATCGGGACTCACCAAGCTTATCAGAACGATGTTCTGGTAATGGTGCATACAAGTCGTCCTCTGTTATATCTCGAGTGTACCCGAGCATGAAAGTTTCTAAGGTCCATCTAAAAGCAATTAAATGAGAAATGTTTTTCCTTTTTTTAAACCCGTATTGGTCCGGGCTCTTTTGCGAAGACCATCTGCGTTCCTGCCGGGCAACTCGTAAAAGGCTACAAAAAACTCCCGATTTTGAAATATTCTTCATTGGAGCTCCGCTCCTATTGGTCTCAGCGTGATGATATATGGCCTAAAGCCTTTGCGTTATCTAGCACTGAAAGATTTTTTCAAATCGGACTAGTGGTTCCTGAAATTAACGCTTTTAAGCAAGCAAGCAAACAAACAAACTAATTAGCTTTGTATTATTAGTATAGATTGATACAGCAGACTAGCTATGAAGGAGTAGCAAATAGACATTTCCAGTTTGGAATGACCTTTGCATGTCTACAGTTTATCAGGATTTGGCAATAATATTTAGCAGTTTCGTAACTGTTGTGTTCATTTCTTATATGCAACAAATGAAATAAAATATTGTCTTTTACCATATATTATATAACATTATTATGCTGTAATTAAAATTTGATCGATAATATTATATTGTATGACGTTTAAAAGAAACTTGGTTATAGTATGTAACATCAACATGAAATTGTTTACTGCGTCCTCCATACTTAAAGAAAGAGGTTGATCGCCGAATCCAACTCGGATCGGCAGCGTTCGGGAAGTTAAAGGGTATCTTTGTGTCCAAATCACCGCAGAGCCTAAAGTCGAAAGTCTTCGACCAGTGTGTGTTACCGGTGATGACATACGGAACTGAGACTTGGCCGTTAAATGTGGGCCTCTTAAATAAGCTCAGAGTCGCTCAGCGTGCTGTGGAGAGAGCTATGCTCGATGTTTCTCTGCGAGATATGATCCGTAATTCGGTGATCCGCAAGAGAATGAGGCAACCGACATAGTCCAGAAAGTCAGCAAGCTGAAGTGGCAATGGGCAGGTCACATTGCTTGCAGAACCGACAACCGCTGGGGAATTAAGGTTCTCGAGTGGCGGCCCCTCACCGGAGGACGTAGTATTGGACGACCTCCCACCCGGTGGACTGGTGATCTGGTCAAAATCGCGGGTTACAAGCGGCTGGTGACCGTGACTTGTGGCGATCTTTGGGGGAGGCCTATGTCCAGCAGTGGACGTCCTCCGGCTGATGATGATGATGTACTCTATAGTGATACAAGCTTAGTAAACGGTAGGAGAACAAGAATATGGTTCATTTGAAACCTAAAGAAGTTGAAGAAACTTATTATTAACCAATAAAATTACGGTAAAATCCAATGTATATAGTTATTCTTAAAAATGTTAAAGTGTTGTGTATTGGGAGTATTTCATAAAAAAAACCATATTACCAAAGGCATATCTGGATATGTTTGTTTATTTGTCCACATCACAGGAAAACTAGATTTATTTTAATCTAGTTTTTGCTGAAGCAAGGTGGTGGTCGATATCTATTAATCGACAAATGGGGCAAGTGTTTGCAAAACTCTTCCACGTAATATTTTTGAAGTTATACTTCTTTTGGCGCGTTGGGAAAAAATTATGAGGGTAATTTTTTACGATGCGCGCGCACACCGTCACGAAAAACCACATGATGAAGTTAGCTATGAAGTTAGCTATAGATAACATTTTAGTTTTTAAAAA
>NJDC01001763.1:69878-88901 GCA_002245475.1 Calephelis virginiensis | reverse complement strand
GAAGAAACTTATTAATAAACCAATAAAATTGCGGTAAAATCCAATGTATATAGTTATTCTAAAAATGTTAAAGTGTTGTGTATTGGGAGTATTACATAATAAAACCGTATTACCAAAGGCATATCTGGATATGTTTGTTTATTTGTCGACACACAGAAAAACTAGATTTATTTTAATCTAGTTTTTGCTGCAGCAAGGTGGTTGTCGATATCTATTAATCGACAAATGGGGCAAGTGTTTGCAAAACTCTTCCATGTAATATTTTTGAAGTTATCTTTTGGCGCGTTAGGAAAAAATGATGAGGGTAAATTTTTACGATGCGCGCGCACACCGTCACGGAAAACCACATGATGAAGTTAGTTATGAAGTTAGCTATAGATAACATTTTAGTTTTTAAAAAGATTTTTATCTTATTACGCCGAAGAAGTATAACTTCTAACGCGTGTACATAAGTACACACACACTTTTTATGAGACAACTTATCACAACAACACACATCAGTTACGTGTAAGTAATTTAGGTACCTGATAATTGATGTTGGGGGCATTGGTTCATTCATCTTTTTAAATGAAGATATACTTGTAGTGTTTTATATATCACTTATAATTTATTATTTTATAAATAGCCTATTGGCATAAGCGAAACCGGATTTAAACTACTCGCTACTACTACATACTTCTAGCCGTGATGATGCTGTCATAAGCGAAACCGGTAGGCTATTTATAATTAAAATGATACTAGGCTAGTAAAATATAACTTATAAGTGATATGTAAAACAGTACAAGTGTTTCTTCATTTAAAAATATGAATATTTGGACCGACGCGACGACCGAAGCGCCGACGATGGATGATATCAAACATGGTGGTTGCTCGTTAACATTTTCAAAAACTAATATATATATATATATATAAATAAATGCCAGTGAGTGGAGACATCTTTATTAAAACTATTGGTCGCCCATTGGTCGAAATTCGACCATAATAAATTTTAATATCTTGTTGATAAGAACGCCATCTTCATTTCTCAAGACCAACTACTAAACTTTATGAATAGTTAGTGCGCTATCTGTGATCTTTTATCGTTATCATCAATATATTTTTTTGTATGTATCAAATGCATGGTGATGTGGGTAATGTTTTATTTATTGATTTAATGTACTTTATAAGCAATATTATTGAAAAATATTAGCGTTCTGCATTTCTCCTACACATAAACTATAAGTGTGCCAAATTTTATGCTCCTGCGTCCGCGCAATTTTCGTAAAAGGGGGTCCAAAGTATTAATAGATATAGATATTTAAGATTCTTTGCTAAGGCACGGGCTTAGTCTAAAACTAGGGCAAAACTTGTCGACAGTATACCTTCTTGTATATAATTTTAAAATATCATACCCAAATGTAAGTACAGAAAACAGATTTGCCTTGTAGCGTGGATTGGTTTTTCTTCGCCTTTTGGGACCGGTATCCATTTTTAAAGAAAATATGGAAAATACCTTTATTACCTTTATTTATTATTGTTACAGACAGGTAACAGTTACTCTGACATGTAAATCTAGGTGGTTACGATATCACTCAATTTTAAAATGATTAGGTTTAGATTGTCAGTTTCCCGTGTTAGTTTCTCTCCTTTGCAGAATAGACCATCGGCCTTCCTGTGCTAGGCAGCTCGTAAAAGGCGACCTTAGGCTTACCGTCACTGACACCGTGGTATCTGACTAAGTGGTAGAGTCTCAGAGCGGCTTGCCCGGATTGGTAGCACCGCCTTATCTACTCCTGCCGCCATAATGTCAGTGCTTGCATTTGACGTGTTCCGGTTGGGAGGATGAGGTAGATGGTAAACTTATTTTTGTTCGAGGCGTTACATCCCGCCCTAAAGTTGGCAACGCACCATTACCTTTGGTGTCTAGGCGGCGTGAATTTCTTACCATCAGGAAATCCGTCTGCTTGTTTGCCTTCCAATATAAAAAAATAGGTTGCTTAAGATCTACAAACAATGAAAACCGACATTAGATTAATAAAAATACATTTAGTTATTTGTAATTACACATGTATGTATGTATTACAAAATTATTAAAATAACGAAATAGGAGGTGTTAAAATAAGAAAGGGCATGCTCCGCTGGGTCATGTAGAAAAATTGACAAATGAAAGATTGATAAAGCAAATATAGGTATGTATAATGCGAAAGTGGGTTGACTTAGGTACCCGGAGAGACCTAGGTTGACATTTCACTATCAAATCGCTCGTATATTATCCAAGGGAGGTGTCAAGAAACCAGCGTGTCTGTATAACATGAGTAATGAATGTGGAGGACGCCAGAAAGGTCTCCTAGGATTGTGAGATTTGAGATTTAAAACTCGATAAACTGTCTACTCCGTAAGGGACTTGGCGTGAAGATATGTATGAATTGAAATAATGAAGTCCAAGATCTTTCACTACAGGAGGATTTTATGGTACGAGAGTATTAAAAAGCCGTATAAATAAAACTTGTAATTTTAACTTAGAATGCATTAATGAAGTCTCTATTAGAAAGTAGCACCTATACCAATGTTTCCCAAACATTGTTCTGTCATGGTCCGGTAGTTTTCGAACTGTTCTTTCGTGACCCACTTAATATTTTTAAACACAAAATTGCATAAATTATGTTATTTTATCTACATTATTTAAACTAACAACTTAATCGAATTTGAAATCGAGTTGCAAAAACCCGTATAAACTATCCGAATATCTATGATTTCCTGAAATACGCGGACGGCATGGTAAGATACAACGCAAGCGTTTGCAGTTCTCACGTCTCTCGATCGCTATCAAATGTTGCGACCCGGTATTTAATTTAAATGGTCCGGTTACCAGGTCGCGACCCGTCATATGAAACACTGACCTATATCATTTCATAATAGAAATGTAATTTATACTGAACGATATTCCCCGAAATATTAAGATGATATGTAGAAAAGGAATTACGTAAATAAATTATGTAAATATGTGACGATGGCATCATAGCACTTAATATAAATTAATTAAAACTAAGTAAACGGCCTATTAACTTGTATGTAGTCGTTCATTCATACACTATTCATTTACATTTTTTCAAAAGTAACCCATAATGTGGGATATTTCTACATTTTCATTTCTCATATGTACACGTAAATATCACTAAGATACTTATTCTCTTAATGGGAAAATAACTTTAAAACTCAGGGAATAGAGGCTACTGGTTGTGTCTACAAATAAAGATAAGACGTAGAGCCGCCGATTTATTACATCCCAAAAATGAGCACTTTTTATAAAATATTTAATACTTTATCTTAACGAAGTATTTTATTGTGAAGAAACAAAACTATCACTTTGTAAGCCTATCGTCATTTGATAGTACAAACACATATACGTGACTTTCTAATGATGTATGAGAAAACATCTTGAAATTCTATGCAATAGTGACCTGTTTTCTATTCCAATATAGTTCAATATGTCGCAATCTATAAAACAACTTAGTATATAATTGAACTGTACCAAAATTCATTTCAAAGACAGCCAAAATGGGTGTAGTTCACCTATTACCCTTTGCTCTTGTAGCAACAATAATTGGGGTGAGTACCTAATTCTAACAATATTATAAAGCTTGTGTAGATTCAGAGACATCTTTTTTGTATTTATATAATATTATGCAGCACAATAATATGATAGATTTTAAATGCAGAACATGCAGTAGTCTGAAAAAAACTACTTCATTCGTTATTGGTAATATTTATTTTAATTTATAAAGCATCAGCCTATTTCCTAATAATGTTACTTATCTCCGTTAATAAACTATCATTGTTTCCTATCGTATTTCAGTTTCATGATTTTTTTATCGACTTACGTAGGTATAATGAAAAGTTGACTTCTTTGAATATGTTACATTTTGACCTTCTATTCATTATCCTTTTTTTATTCTTATTTCCTATAAGCCAACCTCCGATCTTCGTTTACTTGGCACACAATACTCTTTGCCCACCTTGCAGGGGGACTCGGCTTAAAGATTTATGTTATATTTATAAAAGATAACCTATCAAATGTTTCAATACATTTCGAATTTCAAGTAATTTGGTAATTTTGTAATGGTTAGAATTTATAATTTGGAAAAATTACGGGACAATCTGAATAATGTATTTTGACTTAGAGCCCACTCCCACGGGAGGTTTAAAAGTATCCTTTAAGGCTATACCCTGCCATGGAACATTAAGTACCTACTTACCAGCCGATTTCAAGTTTTGCACAGCATTATCCCACCAGTGGTCTGGGTGGTAATGTTTTAACCCGTGCTTGCTTCTGCCGAGCTGCTTGGCCGAGTGGCAAAAGGTCTATTCTACTAGAAGACTCGGACGAACAAGGGAAGTGAACGATATTTTTCGTAAAAACCAAAATGTATCTTCACGCCCATATCCCCGAAGAGGTAGGCAGAGGCACAACCAGGGCACCCACGACTAGCCGAAGATACTAAGTCCCACAATATGATAGGTGGCAAGCCTATCGCCAACCAGGCACATATCCAATCCCGAGCAAAATTTTTTTTCATTACAAAATTGGAAAAACCCAATCTTTTTTCTGTTTCCCGACCCGGGATTCGAACCAACAGTCAAGTCCAACAACCAAACCGCTAGACCACACCGGCGATAAAAAAAAGTAAAAAAAAAGCAATAATAGTAATAAATAGAAAATTTTAAATAAACACTGGAATACATTGAATAAACACAAATAGACCCAGAAAAACAGAAGTCTAGATGTTTAAAATACAGGTGTCTGTCCGAACCCGAGCCTCGCAATTGGTCTATTTGAAGACGCTTTAGATAGTTGCAAACACGCTTTCCAACAAAGGTTACCTTGGAGGAAACTTTGTTTCTATCTTTCGTTTATTGTTAAGTTTCCATTATATATTTAGTCCAGGCGGATATAAACCAAAGTTTACAACCACTTAAAACCCATATTAGACGTCTGTCTAACCGCACAGTCATAGAATCCAAAAACAAAAAAAAATCTTTCTTATTTATTATATTAAGTACATAGGTAGGTATATAAAAAGTGGTTAGGTAAACGTGGATATATTTTCTATTAAACATTAGTTAAATGTTGAAGCATTTTTTGAGAGACCACGAATTTGTAGATACGTTTCGTACAAAGGTGTTCGTTCGTGTTCGTTTTGTGAGGTTGGCAACGCAAAAGTCATGATTTCTGCAGACGTGCCTAACTTTTTCCACATTCATTACTATTTTTATACAAACACGCAGATTTCGGGGATTCTTGACACTACCCTCGGATAAAACCCGCTCACTGATCCACTATTGCGAAATTTCTTCTTTAAAAGTATCTTGATTATGATTACTTGCTTTCAGATTGCTCAATGTTCCATTCGGCCCATGCGGCCTCCTAATCCACCGGCACCTCAAGCTAAGGACGCTTGTCTCACATACGACGACTTGTTCACTCTCTTGACGCTGGCACGAGTGATGGAAGAGAAGAGCACCGGCAAAGTCAGCAGTTCCTACTGTCCTGACGACGTTATATCGAATTTGCTCAACGCTCTTGTATACACCACTACATTTGCGGCACAGCGTAACGTTGATCCATATAATCCGCCACAACCTATTCCCCAAATCCCAAATATGATTCCATCAAAAAATAATCCCAGCACTTGCAGTGATCCTGGTTGCACTGGTAGTAGCAGCAGTTCTAGTGCCAGTAGTAGTAGTTCCGGCGGTGGCAGTTCTAGTAGCAGTAGTGCTAGCAGCAGCACTACTACTACTACTACCACCAGCTGTGGAAGTGATGTTTATGATGACGACTGCTATGGAAGTTGTGGTAGTAGTAATTGTAGTGAAGATGGTGGTAGTAATGGCGGTGGCGGAGGTGGTGGTGGTGGCGGTGGCGGTGGCAGCGGCGGTGGCGGCGGTGGTGGAGGTGGTGGTGGTAGCGGTAATGGAGGTAGTGGTAGTGGTAGTGGCAGTGGTACTGGTACTGGAGGTGGTGGTGGTGGTGGTGGCGGCGGTGGCGGCAGCGGAGGGAGCAACGGTGGCAATACAAATGGTAATGGCGACGGCAGTAATAATACCGGTAACAACAATAACGGAAACGGAAATAAGGGTCTTGTACCGCAAGTTTTGGATGCTGTTGTAGGTGGAGATAATGGTTCTCCTAAAGGTCTCGTACCGCAAGTGTTGGATGCCGTCGTAGGTGGAAAAGAAAATAACGGTCTTGTGCCGCAAGTTTTAGATGCAGTCGTCGGCGGAAACAATAATGACGGTGTTTTGAGTGGAGTCACTGGTGGTGGCGATAATAATGGTCTTTTATCTGGTCTGTTAGGTGGAGGAAACGGAACACCGGATGGATCAAGTGGAAGCCCAGTTGGCGGCAGTATGACTCCACCTGGAAATAACACTACTCCTACAAATGACACTGGTGACGGAGACAAAACTATTACTAAAAACAACGTTATTTCTAATGGAGATTCAATTAATCTTCTTAATAATGTACTCAATGATGGTAGTATTTCATTATGATATACAGGCTTTTGTCCGTTACTTTGCTCACCCTACGTATGGGAGCATAATTGTTATTATGTAAAAAAGAATAACACGTCAACCATAATCCCGCGTCATACAGCCATCGCGTTTAATCGTAACGATACTGTTTATATTTACACAAGTTCAGTACCAAAGAAAAAACATAAAAAAGTTTAAAAAAACAGTAAAGTGTGATCCAAGATCATGCAAATGTCACCAACAATAATAATCCAGAGTTTAAGACCAAAATTTATTATTCAAACACACTATTTACCCGCTGTAATCGAACTATTTTATATGTAACCAGGAATTTTAGGTGTAAGAAGTGGTAATCCACTTTTGATCATTACGTAAATGATATTATATCGATAAGCATAGCCCCATTTTGCTGCTGCCGACTATACTAACGAAATAATCAATCATTATTGACCAACAGCATTTTATAAGACGGTGAGCAAATTGCGGGCAAAAGGTAAAAGCTATGGTAAAAGTTATGGTAACTTTAGTTTAAAGTAAAATAAATAAGAGTATAGGTATTTTAATATAAAATATGATGTATTTTGAAATATATATGATAAAACTATTTAAGATATACCTAATACCAATAAACGCAATATAATGAACAATTTTGTTTCAATTGACATGCCTACAGACATAATACGGAGCATCAATTAAAATTTTGAGACTCATTTACATTGTTTCAAATGTTGCTTCTTAATGGATAGCGCCCACTGTTGACGGGGCGGAGCGTGTCGGCATGTGTCGGGCCGGTGCGCATCGTATTGCATAGCCCACTGATGCTGACTGGGCCGCATCGCATCGGCGCGCATTTTTGTTACTCAGTACCAAAGTATAGCAACGGAATAGAGAGGCCACTCGACGTTAAAATCGTCAGGTATGGAAAGTTGTGCCATGTAGTAGCTGTCATACGAATCTTTAAGTATAGGAAGTGGCGCCTCTAGTAGTTGTCGTACGAAACTTTAGCGTTAAAATACTATAGTGTTCTTTTCTTAACAGTGATATCATGATCTTTTGTCACTGTAGGCCGCATCGGGGTATGCGCGCGGGGTGCCTCGTGAAAATCCGCTGTGGAGAAATCTGTGCCGATGCGCCCCGGCACAGTAGGCGTTGCTCCATACAAAATGTATGCAAGCGATCTAGGCGGATTATTGCGCTGCGATGCGCCCCGTCCCAGCCCGTCCATTTCCGTCTCTCTATTTCGTTGTTCTACGTTGGTACTGAGTAACAAAAATCCGCCGATGCGATGCGGCCCGGCCCGCATCAGTGGGCTTTGCAATGCGATGCGCCCCGGCCCGAAACGCTCCGCCCCGTCAACAGCGGGCGCTATCCATAAAGCAACTTTATCTTGTGATTTGCTGAGAACAGACAGCTTCATAGAAGAGAATTTATAAAGGATGTGGGTGCCAAATTTAATGATAGGGGCATGTATAAGGGCGAAGCCAGGAATCTGTTCAGAAGGGGGCCGAGAAAGAAAATCTTAGGCTATAAATTGTTTAAGAGGCGAGGTACCTAATGATTTAAAACACGTATAACTGTCAGATATAAATTTAATTTTTACAACATTTTTGAAAAATGTTGCCACAGTCCTCCACAAAACATATTCAAAAGAAAAGAAAGAGCAGTCTTTTCTTCGTGAGGAAATTAAATTAGTCCGGGAAATGTTTCTGTTTAAGCTTAACATATAAGGTACTAACATAGTCCCTTGGAACAGTTTTCCATAATTCGGACAGTTGCAGTTCTATGTTCATGATTTTCTAGGGCCCTCTGCCCATACCTGGCTACGCCCTCGGACATGTAGAATGTTTCTAACTACCAGTTTTTGTAGTTGTAATTGATGATTCGGTAAAATTATCACAATTGTGTTCGAGTGTACCATCAGTTTGCATCTTTTATCGCCGAGCTTGCCAAATACTTACTGAAACATACCCGCATACTTTTATCGCTCGGCACAGAGAAACTAGTTTCACTATCATTAATCATTTGTTGATAGTATAAATAAAGTTAATAATAGTAATAGCCCGTATTCGAGGACTCACTGCATGTTGTGTAACTAAGTTATCGACCAATGAATGATGAATAATAAGCTTACACATACATATACAAAATCTTTTATAAATTCTATGACTTTTTCAATTAGTCGCTTACGCTGCTTCTCACGTTGCTAGATATATTTCCCCAAATATTTTTACGGCAGAAGGCAAGAGCATAGCTAGGATTCTGTATAGAGACGGACAGGCAAAGATTTTTCTATATGAAAGCCCGACGAAAAATCACACGGCTCTCCTGCTAGTAAAAGACAACCTCGGACTATAATATACAATATATAATGCGGGTGTGTCGTTATCTTGTAGCCGGGATGTTAGGTCTCTGGACAGGGACATGACAGAGTGATTGTGACGGGCGGCAGGAATAGACAAGGCGGTGGGTGCGTGATCTAGTCGGTAATGACATATTATATATGCCCTCTGCCCTTGCCTTGCTACGCCCATGGTAGTAGGTATCGTTGCAAATCATCTGTTACATTTAGATTTCATACTTCTTTAGTGAATGTCTGCACGCTGAAACTGTTGCATCAAACTTATAACTTTATGTACTTACAACATGTAAAACTTTTGTTGTGAGTACGTACTGTATTTCTCTTACTTAATTTGAATAAGTCAATAAATAATACGTTATTATCGTCTAGCTTTCACCCGGGACTTCATCCGCATGTTGATAATAATAAAATTGTTAGTTGATAAAGTGAAAGATATCTAAAGTGAGAACGGACGCTGAGGCCTAAGTTGAATGTAAAAAACCCATTACCCTCTATTAAAAAACATCCCTCGCGAAGACATTGACGTCCTTTACATTACCTATATTGTAGTCTTTACAATTTATGGTCCACTGACTTTCGAAGAAAAAACCTACAGGTAGTCGAGGACAATAGCAGGAGCAAGATCAGTAGCTGCAATGCGTGTAAGATGTGTAGTTTACATTCTGTCGCTACCAGAACAGAATATTAATAATTTTGTTTTTGTTTTATGTCCACGAAAATACTGCTTTTTTCCTTAAAATATTTAGGGAATTGGTTCATCGTCTGTATCATAAAGTACATTAATACACAAACTAGTTAGAGATACTATCATTGATATGTCCGTATCGATATTAAATTGTGTCTGTTAACTTCAATCTCGGATAAATCCGTTTTAACTTCTTTTGAGATATACAAAAAAGTTTGTTTACAATCTTCAATAGATGAATTGAGAGGAAGTGTTTATTTAATTATGACAAAATTAGATCAGAAAATAGACCTGTACACCAAAATCTTTTTTAAACGCATCAATTCTTGCAAAAATCAATATTTAATTTGGATATGCCTGCATTCTATAAAATGGCAGGAAATTTATTTTTATTTGAAAAAACTCAGTCTGGACTTATTCTGTTCACTTCTGATAAAACTCATTTGGATTTATCTAATAGAGAAAAATACTACTAAAGCTAGGGAAGTGGTATTGGTCAAATAATAAATACTATCGACGGTAAAATTTGTGGGCTATTTGTGGGTAAGTGGTGAATGAAACAAAATTAAATAAACTAAATATAGACATTCTACTTATATTTTAGGTAGGTCCAAAAAGGTTATCTTTTTATACAATTTAAATAAAATTTAATTTTTTTCTGAATCATCTTCTTCAATAACTTCATCGTGCATTGATCGCCCTATCACATTCTTACGGTAAAGTACTTTTTTGTCATAACCAGTCTCTCTGCAACCAAATTCTGAAAATACTGGACGCGTTAATTTATTGTTTTAGTAACACCTGTATCAGAATGGTACGAAATTTCACCATGTATTAGGACGTGCACTTTATTTAAAGTTATGACTAATCTTTTATATTTTGTAATTTGAAACTGAAAACTTTGAGTTGATTACAATATAGTTGTTAGTAGTAGTTCAGTATAGCAGTTATAGTCTTCAACCAAATATCGGAATGTCCGTCTTAAGGAACGTAATTTTTAAGTACGTTATTAGAATTGAGATTGTTACATTGATAAGCCTTGGTGATATGTCCACGTGTCGGTTTGATAGGTGGTTGATCGGATGAATATCTAAAAATAAATAAAAGCTGTAGTATTAAATCATGTCTTGTGATGAAACGTAATCCACACACAATCGCAGAATTTTGAAAAGAAAATTACAAGCAGTTTATTTTTAAATGAGGAAGCCAAATGAAAACTGAATAAGGTGCTAGAGTCACTGTTTGGAAAATAAAACTTAGGTAGAAATCGCTTCAAAGTGAATGGTTAAAAAGAAATAAATTTTAGTTGAAAACATATATAAATGTTAGTTTGAAAAATATAAATGTTAGTTCCAAATGTATGATATAGATTTATATATCCGTTTATTTAAATATACAATACAATAACACTTTATTGTGCACCAAATACAGAGAAATTACAAATGCATCAAATAAAACTTAAATTATAAGATACACAAAGGCGGCCTTATCGCCAAGTCAGCGACCTCTTCCAGTCAACCCTTAATTATGGAACAAGATTTAGCAGAATACTATGTAATGGTGCTCTTAAAAATATAAAAATGCATCTACTAATATACAAAATAAATCATCCTAAAAGCAGAAGCCTGTTCTAATTATAGTTATAAGAATTTAGAACAAGCAATAAAAGTATTAATCACAGTGAACACAGAAAGTGACGCTTTAACATACTTTTAAAAATATTAATATTTGGAGCTCTCCTAATATCTACGGGAAGAGAATTCCAAAGCCTCATTGCTTGCGAGGTAAAAGAACGACTATAGTAACAAGTGTTACGAGAGGGTTACGCAATGAAAATATGAATCTAATACAAAGATTTTGAAGACGTTCGAGTTTATTTATTTGCTCAACAGTAAGATTTACATATTTAGCGTCAGCATAATCTAAGATTGAAAGTAGCAATGAATCAGCAAGCATAACCTTGGTAGGAATCGGGAGCAAAAAGCGAAGACGTTTCAAAGAATTCTAAGCACAAAAAAATGTCCTACTGACCTCCTGTAGTTGCTTAGTCAAAAAAAGAGTATTATCGATGAAAACACCTAGATTCTTAACGTAATTACTATATGGGATAATAACATTATTTAATTTAACAGGGGGTACACTAGACCAATTTAACTTTATATATTATTATAATTTATTAATATATTATTATTGTTAGAAATTTCACGTAGTAAAATTGAAATAAAATTATTTCAATCGCGCGTGAATATTACATGCACCATTTTTTATTTGTTCTTTTTTTTATATACAAGAGGAGGCAAACGAGCAAGTGGGTCACCTGATGGAAAGTGATCACCGCCGCCCACGGGCATCCGCAACACCAGGAGTATCACAAATGCGTTGCCGACCTTTAAGGAATAAGTACGCACTTTTCTTGGAGGTTCCTAAGTCATAATTGTTTGGGAATACCGCTCTTGGTAACTGATTCCACAAAGGTGTTGTGCGAGGTAAAAATTGTCTTCAGAATCGCACAGTTGTAGATCGCCACGCATCAAGATGATGGGCATGATACTCTGTCGCGAAGTCCGAAGGTGGAAATCAGCAGCTGGAATTAAACCAAACAACTCATCAGAACATTCCCCATGATAGATGCGATAGAAAACATTGAGGGACCCAACATCTCTACACAGTGCCAAGGTATCAAGCCGACTGGTAATTGCACGGTCATTGACAATTTGAATTGCTCTACGTTGAATGCGGTCAAACGGAAGGAGCTGGTACTGTGGAGCCCCTGCCCAGCGTTGAGAACAGTACTCCATATGAGGCCGAATTTTCGCTTTGTACAGTCGTAAGCGATGGGTCGGCTTGATATACTGTCTTGCTTTACTGAGCACACCAAGTTTTTAGAGGCTATTTTAGCCTTCTCCTCCAGATGACCACGAAATATAACATCACTCGAAATGTCACAATACCAATGCAGGCTGTGGCAGTTAGGGAAACGCTCTCAAATCGAGGAGATGCGACGAAGGGAATCTTTTTAGCGGAAAACGCGCAAACTTGTGTCTTGCTAGGGTTAAATTGTACCAGATTTAGTAGCCCCAAAACGAAATTTCAGACAAAAGATTGTCAATTTTAGACACAAGTTGGTTCCGGCTCTCATTGACATGTTCCCGAGGTATATTATGCCGGCCAAAGTATAAGGCTTCCCCAGTAGTGTCATCTCCATAGCAATGAGTGTTACTAATTTGCAACATGTTATTGATATATAGAAGAAACAAAGTAGGAGAAATCACACAGCCTTGGGGAACACCAGCATAGCATTGACAAGCTTGGACTCCGAGCACATGCCGTCGACAACGACCTTGATGCTGCGCTCCGTCAAAAAACTAGTGACCCATTTGCATAATTTCTCAGGAAGACCGTGAGAAGAAAGCTTCGATAGAAGCGCCTTATGCCACACTCGATCAAATGCTTTCGCTATGTCCAAACTAACAGCCAACGCCTCTCCTTTGCTTTCGACTGCTTGCGCCCATCGGTGTGTGTTAAATAAAAATAAATAAATAGTAAATAATACGCGTGGCAACGAGGAAATACACGACACCCTAATTTCTTCATGATTATTTCATTTATGCACTTTCATTGATCAAAATTGTACAAAATGCCACCAAAATAGACTAATTTCACTCAACATAAACACGAAATTCAATAATTATGAAAAAACTTCGACCATCTTTTCTTTCGATGGCGCTAAAAACTCTAACATAAATCTATATGCAATGCATAAATTTAAACTTTTTTGATGAGACTAATTCGAAAACTTAAGCGAAATACGTTCTTAGATATTCGAATAAAATAAGAAAATTTTATCAAATTGAATTTTTATAACAATCAATATTAACCAAAACAACTGATAGATTTAAATGAGCCTGTAACTAGCTTCTCACCATGACTTAATACTTTTATATAAACAAAAAATGTTCTTTCTAATTATTGGAATTGAAAACCAACACTAATTAATGATTAGAAAAATCTTACAAATTTTCCCTGGAACCTAAAATCCGTAGCAAATTCTACGGCTTTTTGATAATTCTACAACTAGGTAAATTTTCTCATTGAATTTAGTTAATCGATAGATCGAAAAAAATATCAAATTATAATTTGTTATTTACTTTCAAATTAGGTTATTAAAATAAAAATAATTAATAAAAAGTAACACAAAAAACTACTTCGATACATAAAAAAGAAGACAATTATATTTATATTAAGCAGTAATAATATAAAAACATTAGATGTAGTAAACGGTTCTTAACGGTTTAAAAATTAATTAAAGTGTGTTACTGTTGCTTACATCCTCAGATTACTTAGTAATGCTACTTACATCGTTGTTAATTTTTCAAAAAACAGAGACACTTCGTTTAACCAATAACACGGCCCGCCCGTAATGTCCTGCTTTCTTACCCTATGTACACGGCTATAAAAAAAAATGCATTGGCAACACCGGTCAAGCGTTAAAATTTGAACTTTTGAAAGTTGAAATTTGTTTTGTTTTGAAGCATAAAAAAATCCTATAAAGGTATATTAGTATCAGTACTATAACCAAAGAGTAAAGTAATAATAGGGAAAACTATAACTGTTCTGTAATTATTATACTCTTTGCATAAAAAGTAAAAACAATTAGAAAATTTAAAAAATAGGTTTTAAAACAATGTAATCCTATTAATTAATTTCAAGGCATATTTTTTAAACTTTTAGTCGTAATATAAATTAAATGAACCTCTATTTAGATTTTATTAACACTTAAATTACCACTATGACTTTGGGCAATGAAGATCACAGAATAAATGAAATTCAGCAACGTCGAAGACTCAGACTTCAACAGGTTTGAGGTTTTAATAGCGATTTGAATGTTCTAAATATAAGTAGTCAATATTTTCAAAATGTTATTTACTTTTAGGTTAGGGAGCAATCAAAAGACATAGCAAAGAAAATTAGACAACGAGCTAAGCTTGCAAAATTACGACATATTTTAGAAGTTGACACAAAGAAAGAACAGGATTATTTCGAATGCCAAGAAAAATTAGTGAAACGGTTAGAACAATTATATGCAGAAGGTGTAAATAATGTTGGTGCTGCACACAGAAATGTTAAAAACTTGCAAGGTACATTTATTTGATAAAAATGTTAATTTGTTAAATTTGTTTGCTTCTTAAATGATACTTATGTTCTCACAATTCAGGTGGTGTAAATAAAAAAGATTTATCAAAATTAAGGGGAAAAGAAGCTACAGCTACATTAAGGAAAGAGAAACAAGAGAAGTTAGATGAACAAAAAAAGTTGCTAGATAGAAAGTTGAAAGCAAGGTAACTATGGTCACATATTAATATTTTAAGTAACTATAACTCAATTAATACTTTAAGTTACTATAACTTCAAAATACTATGTTGTCCCCTGTGTTTGTCTGGGATCCAGTGCAGAATCGACCATCTGCCTCCCTACCAGGCAGTTTGTACAAGGCAAGCATAAGCTTGACAATTGAAAAAGTTCTTGAGAGCAGTGCCCAATGTTGCTTTACCCCTGAACAATTGGGGATAAGTTAAATACTCGTACATGGCATACTTCATTTTTATATTTAATTATGAAGTTCTACACCTATCAGTCATTGCACATGACAGGTATTTCATTTTTTCATTAATACAGAGACAAGTCAGAGACATTTGTGATTTTTTTTAAAATAACTTAATTTATTTTAGGGAAGCAGCAAATGAATTGAGCCGAGAAAAATCTGTAGCAGTTTTAAAAACCTTAGACAAGCCTTCAAAAAACACAGAAGTCTGTAACACAACTCCAGTGGATAGTAATAAAATATTAGAAGAAAATGATAATGAAAACAGCAGTCACAGTCATGTACATTTGAAAAAAAATGACATGGGAACACAGTGGGAAGGAGAACAATTGCCCCAAGAATGGGAACCGCATGTGCCTTCCTTACAATTGTTAAATGACAATCCTAGGGATTCGGCTAGTGATAATGTTAACCAGACGAGTAAAAGACTCAATCTGTTTGCTCTTAGTGAAGAAATGATGCAAAGTATGAATGTTGAGTCAACAAGCAATCAAGTACCTTTGCACAAATCATCTTTAAATTTAGTTTCCGAATATCTACAAAATAGATCTTTACGCTTAAGACAAGTTGATCCACCACTGAAGAAAACAGAGGATTTGCAGAGTATTAAACAAACCATACTTAGAACAAGAGCTGCAAAAACAAATGGTAATATATTTGATGATGTGTGTCACGTTCTAGATAAACAAATAATTCCTGTGCCTTCTTGGCAAGCAGAAGATAATTGTAAATTGTGTAAACATGTTAAAACTTATTGTGGGCCTAATACTGTTTCCAATTATTGTAAAAAGCCACAAAGACCTTTGCATGCTAATTCAAATATTGCTACACATAATAAAATTGGGAAAGGTGTCAGTACTAGTGTTTGTCGTAAATATAATTTGTGCTATGGACCATGTTTGAAATCAGGTGATCTAAAGAAGTATTTGTATTTATACAACTGTATTCATTCGAGTCTTTAGTTTGTTTTGTAAAATATATTAGCTTTAACTATTAATTATTTAATGACTAAGTATTGCAGAATTTCAGAATGCTATAATTAGTTGCTTATACTTAAACCAATATTATTCGCTTATGCTTATATTTACTTTGTTTAATAATGTAATCTTTAAAATATTTTCACGCCCATATCCCCGAAGAGGTAGACAGAGGCACAACCAGGGCACCCACAACTAGCCAACCGGGCACATTCCTAATCCCGAGCAACATTTTTTTATTAGAAAATTAGAAAAACCCAATTTTCTTTCTGTTGCCCGACCCGGGATTCGAACCCGGGACCTCATGCAGTCAAGTCCAACAACTGAACCGCTAGACCAGAGGCTTTTGCCAATCAAACTTGATAAAGAAAAGTATTCTAGAATATCATTTTGACAAATATTGCAAATTATTTGAAAAATATCTTTAGACAAATTGATTTAACCCTAAAGTAAATTGTACACTTGCGTTATGGGTATAAAACAATAATACTAATACGTAGACTTAAATAGATAAGTACCAATAATTTTCAAGGGATATTCATTCATATTTAGCTATTTATTGTGTCATAATTGTAGCTGATCAGATAAATCTTAGCCATTGTAAAAAAAACATTTAGCTTTAATTTCTTCTTGTTAATCTTAATCATTAATTTCTAAGTGAAAGCAATTATTTTTCGTTCACTAGAACTTTCTATTTAAAAAGAAAAGGATAAGTTTGATGACATTTTACTTATTTCTGTTGTTAGGTTTGCCGAATTATTAAGAGTTTTCATTAAATAATAAAAAATATATATCTCTAAGACATGTTTTGCTAACATTAAAATATATAAGATATAAGCTAACTCTAATACACAGAAATACTAAAATAGATACTGTAACAAATATAATGAGCACATAGGCCTGGAGATATATACATTGATATTCATCACACAAATCACACAAATGTCTACCTCCGTTGGGCATTAAGCCTCGTGGTTGGTTGGTTGGTGGTAGGTGTATAAACTAAGAGGCAAATGAGACGATCAATCTTATTATTTAGTAACATCTGACAACAATATCCTTAAAAACTTAATTTCATATATCAGTTACAGAAAATACAGAAAGATTTGTTCCAACTAGTGAAAGAGAAACTAGTTTAAATAGAAAAGATCCAGTAACAGTTTACAATCATAACACTAAAGATGCTAGAGTCATGCCATGTGGAACGGAAAGGCTGGTGTATCATGATCTGAAGTCTGACGATGATGCCTATTCACAAGCTTTGAGAGAAACAGCTAATAGTGAAAATATTGAAAAGAAACAATTTAATAAAGTTCAAAAGGATTTAAGAAACAGAATTGCAGTACAGAAGCATGCTGTTAATAAGGAATATGAAGAGACATTAGCATTTCTCAGTAGGCTTCCAAAGAATAAAGGAGATCATTCAAAAGTAATATCGTTTTTTTCCTTACAATTGTTTGTCTTGATAAGTTGTATATATTTCCAATTTCATTTTCCAGTCTACATATATAACGGAAGAACAACAAAAACAACACAAAGAAAGACATCAGAAAAAGTTACAAATGGAATTTAAAAAAGTCGAAAGGGAAAGTTGTAGAAAAAATTGTAAGGTAATTCTTACATTCATTTCTTATTGTTCATCCTATCGTCTGTTTACATATCTTTCTAGGTCTTTGTTTACCTGTGAGTTTGTCATAGAATAGATTTTCACACAAGCTTTCATCCCCATCATAGTCCTGTAAGGGGTTGATTTAAAAATAAGTATTGGTATAATATTTGCATCCGGGTCCATAACTTCATGCATATCAAGTTTCATCAAAATGGGTAGGTAAAAGGGTAACAGATTTTCGTACGTAATGAATCTGTTTTCGTTGGTCCATTGCAGAATGCGTAACCAATTTCATTATTCCTTATTTTTTGTTTTTTTGTACAGAATGTTGTATGTAAAAAAAAGAGGACAGGACAATGTCTTTCAGCTCAGCTAGTCTATACATATATAAAAATGAATCCCCATTTTGCAATGTCATCCGATCATTGCTACATGGATAAACCAATTTTATAATTTTTTTGTTGTGTTAGTTATTGCCAGGAGAAGGTAAAGAAGAAATCAGGAAATTTGTTGTTAAAACGGGAAATACAAACTTTAATCCATAAAAAACTATTACTAGCTGTAAATGTCCAGAGAGAAATGGCTAGTCCTATTATAATGCGAAAGTTTGTGAATTGTTACTTTCTTTACCTGCAAAAAATTAATCACCTGAAATAATACCTTCAAAATTCAAAAAAGAATATATCATGCTTGAAAATAAAGATAGTAACAATGTGTTATTTAACATTTGCAAAATATTTAAGAACCTAATATTAGGAAATCCATGTTTTTTTTTTAACACAGTTTTTTTTTACTTGAATTCCATTTTAAATTATTTTAATTATTTTGACATTGTATTAATTGTTTGACATTTTTTTAAATCAGCTATTGTATTACTATATTAGTTATAAATCAATTTGAATCAATTATTAATTAATTATTTATTTATAGTATGTCATTATATTATGTGTTTCTTTATTACCTTATATGAAATTTTAATTAATATTTTTATGGGTCCATGTAACCTGAAAATAAATGAATTTTATTTTATTTTATTTATTATTTACTAACTTTTATTTTGAGAGTGTTATATATTTGACTTGATTTATTGATATAGTTCCTTAGTGTTTTAACATTAATTTAAATTAAATAAATAAGCACTTTTTTTAATAATATATTTCACTTACTGCAGTTTATTGTCATTAATAGTTACTTCTGCAAATTTCTTGCAAATAAAAAATCTATGATTTTTGTTGAACTTTTCTGACCACAACAATCGTCAAAATTTCCCACGAG
>NJDC01001763.1:47484-69395 GCA_002245475.1 Calephelis virginiensis | reverse complement strand
ACAGTTTCTTTTTTTTACTTGAATTCCATTTTAAATTATTTTAATTATTTTGACATTGTATTAATTGTTTGACATTTTTTTTAATCAGCTATTGTATTATTATATTAGTTATAAATCAATTTGAATCAATTATTAATTAATTATTTATTTATAGTATGTCATTATTATTATTATTATTATTATACTATATAAAGCTAGACTACCATGTTGATGACTGACTGACTGACTGACTGACTGATCCCGAATTGTTCTTCCAGTTGCCGTCGTGCTAGAGTCACAGTGTTAATGTTTTTGGATAAGGGTTGGTTTCAAACCACCCAGAAAAATCCGAAACCTTGGAAATGTGGACCTGGTAAAAAGTTGGTCGACGGCCTGCCCAAACGCTGACACCTAGCGTGACCGTTTTGGCGCCATTTTTCCTCTTTTAGGAGGCGATTGCCAAAAGTTGTATGAGAAAATCCAAAATGGCGGAAACAAGATGGCCGCCATACAAAATTGATTCGCCTGTTGCGTGCGAACCGTTAGAGTTAGAAAGTTGCTTTCTTAGCAATTATTGATTGGTTAAGTAAGGGTTCTTTGAATTTTGAGAAAAAAATCCAAAATGGCGGAAAAAAGATGGCCGCCATACAAATTTGAAAAGGCTGTAGATTTTAAACGGTTATAGTTGGAGATTTGCTTCCATAGTAAATATTGCTCGTTGTTGCCAGGGCTTTCCGGATTTTTTATTTTTTTCAAGATGGCGTTCATTTTTTTTTATTTTTTTAAATTTTTGAAAGTTTCGGGTCAGGTCGCGAAACACAACTTTTAAGGGGTAATCGGGGGCGGGGATTTCAAATTTTTTATTAATTTTCAAATCCAAGATGGCGACCGGAAGTTATAATTGAAAAACCGCCACGGCGGTCTTAGCTTTAAAATTTTTGTGCCATATAGTAGCATAAATTTTGAAAATAAGAAATAAATTGTAAAGTCTGATCCACCAGGATCTGGTAAAAAGTTAGGTGACAGCCTGGCTAAACGATAAGACTTGGAGGATAGGTCATTATGCCAGTTTGTAGAGCCCAGGTGGTAATTACCAAAACTTGTGAAAAAAATTTAAAAATGGCGAAAAACAAGATGGCTGCCATACAACAAACGGTTTTTTTTCCATTTTTTAAGATTCTTAACCGTTATAGATGTACTCGATATGGGTGTCATTTGAGACATAAACAATGGCGCTGATTCCAAATTTGGCGACCATTTTGAAATCCAAGATGGCTACCGGAAGTAATTAATGAAAAACCGCTTTGTTAGACCTAGACTAAATCTTTTTGAACTTTTAAATAAAGCTTATTAAAAAGTAAGAAATACAATATTTCTGCTTAGCTACCTGTACCTGGTAAAAAAATGAACAGAGGTCAGTTTAAACAGAAAGGCGTAGCGAGTCTGAGGTACCGCCATTTGTTAGAGCTTATTAGGCGATTGCTAGAAATAAAAAAAAAAGTTGAATATTTGGAAAACAAAATGGCTGACATCCAAAACAAAATTTTCTGAAAAATTGCTATTTTCTGAACCTTTTCATTATATGACCATATTGGTGTCATTTGAGACTGAAAAGAGGATGCTGATTTCAAATTGAGCAACCATTTTGAAATCCAAGATGGAGACCGGAAGTTATTGTTGAAAGTCTGTTACAGCTATGATGCAATAAAAAATCTAATGTCTTCCGATAGCGTAAACTTTAAAAGAACATAATGCATAATTTCCCTTGAGCTACCCTTAGTTGGACAAAAGTTTGGCGACGGCCTGCCAAAACCAAAACAAGTAGTGAGATCGAGTCAATGCTATTTTATAGAGCCTAGGTGGCAATTACCAGAGCCTCATGAAAAATTTTCTTATTTTCAAAAACAAAATGGCTGCTGTTGAAAAACCCATTTCTGCTGAATTTTCAATTTTCAAGATAAAGCACCGCGAGCTCACAGTGAGGCCGCAGGCCGAACTTTGAGCACAAGGTGCTACTCGCGAGCTGCTTGCAGCTCGCGCAGCACGCGATTTCAGTAGTTTGAATAAGTTTGAACTCTAAGTACACTTGAATAAGTCCCTTCAAGCGAGAAAAGACTTCACCATCCCTTACTTTACTTGGTGGTATTTTGCGAAATTATATATGGAGAATGAACCTATGGCAAATATAGATTTGAGTGTCGACTTCTATGTCTAAAAGGCGTTGCCTGAAGCACCGCGAGCTCACAGTGAGGCCGCAGGCCGAACTGTGAGCGCAAGGTGCTACTCGCGAGCTGCTTGCAGCTCGCGCAGCACGCGATTTCAGTAGTTTGAATAAGTTTGAACTCTAAGTACACTTGAATAAGTCCCTTCAAGCGAGAACTTCAAGCGAGAAAAGACTTCACCATCCCTTACTTTATTTGGTGGCATTTTGCGAAATTCTATATGGATAATGCACCTATGGGAAATATGGATTTGAGTGTCGACTTCAATGTCTAAAGGGAGCTGTCTGAAGCACCGCGAACTCACAGTGAGGCCGCAGGCCGAACTGTGAGCGCAAGGTGCTACTCGCGAGCTGTTCGCAGCTCGCGCAGCACGCGATATGTGTAGTTTGACAGAGGTTGAGCTCAAACTACTACTGATAACCTCCTTTCAAGCAAACACAACTCTTCACCATTCTTTACTCAAAGAAAATAAAACGAAAGTGTAAAATAAACTAGCCACACTGGCCTACGCCCATGTAGGGCGGCGGATCACACGCGGGCTGCTAGCAGCCCGCGCCGCGCGAAATACTAGTTATATTATGTGTTTCTTTATTACCTTATATGAAATTTTAATTAATATTTTTATGGGTTCATGTAACCTGAAAATAAATTTATTTTATTTATTATTTACTTACTTTTATTTTGAGAGTGTTATATATTTGACTTGATTTATTGATATAGCTCCTTAGTGTTTTAACATTAATTTAAATTAAATAAATAAGCATTTTTTTAATAATATATTTCACTTATTGCAGTTTATTGTCATTAATAGTTACTTCTGCAAATTTCTTGCAAATAAAAAATCTATGATTTTTGTTGAACTTTTCTGACCACCACAATCGTCAAAATTTCCCTTGAGTGGTGACTTGTCAATGTGTGTGTTTCTAGTGTTAATAACTAATTCGGACACTATCAATTCAATACTTACTAAAATTACTTTATAGACATACATACATACCCACTTTCACACCAAGTCAGAATGTATCGAGTGCCAGACCTCAAGATCCTCACAAACCTGACAAAATTACTTTATTTATTAATATTAATTATAACTTCATGATTCAATTTTTCTCTTTGTGACCAAANNNNTTTATAAAATATTAGACAAAACTAAAAGTAAGAGGAGTAATAAAGACAAAGTTTTAAAATCTTTGAGTACAAAATTGCAAAACAATGATGAATCAGACTTAGTCAAAGATCTACAAAAGGGTGTTTCTTTTGATCAGCTGCAAGAAGGTGTGTACATATTATAATCATAAGTCTTGTAAAGTAACAAAGTAAACACCGCGAAAAATTTTGCAAGTTTAAGTTTTTTGTGCTTCTGATATTTGTGTGCTACAACTTTGATGAAATTTTAATATTAATGATTTTTTTAAGCAATAAAAAAAGAAAGTTTAAAAAAAAATATAATTTAGAATCACGGTAAATATTTTTTTTGGACTAAATCTGTAGGAAGTATTGTTTATTACATTTTCACTTTGTCTAATTGCTTTAAAAACTTTTTTCGATATTTTTCACAAAGTGAAAGCACATTTTCTTAATTACACATGAAACCAAAGTGTTTATTATAAATAGTAGAAAACTTTTTTCCCTTAAAAATAGATTAATTTGATGCTACTAAAATACACATTCTTGTTTATTTAATTATTCTATTTTTTTTAATCATTTAACATGTTTTGCAGGGGTCTTTAAAGGAGTTAGTAAAAATGGGTAAGTTTTTAATGTTTTTTTTTTATGTTTATTGGGATTGAAACTAGCTTTGTTTTGGCATGTTACTTTTGAATAATGTTGCAATTAATAGTGACTGCTTAGTTGGTCGAGGGCTAGCGTGCACGCCTAACTCCACCGACCAACCTCGAGGCTCGGGTACGATTCCCGATATATTTGTGTGATGACCATTTAGAAGTCTGCATTTCCGGGTTTGGGTTTAATAAATTTATTCTGGTATCTATGTATTAGAATCGTTGACTAAACTTATTATATGCTTGTATTATGGGTGCATAACACAAGCATATCATTTGCTTTCTTTGTGGTTTGATTAAATTTGTGTAACTTGTTATTTATTTATTTATCTTCTTGTACAAATAGGTAATAATTTCTAAGTTAAGAAAATTACAAATTCATATTAACTACACTAACCAAACTTCATATTAACAAAACTTCAGTTGTTATAGCCCTGATGATACTTGAATACCTAGTGAAACCGGTTGGCACAAATATAATAATAAAATGTATATTGTGGAAAGTCCAATGTGGTTAATTAATTGTTTTCACATTAACTACATTTCGTGATACATTTCATTTGCGCTTTTTTCAATTAGTTCACACTAAATATCTGGCGCGGATGGAGAGTGTGTGAAGGGAATAGTGTGAATGGGGCACTGGGTAAGCTATTTCAAAGCGAGGTTAATTCTGTGCTTATTTCTACGTTGTTGTATGGAAGCGAGACTTGGGTGTGGCAAAAAAATCATAAAAACAGGATAACGGAAACAGGTTACGGAAAATCTGTGGTGTAACTCTTGCTGACCGCATCCGTAACAGCCAGATCCGAGAAAGAGAGGAATTGAAAAAAGTGTTAGTGTTAAAATGAGAAAGGGCATGCTCCAATGTTTAGGTCATGTGGAAAGAAGACAAAGCAGATATACAAAGCGAATGTGGATGGAGGTATCCGGGGAGGCTAAGATTGGCATTCTTCAATCAGATCGCTGGGATATTATCTGAGGATACTGTCAAAAGTCTCCAAATTAGGCGTGTTTGTATGAAAAAGTAATAAATGTGACAGAAGCCAAACAGGTTTGTCAGGATCGTGAGGTTTGGCACTCGATACTCTCGGCCTACCCCGTAAGGGACTCGTGAAGATATGTATGTGTAATGTTTAATGTGGTATCATAGTTTTTATTACAATGTTATACAGACTATAATATCGACCTAATTTTACTTCTTTAGTCCATAAATATTAATAATAAGGTATAAATTTCTGCACACAAGTGGTTACGTGCGTAAAACGTCTTTTGTCCATAGGCTCTTAACAATTTTATACTTCAGTTCGTTTTCTTGGGATGAATTTAGTCCAGATTTTTTTTTGTAGTTTTTTGTGTTTCATCTTATGTATAGAGTTGGGTATGTCAGAAAAAGCATGAAAGTAGGATAAATGCGGTCGAAATGAGAGCGGTACGGAAAATCTGTGGTGTTACGCTCGCTGACCACATTCGTATCAGTGAAATCCGAGACAGAGTGGGATTGAAAGAAAGTGTTGGTGTTAAAATGCGAAAGGGCATGCTCCGCTGGTTCGGTCATGTGGAAAGAATGACAGATGAAAGATTGACAAAGCAGATATACAATGCGAATGTGGATGGATGTAGGTACCCGGGAGACCAAGGTACACATTCCTCGATCAGATCACTCGGATATTATCCGAGGGTGGTGTCAAGAGACTCCGAAACCGGCGTGTTTGTATGAAAAGGGTGATAAATGTGACGGAAGCTAGACTGGTTTGTCAGGATCGTGAGGTCTGTCACTCGATACTCTGCCTGTCAGGTAAGGTACTTGGCGTGAAGATATGTGTGTGTGTGTGTATCTTATATGTAAAAAAATCTCGTATCACAATGTTCATTCCCGTACTCCTCTGAAACGACTTGACCTATTCTCATGAAATTTTGTGAACTTATTTGAGTAGGTCTGAGAATCGGCCAACATGTATTTTCATACCCCTAAGTGATAAGGGTTGTTCGGCCTTAACATTTTTTCCTGGAAATAATTTATATGGCAAAACAACGTTTGCCGGTTCAGCTTGTGTAATATGAAAATGATAAAATGTAGTTTCTGATAGTTTAATGCATGCTTTCTTTTAAACCTGGCTTTCATTACCCTGTTTAGATTGTTTTACGACATCAAGAAATGTTATGATGTGGATATGCAGCAAACATCTACACGAAAACCTTGGTGGTAATATTATTTTTCCTATAACACTCCACCTTTGCAGCCACTGTGGTCTAGCGGTTCAGTTGTAGGACTTGACTACATGAGGTCCTGGGTTCGAATCCCGGGTCGGCAACAAAAAGAAAAAGGTATTTCCAATTTTCTAATAAAAAAAAATGTTGCTCGGGATTGGAAATGTGCCCGGTTGGCGATAGGCTTGCCACCTATCACATTGTGGGACTTAGTGTTTTCGGCTAGTCGTGGTTACCTGGTTGTGCCTCTGCCTACCCCTTTGGGGATATGGGCCTGAAGATGGTAAAAACGCTGAATGTTTGGTATTACATTTGACACATCAATTTCAATCTAATTTATGTTTTTTTTTTTCATATTATTCATTAAAATAGACTAATGTAGAGTTGGGATAGTTCAACAAATAGCTGAGTTAACTTGTTGATTTTTATCTGTATTTTGTTTCAGGGATAACATGAAAAATGTAGATTTTTTTGAAAATTTGGATCATTTCGATAGCAATGAAAAATCAACAAAACTTGAAGATAGACCTTCAAGCAAAAATAATTGCAAACCCTTGAACGAAGGTATGTTTTCTAAATTATTGTACTAATAATTTATTCAACGAAAATTTAACTATTTTGCAAATTATTATAAGCCAGACTTTTTAAAATAAAAAGAGCGTGCAAGATTGCAAATTGAGGTTTCAAATTATTTATCATAGTAATAAACTGTAAATTTATTGCATGTTAGTCTTTGCATATTGCATTATAAGTCAACCTTTCTTTATAAAAAAAAGAAAATTTTCAGTATTGCAAATTGAGGGTTCAATTGATTTATCATAGGAACAAATGGTAGATTTATTGCATGTTAGTTTTTGCAAATTATCATAATCCAACTTTTCTTGAAAAAAAGAAAATGTGCAAGATTGCAAGTTGAGTTGTCAAATTATTTATCATAGAAATAAGTTGTAGATTTATTGCAGGGGTATTTTAATTCTTTCGGAATCATAATATACATAAATGATTTCTTGTTTGATCGTAGGGTTTATTTATAATTTAAAAAAAGTAAGGAAAAAATAAACAAAATATTATCTCTGTTTCATAAAACTAAATTTAATTTTCAGGATCACAAGCCAGCGATCCTAATATGTAAGTTCCATTACTGTATTATCCTAATCGCAAATTTCCGAAACGCCAATCAGACTCCTAAGCGAACTAGTATGAAGCAGCTTTTATAAAGACATCAATTATTAATTAAAATTGATTGACGTTTCGAAATCTGGATGTCTATTTTTGATTTGTTTATCTTGATTATATAATTGTGTTAATAATATATTAGTGTTAAATTAACCATTCTTTTGCAGAAATTCAAGAAATCCTGTTGGGGAATGCGACAATGTAGCGCCGAATCCAAGTGCACCTCATCCTTCTGCCGCAACGTCGACGTCTTCATTTAAATCTGCTTCCAATTTTAAAAGCACTAAAGATGTAACTGACGATACCTTTTTGAAATTTATGGATGAAAATAGAAAAGAGGGCGGAAAATTTTATATAGGAGCTTCTGGGTTTCTTAAAAATGATAACTATGAAGTCATTATTCAGTTACGCAAAAAGGATGGTGATCAAGATAAAAAAATGGAGACCAAAAAAGTATGTATTGACACAGACGAGGAAGGTAATTTAAATACAAATCCACAAGTTCAAACACAAATAGAAACGTCTACACACTTGCCTGATGATAAAAAAGAATTTTCTAGGACAAATGAAAATATTAATTTTACAGCTTTGCCAAACGTTGTACAAGAGAGCCCTAAAAATATACCCGATAATAACATAAGTGACGAACCGGAAAATAATATAATTCCAGAGACTATAAATAATACACCTAAAGTATGTGATAAAAGTGTAGTTACTTCTTTTCATGATACTTATGCTTACGCTGATGAAACTCCCAAATCAGATCCTGTGATAAAGCCTGCTACATCTACATATACCCAAACAAGTTTTAGTACTCCATTACCACGGCCTGTTTTTATGCATATGAGTTCCTCGACATCAACAGCCTATTTAAGCCCACCGGAAATAATTTTACCTGGTTTTTTGAGACACAGTTTATCAAATGGAGACAATTATGAGTCTGAAAATGGTATTGGGCTGCACGAAGAAAATTTAAAACAAAAGAAGAACTGCTTTTATCAAACTCAGAGTAAACACCCCAGAAAATTAAAAAATGAAATCAATCAAGCTAAATCCAATGCTTTAAAAAAGTCGTGTTGTAGGAAGAAATGTAAAGATAATATTGTAGCTCCTCCTAACAGCGCTAAAAGTCAAGATTTTGAGAAGTTAACGACTACGACTAAAAGATGTCGTAAGTGTGTTAGTAGGAGTGACTCTGAGATAAAATCGGAACGAAAAAAATATAATGATAAATCTCATGATAGAATAATTCAAAATGTAAGAACTAATCGTAGTCTGATAAAAAAAAATAAAACTATTTACCTCAACCCAGTTGTTAAGCAATATGTATCAAAATTGTTAACTCTCAAAGAAGTAGGGCTTCAAACTGTTGAAGTTTTAAATCAAGATTGTAGTGCAGTTACTACTCCTGGCAGTTCGATTATTAATGTGGCTTCCAATATTGATGGGCGTAAACCAATTGGGGAAAAAATATCTTTAGAGCAGATAAAAAATCTACTTGTGCAAAAGATTTTGAACGAAACTAAAAACAAAGATGGTTGTCAAAATTTAAATGGTAAAAATGCTGAAAACTCGCAAAATATAAAAAAAATATCACAAATGTCTAAAAGAAAACAAGTTCATAAAGTAAAATCTTTTAATGTTTCTAAGCGTTTTATAAAACCTAAAAAAAATTACGTACAGTTGGCGAATGGGCGTTTAAATACGAAGCAGACATTGTCTTCTACTACAGAAGATAGGATAAATGATGCCAATGTACTTAAAAATAAATTGCGAAGCAAAAGTTTTCCTACTCCAAGGATGGAATATCAAAATGACCTAGACTGTAGTACTCAGTCAGATAATATCCAAAGGCAGAGGACACATAGGCTAAAAGATAATAAAGTAGACAGCCACGCAGTTCCACCAGCTTATAGTAATTGTAAGCGACGTGAAAATAAACCTTTGACCACTTCAGATTCAGAGCTTAATGCTCTTTTGTCAAATTATACTACATCGTCTCATATGCCAATAAATATATCTACTCAAACAAACGGGATAATCATCAATAATGAAATAAATTATATGAAAATAGCTGAGGACAAATTACAAAACATGGAAAGAATCGCGGACCTCACAGATAAATGTACAAAACGTTTGTCGAATCTAGCAAAAGTACTGGAGGAAGTGCGACGAAATAAGTCTGCTGCATATAGCCAGATTTCTTCATCAGATTCTACATCTGAACCAGAACTTAAATCAAATGTTAAATCGTCCAATAAAAATTACTCATCTTTGGACTTACGTCCTAGCTCTCAAGAAAAGGAAATTAACACCACGCGTGATCATACATCAGCAGTAGAAATTGTAGATAAAGCTGAAACACGAAATTCTTTGAAACCATCAGCGGAATTCGTACCGCTTTTGAAAGATATTCCTAAACCCGAATTATATAACTCGCCAGAAGATGGAAAAAATGTCAATACAAATGAAAATTCGTTAAATAATGTCACTGATTATACTGGTATAAGATTCAGAGGCAAACCTCCACCAGCTCTGACCCGTTTGCAACTTAAACATGGATTAGATGCTTTAGCTATTCCTCACGAGTTATCTACAGTGATTGAAGTAGATTCTCCTATGAGTTTGAAAATGAAAAATCAGTCTTCACAAAATTTTCCTGATAGAATAGCTTCTGTTACTAATACTAATTATGCTGATACAAATATGAAAGTTTCAAAAATTACATCTAAAGATAGTGGTCCCAATTTACTTTATAGAAATGACACTAATTTATCTGGCATTATGAACTATAATTTATCTGCAACAGATTCTTCTGATGATTCTAAATTGCAAATGATGGATATGAAAAAATTTAATGATATAATGTTAAAACCTTTTATAAGTTTAAAAGAGTATGCCAAACAGTGTAATATTGGAGTGGATGAAGGGTCGAATAATGATGATATTTTAAAAGGGAATTCCGTCCATGATGATGTTCATTCAACAATTCACTCTGATAGTAGTTTACCGGATATTATTGGTGAATTGTTAAAAAGGAACATCATCAGCGAACCATTTAAGTTTGATAGTGGGTCAAACAATAATTCAACAGCTTTGTCTTCTGAGTCAACATTATCTATGCTCGCTTTATCTAATGCGTATAAAAATAGGATAGCAGATACACTACTGAATAAAAAAAATAATGCTGAAACTTCAGAAAGTATAAGCATTTCGTCTAATCCAGACTTAGAAAACGCGTTTCAAAAACTCGGCATGGGATGGGCTTCATCTACTTTGAAAAAAACTAAGGAAAGACTGGCTTTAACTTCCTCGTCCAGTGCTTCTAGTTCAAGTATGCCGAGATTTAACATAAAAGATGCTAACCAGGATGCACAGGATTTGACAACTGAATCTAATCTTTCTCAAAAAAATGTAAGGAAAAAGGATAAAGACAAATCGATTCAGGCTAAACTCCTAAATGACAGCTTAAAAAATAATATGCAACAGACATCTCTTACCAACTCTATGACTGTAAAGGAATTCTTAACAAAAGAACTAGCGAAGAAAATAACTTTTACAAATAAGTCTTTTAGCAATGAAGCAGAGATCGAGTTTATTTCGTTATTAGAGACCAAAATGCCTGAAGAAATGAAAGAAGATCGCGAAGATTCCAACGAAACTAGCACAAAAGATAGAGCACGGACTTCAACACCAGTTCAAATATTTAAATCCAGTAAATATCGTTCCAGCTCAAGTTCGAATACATCAAACGGTTTATTCAGTAATGCAGATGACTTGTCCTCTGTAAAAGTAACTTCTAATTCAATGCGTAATCATTCCACTTCTGATAAGGAAGATCTGACCATTCCAAACTATAGTCTTCAAGTTAGGAAAAATCCTAACAGTAAAAGTGATTAATATATTTTAAGTTATTTGCATATTGTGTTTTCATGTTCTATTACAAACTAATAATGAATTAGAGATGTTGTATCGTTAAAAAATAATTTATATTTATTGTTCCTTTAATATAGACTTTTTATATATTTTGATGGTGTTTAAATTTTTCAAACTTGATAGTCAGTTATTAGACAGCGTATGGGTATTTCGACGTCTTTCGATGTACGTATAAATTAAATAATTTTAACTATTTTGTTACTTATATTCACGCCAAGTCCGTTATGGAGAGTATCCAGTGCCAAATGTCGATCCATGCACACCTGTCAAGCTTTCTCCAAATTCATTACTCTTTCGGTTAACGCATTAATTGCCAGCAACGCATATTCGCGTTTTCGTTTCTTCATCTAGTGCCTTAGATGGGTCTGTGAGTTCATTTATTTAGCGAGCTTTGCCCAGTGCCTTTAACGCACATACGAGTTCTATTAATTTTGCAATATTCTACATATGTCAAATATATTATTAACTGGATCATTTGCATTTGATAATTTTTAACCGACTTAAAAAAAGAAGAGGTTTTAAATTCAAAGGTATTTTTTATGTATGCTATATGTATTGGCGATAGGCTTGCCACCTATCACATTGTGGGACTTAGTATCTTCGGCTAGTCGTGGGTGCCTTGGTTGTACCTCTGCCTACCTCTTCGGGGATATGGGCGTGAAGATACTTTTTTTATCTCGTAACTTTTTACTACGTAATTCTATTTTTTTTTGACATGACGTCTTATAGTTCGAATGAGCCGGCTGCACGCACCAAAAAACATGACTCATGCGGCGTTCCAT
Source organism: Calephelis virginiensis (assembly GCA_002245475.1). Classification (NCBI taxonomy): domain Eukaryota; kingdom Metazoa; phylum Arthropoda; class Insecta; order Lepidoptera; family Riodinidae; genus Calephelis; species Calephelis virginiensis. Next base: position 57,311 of record NJDC01001763.1, on the reverse strand, counting down.
TTAAGGTTTGAAGTACAAGCGAGAGCGCGGAACGAGCGACAAAGAGGCACAATCGGCCTCCGTTCTTATAACGTTGTCACGTTCAACTATCGACAGTACACCAACTTTACAGACAACCGCTTTTTTTATTTGAAAACTATAATACTGACGAAGATTATACACATAAACTAAAATATATGATTATAAAAACATTAAATGTTGAATTACATGTCCAATTTAAAACAAGTTTGTCGTTTCTCTTGATATAATCATTAATCGGTTCCAATGGGAACAAATCACCGTCAAATTAGTATGAACTCATATGTGCATTTGAAGCATATAGAAAAGTGCAGCATGTGGCGAAGGTCCAGAAAAAGAAGTGGTAGTGAATGCGTTAAAAGGACTATCTTGCCCCTGGATCAACCCAATCAATTTGATCGTCCTATTCTCATGATTTTTCTGACATATTCAAATCTCGCTTCTGTAGAACAACATCCAATTATGTAAAGCAAGTCTAGCATCTTGACTCAAAACCTCACTGTGAAATTGCTTACCCAGCGCTAAAAACCGCGAGGTTAGCAACATATTAAGGAGGTATAAATTTAAACAAATAATTTAACAATCATTTTAATAAATATAATTTTGTCTTACAAGTACACGGAGGTACGACAGGTTATTTTACCAACGTAAAGAAAAATTTACCAGTTTACAGATATTTAAAATATGTTTACAAATATCCACATGTATTTGTCGCTTAGCTGAAACACTGTTGAACGTCAATGAGTTTGTATATATGAGTACCTACAGTTTAAAATGATTGATATTTTCAAAAATAGATCCCACTGTAAAGTACAGTAAAGTAAGACAAAATGTAAAGCTTACATTGTTTTTCACCTTGTTTATTTATTAACAGACTATTTTAAGAATCATGTAGTAGTTTTATTTATTGCAAAATTAAAAAGCTATTCCAGATCTAAATTATTAAAGACTACCATCTCCAGCGGGGCTATTTAGTATCTTTTTAGTGATTATCTAGATATCAGATATGGCATAGACACTATTTTTATTTCAATGTGCATGTCATAAAGGTTTAAACCTTGTCTATAATAAATTTCAAATATTAAAAAAAATATTTGCAAAGTTCAAACTTTGGAAAATGGAATCATTCTTTTTATAAGTGTTAAGACCACACACAATCTTCTTTTAAGTACTTCACTACTTGTGTTAGAATATCTCAATTTATAATAATCGATTTAATTGATTTTTTTGCAATACATGCAAAATGATTGTTCTTGTCATTTCTTTCCAAATGAGAACATCTGTCAAACCTGTTAAGATCATCAAAGTTGGTGGTACTGGCTAAATTTCACTTAACATTTGTACATAATTCACCTTAAAGGTATTAAAAAATTACATTTCTAATAATAAGATCACAGAAGCTGTCAAAACATACCTAACAAAATAAGTTAATCTATTACCTAACTAATACAATGTCTTAAGATATTTTTGTGAGATTTCTCTTTACACATACACTCAATACTGTAAGAACAGATTTAAAAAAAATAATTTAGCTAATCACAATGACTAATTAAAATAACTAGTTATTCTTTTTTCTCTTTAATTACATATTTTTGAAACATTGAATATGCTAAGCCAATAGTCAGTGCTGCTACAACAGTTCCTTGAGCAGCAACTCTGAGCTGCATTAAGTAGACACTTGTACTCATTTTCCCTCTATTCTTGAATTTATGCGCCCCATAGCCACATACTCCAATAAGACCAAGGATGCCTAAAAATAAAAAAAAAGTGTGATGATGTGTACAACCTGCACAAATTAACTGTGCACCTCATGCTGCTCATTTTTCATTAATTTCTCATTGTTTTTATGTTTTTAAAAGATTGATTTCATAACGGTAACAAAGATACTATCCCTACTGAGTGCTTCCTGCGGGGCACTATGTGGGGGTGCCGTCATATTCCAGAGGAGTACACAGTTGATTCGTATGAGTTGTAGATACTCAATTAAGTACTGAAATATACCATTTGTTTTCGCTTGTATCCCCAAAAACATAGGCAGAAGTACAACCAGGGCACACACTATTAGAGGAATGTGAAATCAATAACACAGGTATTTATAAGAAACTGGACATTCTTTTTTTTGATTAGAAAATTGAAAAACACATTTTGAGTTGCCTCATCTTGTAAAATAAACCAGAGACCTAATGTATAACGTCAATTTCAAACCACAAGACGACACAAGTAATTACTACATTAGTGCAGTCAGTAAGATTAGATGGTAGAGTTTTGCATCAATTTCTCGAGTTTGTCATTGGCAAGATCATATGTTCCTGGTTGAAAGAAACAGTGTCAATAATTTTTTTATGGAGGCTCAAATCTCAAAAACCATATTTGATATTAATTTGTTTTATTTTTAGCTTGACTATTCTATAAACGTCATTTGCAGGTCTGTGTGTGTGCTGGTGTGCATCTTAAACACTTTTTTGACACAAATAACTTTGATTTTAATTTTGCCAAAGAATGTTATAAATTATTATATTTCAAGGTTTTGAAGTGCTGCCAAAGCAATTAGCAAAATATGATCAATTTTATGGACTTTTCAGATTTTATTACCTAGTTTAGACATAAATAAAATGTTTTTAATTACTAACTACACTACTACTGTACTCTGTAGTTGCAATAGACAACTACACCACTGCCTAACTAAAACTAGAAGTTAATACTAGTAACTGGAAGTTTAGTAGGTACTAAGAACTTACAATAATGCACAGCTGCACAGGCAACAACTTTTAGAATTACATAATCCTGCTAACAGTTAACACCAAAATAAGTCAATTTGTATATGTGTAATAGATATTTGTATACATTTAATAATCAAAATAATAAAAAAAAACATTTGTTTGCTGTAACTGTGATAACATGGTGCAATTAACTCACTGCAGCATCCTTTTAGGCAACCAAAATAATTCAATTTGTATATGTGTAATAGATATTTGTATACATTTAATAATCAAAATAATAAAAAAAACATTTGTTTGCTGTAACTGTGATAACATGGTGCAATTAACTCACTGCAGCATCCTTTTAGGCAAAAAATTGATCATAAATGGAATGCATTTAGGTATTATATCAATATAGGCTTAAAAATGTGCATATACATTATGAAGCTACCAATAAGTTGGTTTTTATTAGCTCAATGATGCAAGATACAATTCTGTGATTGCTTAAAAGAAAACTATTAATTTCTGTAATACTACCAAGATAATTTTCTACCCTGACATTCATTTGAATCAGATTTTGTAACTTGTGTATTAGCTTGAGTACGCAATTCTAACATTATAATGGTAATAGATTCTATTTATGCAATAGTTCCAAAAACTGGCAATAATTAAAACTTAAAGTTAATAACCTGCTTCACATATTAGGAACATCAAATTTAAAATATTTTTTAAAAACTGGGGCCAACAGCGAGGGGACATGTCTTAAACTTTTAACACTTCCTGTGGTATTACACATAGATCTTTACGCCAAGTCCTTTGGGCGAGAGGCAGAGTATGCAGTGTCAAGTATTAAGATTCCTACAGGCTTGGCTAACTTCCTCCAGATTTATTAAAAACAAACGCCAGAATCGACGACTTAAAAACACACGACTTAAAATTATATTTGGCTTTTACTTACCTATAACCATAAATGGAGAATCCTTAGACTTTCGAGCTAGTCGAGATGAATGAGATTCGTCATTATAATCAAAAATTTTTTCCGAGCTCATTGTGAAATGAATTATTTTCTAAAATGAAATAAATGCAATGTAAAAATAATTTATAAAAACAACATTATTTTCTAAGTATATTAGAATATTACTCACCTGATTTTATTACTTAATTATTTTAATTACATAATTTGAGATTCACAACATTGCATCACACATTTCCCACTTCACCTTAACCAACCTTAACCTTCAAATTTTTGGAGGAGTTGATTCGACTTTTTGTAGAATGTCATTTGTCTTGTCACTGTCACAGCTGTCAACTGTTATCTGTTTTTTATATATTTTTTTTAAAGTAATTTGCCCCTTTCTGGCTGTTTTTTATAGTTTATTGCCCCTTTCTGGGCCCGGCTAAGACCTTTAGGTCATGCTGCCACATTATAGTCTTTAGTCACATATCTTCCGTATTAATTAATTCTTATTTAGTAATTAGTCACTATTTACAAAGTCACCTCAGGGTCTTGAGTAAAGCGGTGGTTACTTTATACAAGTTCACTTTGGGAGATTTGGCGGCAGCGAGGAAATTCACGATACACTAATTTCCTCATGATTATTTCATTTGTGTACTTTCACTGAACAAAATTAAAATAATTCTCACCTAAATTAACTAATTTTACTCATAACTACACTAAATTCAATAATTGTGAAAAAATTACGATTATCTTCATTCACGCTGCGCCAACACTCAACTTTTATCTCTTTTTTAAGTTAATTCGTTCCTTTCTGGGACCGGCTGAGACCTTTAAACCATGCTGCCAAGTATTCCGTATTAATAAATTCTCTTTCTTGTTATTTATTTTTAATTCAATTCTTAAGTTTCATTTCAGTCATGATTATAGACTGTAATAATATTTGTTGGCCCATAATTAAAGAATAAAGTAACTGTCCATTGAGGAACTGAGGGCTGATTATGTATTTAAGTTGCCAACTCATAATGCAAATAGCTGCCAAATGACGTCATTTGTGTTTGCAGTCTCTATTGTATTTCTGTTGGTCACTGGAGATAGCAAACATAAAAACGTCATTTGACAGCTATTTTATGTACCTTTACCATTTTGAGTTGGCAACTGAGATACATAATCAGCCCCCTGTTCGTTAATCATCCCTATTTTGTGATATTTGGCGGCAACAAGGAAATACACCATTCACTAATTTCTTCATAAATATTTTACTTTTGCGCTTTAACTTGACAAAATTGAAGTAACTAATTTTACTAGTAATATACACGAACTTATATTAATTACTGAAAAATGTCAATACGCGTAAAATTATATTTTGCGACTTTGATATCAATTCATATCTTCTTGTGTTTCCATATTAAGCTAAAAACTACGACCATCTTTGGCGGAAATTCCCCATTTTTAAAATAAATTTTTACCTTTCTGGGATTTTGGGTCATAAAACCTGTTGTTCTGTATTAGATATTATTTTTTACTGATTGTGAATTTTTGAATCATGTCTTCAGTTTCTTTTATAAGTCATAAATCGTTATAAAATTCTGTCAGGCGCAAAATCATGGCCTTACTAGTGAGATTGGATGGCAACAAAGAAACTAACAATACACTAATTTCTTCGTGAATACTTTAAGCACTTTAACAGAATAAAATTGTAATGTTGAGTTCATATTTTGCTAATTGCTTTGGCAGCATTGCAGGTTGCCACCAAAATTAATTAATTTACTCAACATTCGAACAAACTTCATTAATCATGAAAAAACTACAACCTCTCTAGAGAAAAATGATCCCATTTTCCTCTAGAGAGGAAACTGTTTAGAAAAGCTTAGCCTCTTTGGGCATTTTTATTATTATATACCATTAGCCTCTTCACATTAACCTTTGGCCATGGTGCCTTTTCGTAGTAATTACGTTCTCTTTGGTAAATATGTCTTCATCTCTATAAATTTTAAAGAAAGAAAAAATTTCGCCCCAGACAGGATTTGAACCTGTAACCTTTCGTCTCAAGCCGACGAATGCTCTAACCAATTGAGCTACTGAGGATTCAAGTCCCGTGCCGAAATTTTTAATTCCTTTCTAACCCGTTAACGCGGGTAGTTATGTCCTATAGATACACAATTCTGAGTACCCACCAAATGAGTTCATCATTACAGATGAAATTCACATTTTAGAATTTTAGAATTATATATTATATTTCATTTTTATAAAGTGTATTTATTTTTATTTATGTTTTTATTTATGTGATTTTTATTATTTGAAAAAACATACTTCCGAGGAGATGTTGTTACTACTCAGTATAGATCTGATGATAGGACCCCAGGAAAATCGAGGAAAATATTGAAATTTTTAGTACTTAGAAGATATAGGTCTATATCAAAGTCACATTTTGCAGTTTTACTGACTTAAGTTATTTTTCCGTTTTTTATTCAAAATTTAGAAGAATACTATTTAAAAAATATACTTTAATATTATTAGTATTTGAAACAAAATTATTAATGTTGACATATGTATGTAGCGTACCTCCGAAGAAACCCTGAAACAAAATAAAAATATTAGTATAAAATAAAATATAATATCAAATGAAAACGCACCTACCTCCTTATACATGTAGACCGTAAGTTGCGTAGACGCATCGAGCGATGCACCGGACATTCAACTTAGTTCGAATCACAGGTTCGAATTGATACTTCGGGGTGTGACCGCGCTTCTAGCGTTTCGAACAACGAATCCGCTAGGACTATAATCGGAAGGTGTTATTGTATGTGCATATTTTATATAGACAGTGACTATCAATATTACGTATTTTACATAGATAGTGACTATCAATATTGTGAGCTTTCAAATATTTATTGTAAATAGTGAATTAAAGTGAAATAACGAACAATCAGTATTTGCTTAGTTTCCATTAAGGTTAGTGGACAATATTACAATATTATATAGACTGATCTTGAATATATGTGTGGTATAAGTCCCACATGTGAAACATGTAACATTTTATGTAGGTGGTACAAACAGTATTCGTACGTAGTATTTTTAGCATAATATTCAGCAAATTGAGAGAAATACGCAAGTACGTAACTAGTATTATTATAAATATTCTGAGTTGCACCTACTATTATACAAATATTCTTTGGTAGTTTCCATCGAGATTATAGCGTTAGAATAAAAATTCGCAGCGGAAGTCCAGTTTTAAAGAACTTTATTATATGAAGCATAAACTTATCAAACATAATTGTTAAAAAAGTACAAAATCAAATATGTTTATGGACAGATCTCATCATAATCATAAAAACTTGAACGGATTTACCTACTCTAAATACAGAACAGAGTCGAGTAATGTATACACCTATTTAAAAATTCGTAAAGTAGATAAATATGATGATAATGAAAAGAAATATGTCTTGAACATATTTAAGCCTACCTTCAATTAAAAAATCACAGACACTTGTTACCGAGTGCGGTGAATGTGACTATATTATTTTCCTTGTTGGGTGTTTACAGCTAATAAATAAAATAAAAAGTCACATTTAAATGTATAAAATTGACAACCGATTAATTCGTTTCAATAATGTTATTACTAATTATGCAGCAACATATTCATTCGCGCCTCATTTTGGCCCAAGGTATTATCAAGTGGTTTTATTGTATTAACAACTGTGTATTGAAAAATGTTACAACTCATCTTTAACTTAGAGTTTACCTATTTTATTGCACCCTGGTTTTTGGAAACAATTTATAAATCATCTACCCAAATTCGGAATGGAATGTACCTATTAGTGTAAAATCAGTTTTATGTTTTAACACAGACCAATCCCATCAAAAACCCAAAATTTTGATAAATAAAGATTTATACTTTATTCACTGTGAGAAAAATGTAAGTAGGTACGATTTTAGTGCTCACCGTATACAATATATTTTGAACAACGCGAACGGTTGTTTATCTCAAAAACTACATACGTATTAAAATGAATTAACAATTTCTTAAACTTATAATCTAAAATACAAAATGTTATCGTATCTCTAAAGCGACGTTTGGACCCTTTACATTTTTGATATCTTTTGTAATAAGATTTTTACGAGTAGTATCTTCGAATTTCTGCTAAAATTATTTCATAACTGGATTCGTCAATTATTATAAATCGTTTCGCTCTTCGGCTGAAATAATAAATATCCCCAGTGTAAATATCGAACCACAAGGCGTGTATATGCAAATCGTGTCTTTCCAGCCGCTTCTTTAACATTCCATATGAAGCAACATTTTGAAGCTGCTGTAATGTGTTCACCTAAAAAAATCATGTTTTTCTTTCAATCATAGAAAAAGTCTTTAAATTTTATTTTAAAAAAACATTCAATTACTAGACATCTCGATTGTCCAGCAAAAGCGCTCACAATGTTCTATTCAAAAGCTATCCGGCCTTACAAGAATTCATATAATCATGCGAACATGAAATGTTTACGTGCATGTGCCCCAGTTTGTTTGAAGTAAAAAAAGTAGTATTAAATAATATATTAAAACCATGAATACTCTGTGATAATAAAATGTAATACCTGTGATAACTTATCTTCTGTACAAAATTTGTTTTCTGGATCAATGTAAGCAACAAATTTCCGTTGTGGTGTCTCCGCAGTGAACAACATAGGTTTTTCAAAATCGCCTTTAACGTCTAGAAATTTGTTTAAACTTGAACTACCATGAGTACACAACCAAGATTTTAGGGGAGATATTCTTCGTTGCTCCTAAAACGTTAAAACTATTAAAAAAGACGATTAGCCATCTACAGAGTACTGTTGCAGTATCTCTATGTAGGTGGAGATACTACTTAAAGCTAGTATGACGTATTCTTATTGTACAGCATAGAGTACAATGATTTATGTTGTATGATGTTCAACATAATCTTTGATGCGTCTACAACGCGACTGATGCATAATAATGCTGCCGACATAATGGTACTTTTTATTAACCAAAAACTTCAAATCCAATGGGTTATTACTGAGATCGGCTCATTGCAAACAAATAAACAAAAATATTTTCAGTGAAATGAAATGACTGAAGCTAGTAAAATAAATTCACACTTTTGCCAGTTTTTATATATATTCAGTTTCCTTCATAGGAAACTGAATATTTTCATAAATATGATGAAATATTTTAATTGATAGTCTATGACCTAGACAAAGATAAGTAATATGATGTTATCATAATATGATTTTATCATTATTTTAAAATGCGAAGGATTCTATTCTCACAGTTAGAGAGTAGAATTGTATTTACCAGACTAGATTCTTCCTTGCTTTTTAGTTTGTAGAGAAGATTCATTGCCTTACAATCAGAATGACCGCATACAATAACATGCTTGATATCATTTATAATGCAACTCAGTTCAAGACCCGCTGGTTCACAACTTGTCATTTCGTCAATAAAATGCTCTGAGTGAGGTACGAGATTTCCGGCATTTCTCACTGAAATAATATAAATGTTTGTTATTTTCCAATACGCTCAAATACCTAATTTGATAATGTCACCGCAATCGTATGTACGTGATATTGCGGCATACTACTTTCAAGAATTTTATTATGTATTTCCTATAATGTAATCGATTTTGAAGAGTGGATCCACCTTTGTTGGCAGTTTTTAGAAATCTAAGTAGAAATGCTCTTTATCGAACATGAGTGAATTCATACTTTTCGGGAGCCTATGACTACTTCGTTTTATGAGGAATAGATTGGCACATGTAAATTTTGGGCTCCGTATCGTTTCAGGTTCACCGTAAGTGAGCTAACCTCTACTCGTAGGTAATCGTATCATCGACTTCAAAGAGTATATAATCACTACGTGATCGTCTTAACTATTTCCGTCACTGTTGTTGCAATTTGGTTTGAAGTACTTACCTACTTTACAATGAATAGAAGCTAGCTAGTTAGCTGTCAAATATACGCGCGACAGGCATTAAAGTCTTAGCAACACACTGTTTCAATGTTTGAATTCGGCATGTATTAGGAATAAGCATTAGGAGTTTCATAGTATGTATGCCTTCTAATTTAAAAAAAATGTAAAAAAATAACGTATCACGTAATATCCGGGCGGGTTGTGGATTTATACAAAAAACAAAATA
>NJDC01001763.1:20901-30929 GCA_002245475.1 Calephelis virginiensis | reverse complement strand
AAGTTGACCATATAACATCCTCGTTTTGTACAAGTCGCTTACAAAGCCAGGGAATATAGGCAAATACAAGTGGGATAGAGACTTTAATGCTTCCATAGTCAATGGGACACAGACTACTATAGATGCTAATTAACGTCTTTGACATTATTTATTAATATAAAAAAAAGTATCTTCACGCCCATATCCCCGAAGAGGTAGGCACAATCAGGGCACCCACGACTAGCCGAAGATACTAAGTCCCACAATGTGATAGCTGGCAAGCCTATCGCCAACCGGGTACATATCCAATCCCGGGCAACGTTATTTTTATAAGAAAATTGAAATGCACAATTTTTTTATTGCCTGACCAGAGGATTGAACCCGAGACCTCAAGAAGTCAAGTCCGACGCCGGACCGCTAGACTACAGAGGCGATTTATTTATATTTTTTACATATATGAGCAAATTATATTTTTGTGTCATGCACCCATAACACAAACATAGATACCAGACTAAATTTAATAAACATCCAGACCCGGAAATGCAGACATCTAAATATGCGTCATCATATCATGGGCTCGGATTGATGCTCGAGAGAGATGAGCAATCTGTTGTGATATAAACGACATTTTGGGGTCAACACAGCTATTATTCAGTTTATTTTGATATTGCGGTCGCCTCTGTGGTCCAGCGGTCCAGGTGTTGGACTTGACTGCATGAGGTCCCGGGTTCGATTCCCGGGTCGGGCAACAAACAGAAAAATTTGGTTTTTCCAATTTCCTAATTTAAAAAAACAATGTTGCTCGGGATCGGATATGTGCCCGGTTGGCGATAGGCTTGCCACCTATCACATTGTGGGACTTAGTATCTTCGGCTAGTCGTGGGTGCCCTGGTTGTGCCTCTGCCTACCTCTTCGGGGATATGGGTGTGAAGATACTATTTCGATATTGTTACACACATTTAACAACAATTCCAAGAAAATCAAAAAAAAATTACAAACATATTGCTTTCCATTATGTTAGCAACGTTTAGCGATATCATATCAAAGGCAAATATTGGACTTGTTGGAGTTTAGATAAAAACTTTTGCAGGACACAAATAAAACAATGTACTTAATAAAATAACGTATGCTTTATTTAATATTCTAGTTGGATATAATTTAACATAAAAACTTGAAATGTAAAAACATTAAACTGATTTTTAAACCAGTTGGAATAACTTAAAACTTTTTGATTTTAATACAACTTGTATAGCTAAAGAGATGGAGGCAAAAAAAGAGTAGGTTTTCATAAATCGGTATTTCTTTATTTTTGAAGTAGGTAATACTATATTTAGTATGTGTATGTATTACACAATTAGTATGTATGTATTATTTCCCATGTTAATTGTTATGTTTATGTTATTTTCTTATTAAAAATATTTCAGAAACTAAATTTTTTGTTGATTTTATATTACAGCAGTATTTGGCGTAATGGTTTACGTAAGTACGTGAATACTTGATATAAAAACTTGACCAAATAACAGATTAAGTATACATATGTTATTCTCCAGAGATCTCGTTCAGCGAAACCAGGCGTCAGGCGTTGTAAAATAGTTCTAAGGGCCTAAACACATAACCGCGTTGCGGCGCCGCGCCGCTAAAATCGTCGGTTTGCGTTGGGGCGTTGCGACGTCATACACGTTTCTCTGCCATGGACCACTAAGATAAATTTATTGCTTATTCTTTGTTAAGACATTACTTTGTTTTAAATAAATCAATAGTGCTATTGCCGATTCTAGCAGCGCGGCGCCGCAACGAGATTATGTGTTTAGTCCCTAACGCGGGTAAAGTTGTGGTAAAAAAGAATTAAAAATGTAAAGCATTTTCTAGAGTGTGGTAGTAAGCGAGTATATAATAAAAACCTTAATATACAATACACAGACAATTTAATTTCGTAATCTGCTGTTTCGACCAAATACTAAAAATATGGTGTTTTTCTAATAAATAAAAAAAAATCAGTACTGATTTGTAGACTCTCTAATTTGTCACTGGAGTTAGTTATTGGATAAAACGCATCTTAACTCTGTTTGGTAAAACTTTATTAAATACCAACTATCTGTATGAGACTTGATATGTCAAGGTATACATATTTAATTTTTAAAAACATCTTAACAAGTACGCCAATCAAATTATAACGTATGCTAATATAAATATGTATTATAAAATCTATTAGAAAGACATATATAATAGTTTTATTTTAAACAAATAAATATTTCATATTATAGTCATATTAGTAGCCAAAATTGAAATTTATTTTGATATTGTGAAATCGTAAATATAATGTTAAGGGTACTTGTAAGGCGAATTGGTTACATTGATAATAGCGAAAGTGGGTTGCCTTATAATAAATTTAAAGGTGATATGTGAACGTTTGTTCTAATATTATAACGAGGAAATATTTACTTGTTTGTTTGCACTGAATCAGCTCCAAAACTACTGGACCGATTATAAAAATCTTTCAGCATTAGATTTTCAAGTTACAGAAGAAGATAGGCTATATTTATGACGAGAAAAAGTAAACGTACACCAATACGAATCTGAAAGAGGCTGCTATTTGTTTATAAGTCTATTATTTGGACTATTAAATATGTACTAAAAATATGCATTGAGGACCTAATTTACCGAATTTCTATATCTTTTGGCTAGCTAATTTATTTGTGAAAAGAAAAAGTTAATGTTTGTTATTAATTATTAATGCATTAACCAAAAAATACAAAAACCTGTTTTTTATGGTATGTTATTGGACATGGAGTTGAATTTATTAACATTTTATATTTTTAATGAAATATTTTATTAACGTATCTTTCAAGTTGACAGAAAATTATATATATAAATTTTTAGTTGGTGTCGTTGTGTATTTGGCGACTTCACAACACGTGTTTGAGTGATCGATCCCGCGCCTACGTAAAAGACGTATTGTTTAATTTGTTTTTCTTTTTCTTTAAATTAATGTGTTTAGTGTGAAGCAATTACTTTTTAATGTAAGAAAAAAAACATGGACATCTGGGTAGTTTATGTAACTGTGGTTTAGTGTTTAATACAAAAGTGATTTTATAGTTTGATATTATTTGTGGACCTTGTTAATTATGACTTCCTCAGTATTTTTTATTTACTTTTTATCTGTGTATCATATTTTTATTACTTTGGCACAGCTAAAACTAACTTAAGTAATATTAAAAAATGTGAAATTACCGGTGCTAAAGATGTGTGAGGTGACGTAGTTTTTGATAAAGTAAAAACGTAAGACGGTCGTAAAAAGTGTCGGTGCATTCTCAAGAGTGGCTGAAGTGAAATTTAAGAGACCGTTTTAATCTACATTTGTGTATCAGCTTTATTATATAACATACGGATATCAAGACGATATTTTAAATATAGATAATAGACAAATCGAAGCACTTTGATTTGTATTATAAGACACTAAAAAAAAGGTTTTTAAATTAAAACAATAAATAAAAAAAATCTATGTCGACTCTTTGACTACTAACTGACTATAAGGCGAAATAGATCACAGGTTTAAACTTAAGATATTTTCATAACAATGACTAAGGTACATAGTAGGCAAAAATACATAATTCTAAGCTTTACATCTAGATAAAAAATGACTATATACAATGTAAGCTAAATTTTTAGGAATACAAGCATAGCATATTGCAGCGATTCTTAAGTCCCTCAAGCGAAAGCGAAGCTACCTTTTCATGAAGCTTTTTTGATAGGCACAAAACTAAGCGTCCTAAAACGTAACGTTAACAAAAAACACATAAAGTACTTGTCAATGTTTCAGAACGTTTTAGTTAAAATAAAAAGAAAATAGCAATAGATACAAAATAGGGGCATCATTTATAAATTATTTTCACAGAAATGTGTCTTTACATCTATTATTCAGACGATCTATGATACAATTCCAAACTGTACACGAGTGATATTAATTTTATGCAAGCAGACAGCCTTGTCAAAATTATTCAGTTTAAAATATGGCAAATTCTGAAACAAAAAAAAAGTTGAAAAAAGGGAAATAGCTTCGTTTTCGCGTGAATCAGGAATTTTATGTATTTTTTAATGTTCTTTAAACATCTGTAAAACTCGTGTGAAAAAGCATTGAGATGAGAACCAGGTGTCGTATTTTAATCTCAACCAATGCCAGATTAAACTAGTGCAGGGCCCACAACAAATTCTATCGAAAATTTAATTTTTAATTTAGCCCAGGAGCGGATATTTATGTTTGTAATTTTTATTTTTATAAAATCCGCTAATGGCAGGCCTTATATTTGTAAAACATAATTTTGTTAATTTTTTGTTTTGTTAAAACCTATTTTGTTATAATATAGCTAACAAGCAAGCAACTCTGAAAAACAATGGTCACCTTTCGACATCATATATTATGTTATTGAAGCATTGCATTGCAAAAAAATTATATCAGGCTACGTGTGCAAATGCAAAGGATTTTCAACCCTGCACCAAGGAAAACGACAATAACGAGCACCGTCGTCATGGTGTTGAGAATAGGAATGGTGTTTTAGATCGTTACTGCCTTTGGTGTTAAAATTGACTCATATGTTTTATCACCAAAAAATGGAACTTCTTATCTACTTTTTAATTCTGTTATACAAGTAAATAACACATACTAAGTGTTTTTGTGTCCGCTAGCTGTCGCTCTCTGCTCGTCTTTAAAAACTGGGATTTCCTAAAAGCTAGTAACCTATTTTTTAACCTAGTTGAAACAACGCATTCTCAAAATTGGCAGTATCAAACCCGGAGGATATTTCTGTTACATATTTTAATATATGAAATCTATAGGTATTTACCTAAGCAACATGAATGAATTATTATTTGCCGGGGCGGATCTGGGTGTTTTTCTGTCAATCTGTCAAAACAATCTGTACCACAAAACGCCGCTTGGACACGTGCTTACTTCTCTTTGAATCAGGTTCTGATTATATTATTTAAAATATTTATAGGCAAAATATCTCCAAATCTTCATCATATTAGTACGCTTTCATACACAATACACATCGTATGAGATTTTAGGTAATAATAATGACAAAAAGATTAACAAAAATATTTTTTTTAAATAAATTTATTATAATTATATCGTGGAAGATTATGATATTAGGCTATGCCTGTAAAGACTCGTGATTAGACTATTAAAAGCTAACAACAATATTCACGAAATATAAAAAAAAAAGTATCTTCACGCCCATATCCCCGAAGAGGTAGGCAGAGGTACAACCAAGGCACCCACGACTAGCCGAAGACACTAAGTCCCACAATGTGATAGGTGACAAGCCTATCGCCAACTGGGCACATTTCCAATCCCGACCAACATTTTTTTTTTATTAGAAAATTGGAAAAATCCAATTTTCTTCGTGTTGGCCGACCCGGGATTCGAACTCGGGACCTCATGCAGTCAAATCCAACACCCGGACCGCTAGACCACAGAGGCGATAAAATAAATATTTAATAGGTACATATTTTATATTTTCATTGTTTTTGGCATCAGCTTCAGCATCTGCCATTAGTCAAGATTAAGTTTGCATCAAGTTACCAGATTAAACAAAAAAGGACAAAGTAATTTCAGGGTCTTAGGTAAAGCGGTAGTCTCCTTGGTAAAGCTCCTTTAGTGCAATTTAGCGCCAACGAGGAAATACACGATACCTGCACCAATTAATGAAAATTGCACTTGTGCACTTTAACCGAAAAAACTTGTACAAAATGTCACCAAAAATTACTACTTTAACCCAATGTGTACATAGAATTCAATAAATAAAATACTTCGACCATATTTTTTATCGATAGCGCTAAAACTCTCTTCATTCCTTGACATGCAATATGAAAATGACAAACAAAAAAATCACATGTGTGTCCGAATATGTGGTTAGGTATTAGCGAACAAATTTTTAGTTTACATCTCACAAACGTTTTTGTAATGGAACAGATATTGGTGGTAATTTTTATTAATTAAAAATAAAAAATAATTAATCACTAGTCTGATTTTAATTTATCGGTATCTTCTTTCAACGATAGCGATGAAAAGAGACAAAACACTAAGTGCTGTCAGATTAGTTTTTTAATGAAATTTCTACAGACTTTTAATCCTGTAAAAACATCATGAGTAGACATGTCCGGGCTAATATGATAATTCTGAAATGTTCCATCTCTTTCCTTTTTATTTCATTGGGAAAAGATAGCACGTATCTTAAAGAAGTTTGTCTGTTTGTCAGAATTACCACAATATATGGACTTTTATAATAACACTTTATTTATATGTTATATATTGACAATTTTTAGGATTTACTCGGATATTTTAAGATTTCCAAACATTACTTTGTAAATGTTAGGTTAGAATAATACAAACGTTCAGCTTGAAACTTTGATGAATCTTAGCATCTAGTTCAGGCTTTAACAGTTATCAAAGTATTTTCGTCATTTGCTCTATTCTAACTTGAGTATTTCTGAACTGTGTTACATTATATAATGAATGTATGTATGTACATATGTATAGTAAGTGAATATTATGTATGAAATTGGTAACACTGTACATTATTAAAGTCAAATTTTCTTTAGTTAATACCAAAAATCGCCCTGTTTTTCTTACATATCAAATGTGATTTTTTATATGTACTAACATGTAATAAGTTTGTTGGTAATTGAATGTTATAAGTAAATATACACTATACAAAACTAGCCAACCTAGCGAACTTCGTACCATTGATTTGATAGCAACTGCCAGTGTGTATAGGAAAAATTAAAATATTGATTTTCCTTTTTCCCGTAATCTTCCCAGTTTTTCTCTTTATAAGAAGAGAAAGGCATCCAGACCATAACTAAAACAACAAAAATAAATTAGAAAATATTGGCCTATCCTTTGACCAATGACCGAGGAAAATCGGGTTCTTTTTTATAAATATATATTTCATCCTGGGACAGGAAAATATGATAGGCAGATCACAGGTAATTTAAACAATATGACGGTAAATAAAATATCTCAGGCTTATCTTTTTTATTGCCCAAGGTGTGCAACTATTTTTCTGCCCAACGGAGCCGAATAGTGACAACTTCACCGGAGCCGAATAGAGACAAGCGCAACCGGAGGGCAAAAAAAATATTTTCGGGACCATCAGTTCTTAAATAGAAATGACGAAATATGAGCCAATCGTTAAAAAAACTATTCCCTAAAGGTAACAATAATATATGCTATTTTCGATTATCTAATAAAGATAACAATGACAATGATAGTGCTGCAATCATAAAAATAATATGGAATACTAGTAATTTCGATATCATTGGTGATAAAATATTTATTTAAACAAATTCGTACACCATATTTACATTATAAGTTACACAAAACTAACTTGCCAACCTTTGAGGCTACAAAAAAAACCAAAGTAGGTACATCTACCACACTAAATCAAAAGTATGACATTGCATCAAGATGTATGGAAGTATCCTCTTTTAACTGAAATATTTATTCGATAGAGTCAGTAAGAATCGTCGCTTTTGCCTCTTAAAGGCGAACCTACTTTGAGATAGAACTGTGGCGATCATGATTAATCGAATGTCTTTGATTCGATCCCTACCCAAAAGCGAGTGATCGAGTCTTGAAACATTAAGGGCCACTTGTATCCTGGGTTAAGTATTTAACACTGAGTTAGCGTCTAACTAGAGTTAAATCACTTTATTTTTGACAGTTTAACTCAATATTCAACGTAACGCGGGAATGTGCAAGAGGCCCTAAAAGATTAGAACGTATGGATACTAGTATCTTTGAAAGAGTTGTAAACTGTATAATGTACTACACAGATCACTATTTTAATCTGAAGATTATTTGAAGCTTATCGTCATATTAACCAAAATGACTGAGATTGCATCTGCGAACCAACGATTAATGCCAGGTTCCTATATTCAAGAAACAAGTAGTTTTAATTACGGATGGTAGTATTTTGTACGATTAGTAAAATTACTAACAATGGTTGCTCGTTTTCGATACTTAACTCGAAACATTTTTTGAAAATTACTTTTGAGCAAACTACGAATAGTGAAACCTACGGATTACGAATCGTTGATTAAAGGAATCGGGCATAAGTATTTTGAGTCGAATAGCAATCTTCTGGGTCGCGATCGATCCGGATCATGACAAATGAGTGATTGACACAGCTCTACTTTGGGACTGCTTTACGTGGGAAGGGAAGATCGTTCCAGAGACACAATGATAAAATGCCTAAAGAATTCAAACGGAAATCAGTGCGCTGTAAGGGTATAAAAAGATTAAAATAATTACCACATTACCAGAAATATACATGACATAGTTTCGAAAGTCCATTTTCTATTCTCCAATTATGTATAGCCAATGATAACGAAATCACTTGGTGATAATTCTCAAATACTAGTGTTGAGACACGAATCCATATTTTTTATTTTATAAAATAGCGAACGAGCGCTGTCTGCTTCACCGAGAAAACATAGATGTTACTGGTGCGTTGCTTTTAGACCCGAGACGTAAGGGTGTACCCGTGAACCGGCTGCCCAAACATCCGACCCGGAAAACGACAATAACGAGCACTGGCGTTAATGCGTGAATTGGTATCGTTAAGAATCCGGGAGACCTGTTCCACGATACTTATCCACCTAACTGATGGAATAATCCAGTACCCACTAACGGGCGATGGGTTCGTCACATCGCGACGCCGACAAACACATATATATACACGCTTATAATAATTTTGAATCGTTTGTGTTACACAAGCAAATACAGTGTCATAAGACAAATTCCAAACTAAGCATATGCACCGCATCTTCACTGGTATTGGCTGGGGGCGCTCGAGGACACCTTCTCCAGCTTCTCGAAGTGCTTCCTTGCGTTTCTGATGTTGATCAGAGTGGCCTCAGACGGTATCTTTGGGTCTGACATTTCGACCATGACGTATGTGTTGCTTGTGAAGCCATCTATGAAAGCCGCAAATACGCTGTTTCGTACCTGTAAAGAAATTATTATATTTAATTCGATACAAGCTTTTATTCGCGGATTTGTGCGCGTATTTCAGGTCTTTCAGGTTCTTGGGATTATCAAAAAAACACCTATCGACTAGTCGCCTCTGTGGTCTAGCTGTCCAGTGTTGGACTTGACTTCATGACGTCCCGGGTTTGAATTACCGGTAAGGCAACAAAAACAATGTGTTGCCAATTTTCTAATAAAAAAAGCAATCCTTGGATTGGATATGTGCCCGATTGGCGATAGGCTTACCACTTATTACATTGTAGGACGAAGTGTTTTCGATTAGTCTGAGTGACCTGGTTACACCTTTGTCAACTTTTCTGGGGATACGGGCGAGATGAAACTACCTGTTGTACCATAACAGTGATATTGCCTCTGTGGTCTTATGGTCCGGGGTTCGCGTTGATTAAAGAAGGTCCCTAGTTCGATTCTTCGGTCGGACAACTCCGATTTTCTAATTAAACAACATTGTTCGGGATTCGATAAGTGCCCGGTTGGCGAAAGGTTTGCCACCCATCGCACTGGGATCTACTTGGGGCTAAGTATCTTCGGCTAGCCGTCGGTTTCGTGATTGAATCTTTTTTGGGGATCTGAACGTGAAGTTACTTTTTATATTAAAAAACAAATAAGCAGCGTCGTGATCCAGTCTGAAAAGTAGACTGCGTTCTTGCATAATAGGCCTAATATCCCGGTCAAACACATATAAATAGCATGTATGGTGTCTATAGGCCACGGTTATTATTACCATCCAAAAAAAAGACGAATTATCTGTATGAAACACAAGATTCCTTACAAACAAAATGTGGCACCTAAAAGTGCATTGCGATCCTGTTTTTAAGCTTCCTGCGTAAAGGTGGTTTACCTAATAACCGAAATATAACAATGTCATATGTTATAACCTGCAGGGCTATTCAGTATCTTTTTAGTGATGATCACTGAGTAAAGTGTACATCAAATAGCTTTCAAATGACGTGTTTTGTGTTTGCTATCTCTATTGTAGTAGGGGAGCCCAAGAGGGGAT
>NJDC01001763.1:5490-20699 GCA_002245475.1 Calephelis virginiensis | reverse complement strand
GGCTACGATTAAGTGACTGAAATTGCTATTTTAGCTTCTAGACACTTAACGCACCGCTAAAAAGAAAAACCTTACATGACCTTTTTTACTCTCCACTATTTAATCGACAAAGTGCAATGGGTCCCAATTACGCTGGAGTTACTACACATTTTGCATCGCGGGCTCCCCTACTATTGTATTTCTGTTGTTCACAGGAGATATCAAAATATATGCCGTGATATGATATCCGTGATCATAATAAACAATAATAATTATAAATAAATATCCCTGGAAGTTACACAAATTGATAAGCAAATTATATGCTTGTGTTATGCTGTCTGGTTGTTAGTCACGATACTAATATATAGAAATACTTAAATAGACACCACAATAAATTTTATAAACATCCAGACCCGGAAATGCAGACATCTAAATGTTCATCACACAAATGCCTCCCGTCGGGAATTGAACCCGAGCCTTGCGGTTGGTTGGCGTAGTTAGGCGTGTACGTAGACACTCGACCAACGAGGCGGTCAAAATAAGGAAAGGAAGGAAATAAGGAAAGATAAGGAATCGACACCTGGTTGATGCGCATGGTGAGAGTTTTTAGGTTGTTTCCATACTGTTTCATTTTGTACTGTGCTAGTATGCTAATTAGGACGTTCAGTACAAAATGACAATTGAGTGTCCGGAGACCTTTTGATATGAGCGATTCTGCTTTGCCGCTAATAAGTATATAGGTATACTATGTCCCGATACTAGTCCAATAGTGTAGGTAATAGTCCAGTTCCGTGGATGTTTGCTACATACTCACCACAGAAAGTGATAAATAACAATCGCCAGTCTACCGTTTGTTTATCTACGTCAGTGTAACAAAAAAAAAACCCGTCACCCAGACTCCGAAATGCAGACATATATAATAGCGCCCCCGTCATGAATCGAACTTGAGCGTAGCGACTGGGGTTAGGTCCCTCGACCAACATTTTCTTGTTTGTATTTTGTTTTATTTAATTTCTTTAAACAACATTTTGTTTTTATTGTCAGTAATACAACTAAATTAAGTCATTTAAGGTTGGCTACAAAATTGCCTTAAGAGATATCTCTATAACAGCGGTAGGCAACCAGCGGCCCACCGACGTCTTACTTGTGTTGTAAATCTATGGCATATATATATAATCTATGGCATTTTTCGTTGTAATTTTATAACTCAAGAACGGGCTTACCTATCCAAACCATATTTTTAAGCTTTGTTCGGACTATTTAGTAGATGGTTTATGTGAAGTTTGCATATAATCGGTCGAGCGGTTTTTCATTTATCACATTTTTTGTAACAAATGAATTTAATAAATGGCGGATCATTTTGTAAATGGGTATTTCACAGTCAAATTAAAAGTTTTTTTTGATGTTTTTTTTTTCTTTTTTTGTTTTGTTGTGTTATGCCATTCATATCATAATATGATATATTATACTTTGCTAAGCACGTACCAGGCCGCTAGTAAGTTATAAATATCAACATAAATGCTTGAACAATCCGCGGTTGACCGTATGATATACGACGTATAGTGTGGATTTGCTCTAAAATATAACTTATAAGTTAAGAAACTAGTTTAACGCTCTTCAATAGCGTAATTTGATACTTAATTATGAAATATTTTACAAATTAATTTGAATTAACAACATATTATGCGCCGTCTGAAATAGTTAGGTAAGATTATGAAACATTTTAGAAACAGGTTTTTTTTATAAAGTTTACTTATCGCCGCTACTTGAAGACTTTTTTATGGCATTAGATAGCGAAAAAGCACACAGCTATCCTAATGTTGAGAACTGTGGCCTATAGACACCATAGATGTCAAAGGTGCGTCGCTTTCCTGTGGCTGGGGTGTTAGGCTTATTGTTCAAGTCTACCAGCTACTCTTCCCTTCGGACTGGAACTTAGCACTGTCATCATGACGGCATGAAAAGGTGGATCTGGGTAAGTTGGTGCACAGAACTCAACCACCAGTGGCATTATTGGTAATGAATTATTTAACCTATACTCGCGTATTTGGAGCTGCCAGACAAGGATTCAGATGGTATATTTAACTCAAAGGACCCGGAGCAAGATGAGGAAAAACGGAGCAACTTTTTTGTAATTTCGTGAATGTAAGTTTGTTTTGGCGACCATACCTCCATGCTCTGAAACTGTGCAGCTAGTTTGGAACACGAGAGCTTGAACTGTTTCACAATATTGGAGACCTTCTCGAAACGATGCGCATCCCGGTGCGGCCTCCGCTGGCAGTGGGACACCACTAAGAAGGTAGCTCGTTCAAATAGTAGCACCTGGAAGTGTAAATACTTTTTTTTAACAAGCTATTATTTAAACTAGTGGTCGCCCGTTGGTCGAAATTCGACCATAATAAATTTTAATATCTTGTTGATAAGAACGCCATCTTCATTTCTCAAGACCAACTACTTTGTTTTCAGACTGTATGGTGCGCCATCTGTGATCTTTTATCATTATCTTCAGTATATTTGTTTGAGTGTGTCAAATGCATGGCAGTGAGGGTAATGTGTTTTTTATTTATTTAATGTACTTTATAAGCATTATTATTGAAAACTATTAGCGTTCTACAATTCTCCTACACATAAACTATAAGTGTGCCAAATTTTATGCTCCTGCGTCAGAGCTATTTTCGTAAAAAGGGGTCCCAAGTTTTGGCATAACGTATTAATATATAGATTGCAAAGTAAGCAAGTTTGTCCAGTTGGAAATTTGTAACTCAATTTTAAAGTAGCTATCCTCAACTGACAGTGTTAAGTTTTTTTATGTGAGAGGACAGCGAATAAGCGCATAGGTTCTCCTGATGGTAAGAGACAACCGTGGCCTATAGACACCATAGATGTTATAGATGCGTCGCTGTTCTGTGACCAGGATGTTAGGCCCATTGTGCAAGTCTTTAGGCTACCTC
Organism: Calephelis virginiensis; assembly: GCA_002245475.1. NCBI lineage: Eukaryota > Metazoa > Arthropoda > Insecta > Lepidoptera > Riodinidae > Calephelis > Calephelis virginiensis. The sequence goes on along the minus strand of NJDC01001763.1, from coordinate 17,769 downwards.
ACCCTCCGGGCGTTTGGTAGTCCTTTATTTCACACCCATGTCCCCGAAGGTGTAGGCAGAGGCACAACCAGGGCACCCACGACTAGCTGAAGACACTAAGTCCCACAATGTGATAGGTGGCAAGCCTGTCGCTAACCGGTCACATATTCAATCCCGGGCAACGTTATTTTTACTAGAAAATTAAAGATATACATTTTCAAATTTTTTTGTTGTCCAACCTAGGCATCGAACCCAGGCTCTCAAGAAGTCAAGTCCGACGCCAGAACCACTGAGGATGAATCACCTCATACTGATAAATTATTTTTTAGTTCCTGTGGCTTAAAATAAATTATCCAAGGTATTGTTTAAATAAACATACCTCATCAGCATCTACAATTGCTGCAAACTGTTTCAGCGACGACTCTAAGGCCTTCACATTGGGTATTAGTTTGTACACTATACTAGACCAGGCCCTGTAACAAAGAATTTTAAACTTAAGACGTCTCTTTAATAAACGTAGACTAAAGTACTCCAAGATTTACTGCAATGTAATACAGACTATAATATCAAAATAAACCTTGGAGTACTTCACTCATAAACATAAACATGAATAAAACTCAAATAGTCACATGTTATTAACATTTTAAGATATTTCTATGGAATAATTTCTTATTATTATGAAATCATTATTTTATTTGAAATTTAGATATTTATGGGACATTTAGGCCATGGTCATTGTCATTATAGCTGGGCCGAAGTGTATTTATTATACAAAATCATACTTACGTCAAATAGTGGTAAAAAATATTAAAGAGCAAGTCCGTGTCTATTATTCTTGGTTTGCAATTTACAAGTTAAGGATAGCAGGGAAACTGACATCATCTCAGTCCCACATTGTCAACACACTTTCTCGAATCTTTCAAAAATGCAACACTTCTACTGAATAATGTAGTGCCGTATACTTAATTCTTAACAATTCAGAGTTACATCTAAAGCACCAGCCAAATTTTGAAAAACGGTTCAGAATCGAGAACACTTTCGATCTAAAAAAGAGTATATTCACGCCCATATCTCGGAAGAGGTAGGTGGAGCCACATCCAGGGCACCCATGACTAGCCGAAGACATAAGTCCCACAATGTGATAGGTGGCAAGCCTATCGCCGACCGGGCACATATCCAATTAAGAGCAACATTTTTTTAAATCAGAAAATTGGAAAAACCACATTTTCTTTTTGCTGCCCGACCCGGGAATCGAACTCTAACTAAAAATTAAAAAAAAAACAATTTATAATTTTTTTCAAAGCAAAATACAAGATGCATGGTTCTAACGTAAACAAAAAATAAAACTGGTTTCCACTGACCGCAGTTGCATTCGCAGGCTGGTGACGTCACGACTAAAACTTTAAAACTAATTACAAACTACTTCATTACCATGTAGCGATTTGATTATAATTTTTTTGATAGACAGAAAGAAGAAAGACATTTATTTAACTAGGTATGACATAGCATGACAACAAATGAATCATTTTTGCGGACTGTTTTAAATGAATGTTTGTAAAAGCAAATATTACAATTTGGCAATTAAATTTAAAATGCATTACCATATAAACCTATACCCCCTTATATTAAGATTTGGGTAGTCCTTTCAAAGTTATCTTGTATATCCTGCAGAATTTGCACAAATTCCATAGCATATGGATTAGTCGACATATTTTGTGTAAAAATATGAATGAGTTTAGCATGTAAGACATTGGAATTTGCCCTTAATAATTAAAGCACAGTAAAAGTGCAAAAAATGATTACAAATCATTTCATTTACCGTTTTGCAATTTGATAGCTCTTTTGTTGAAAGACAGCTAATGATTCCAGGATGATAAACTTCATCAACATCTACTTGGATCAAGACCTTCTTTTCCAAAATAGAACCACCAAAATTGATTTCAAAAGAAATCACATAACAAACATACAAAGAAAAAAACAAAGTTGATTTGAAAATCTCCTCTTTGGACAACAGGGCACATCTAAAGTGACTGTACAAAATACACCATCAACATGCAAACAAAAATATGTTGCTTTTGTATGTATGCCTAAATATAATAGGTGACATAAACACTGAGATCATAATAATAAGTTTAAAGATGGACATGGATCTTTGCTGAATTTTCTCAGTATGTCACATTCTAACTAGATCAGGGCTTCCCTAACTTATCTGTACTGTGACGCCCTTAGGACATGCTATTTTTAACGACACCCTTTAACCCGCTCAGTGTCAGAGGAGGAGGGGAGGGGGGCTCCTTTGGATCAAAAATACCATTACCATTTACAGTATTACAAGCTCTGTTTTCTAAGACTCCTCTTAACCCAGCACACCGTTAACTAAAAATAGTTACCAGTTATAATAATTACAAGCCCACAAACTGGTTCTGGTTGATTTGGTTACCTCACTTGACTCAGTTGCATTGACACATGACAACCCCGGGACAGATCCACAGTTTGGTAAACCCTGAACTAGATGATAGATTTTAATATTATATACCCTGTTTACAAGTGCCTAATGCATGGTCTATGTGAAATAATAAATTTTCTATTTCTGACTAAAGTATAATTACTTGTATAATGTTTCATCCCATATGCTAGTTCTAAAGCAAGTACATTCTAAGGGTTTAGAGAGTCGCTTCAAGTCTTCCTCTCGTGTTTTAAACAACTCTTCCCTTCGTTCTTCAGCTACTAGATCCATCTTGTGAACTAAGCAAAATATTCTAGCTTCAGGAGAATTCTGAAATATAAATTCACTTACAGTATGTCTTGTGAGTTTGATACATGTGGCTTAAATTTTTTTTGTGCAAACATAAAGAATAACTGACACACTAGATTTTTACGAAACATTATTTTGATTTAAAGGAGTGTCCCAGCAACTTATTTCTTACTTATTCCTAATGCCTACAGGCACTAAAGGTGGTAATGTGTTTCCAACCTAAGAACAGGATGTTAGGCCTTGTGCAAAAGTAAGTGTACTGGGTCCCTTATCCTCTGAACTGAAACAAGTCAACAGCAGGTGCTGAAGTTATGACGGCAGGAATAGATAAAGCTGAGGTACCAATATCGGTGAGCCATTGCAAAGCGCTACCACCTGATAAAGATACCCAAATAATAAATTTTATGTCACTTAAAATGTAATTAACCTTCTTTAAAAATTTTGTTTAGAAAGAAGGAAGATACTTATTCAGTGGCTTAAATATATCAAGAAAACCAAGCTTCTAGTTCTAGAATTATATTTACAAATGTACATTTTTAAACTTACCTGTAATATAGCTTCTAGACAAGACTGGTAGTAATGCATGTCTTTTTCCATTTCTCTACTTTCCGCATCAAAGACATATATAAGTACTTCAACATTTCTAAATATGTTATCCCGTTGGGATGCGAAGTAATTTTCCATGAATGCTTCTTGCCCACCGCAATCCCATAGATTAAGCACAAGATTACCAAGGAAACGTACATGTGAATGTTCTACATCAACTGAAATATTTAAAGTTTCAGCATACTATGGTTGAAAAGGCAAACATGATATAAGGATTTTCAAGTCATAGCAACCTTAAAACTTTTTATTTATATTTTTGGTTCATAGTGCAATAAAAAATGAAAGATGAATATTAGACTTCATGTGCAACTATTAGGTGGCAGATTTACGAGCTGTTTCCTCCAGATTGGTACTGTCTCCTTACATAGTTCACCATTAATTGCCATCTATAGAATATATGTTGTAAATACATATTATATGATAAGGAAATTAGTCACTCATTTGCCTTCTCATTATTTATTTTATTATTAGGTCCTCATTATCATCATTACCATAGTGTTTTAGCTTAATATAGAAGCTGGTTATCTAGCTACGTCCTTTAGCATGTCAAATGACTATAGAAAAAGATTAGGTGTAAGGGAGTGTAATACAGTTTGATAAAAATATTATTATTAGCTAAGGTTACTTTAAACAAAGGAATTTGGTAGTTATTATTACTCACTTGTTGCCCCTAATCTTCTTGTGTCTCTTGCTATATAGTTAGCAAATATTATTGATCTCATACTGGTTTTTCCTGAACCACTTTTCCCCATCAATAACACCTAAAATAATTAAAATGTGAAGACAGAAATTAGATTGTCTGTTAAACAGACGCATATAAAACACAGGATTATACAGTAAGCTATTGATAATAATGATTAATAATAAAAAACTGATTATTGCCAATTATTTGAGACGTACATACCTTCTTCTTCATGATAATATTATTTTATTGCAGGTCAGGGGTAATCTAAAGACCTCGGGTCTTGTGCAGTTTGTAACGTTTTGTAATAACAAGTTTGACAAATCAACTGCAATAAAATTTAGATGGAATAATTAAATAAGAATGAACATATATCACAACAATTTATTATAATGTAGGCGTTTCGCTAGATGTTTTCTCTAAATTAAAAATACAAATCATTTGATGAACAAGCAAGGAAGTTTTGACTTTTGATTAAATGTCAGATTGACATTGATAATTGAAAAATGAAGGCAATTAGTAGACATGTGACGTTTACCGTAGGTATCTCAGCTCCTTGTAGATAGGGGTGAACGGTACGATGGACAGTTACTTTACTCTTTGGGTACGATTAAATACAAAATATGTTATGTAACATACTAAATACTTTTGTTCCAGGACCAAGTATTTTTGAATCAAAAGGTACTTTAAAACTAAGTAGGTGGGTATCGGTTAAAACTACTAGTATTTGATATATAATATGAGTAGATAGTTTTGACCTGGGGGCTGATCATGTATCTCATTTTCCAACTAAAATGGAAAAGTGTACATAAAATACCTGTCAAATGGCGTGTTTTATATTTGCTATCTGCAGTAACCAACAGAAATACAATAGAGATAGCAAACACTTATTTAGCCAATGTCAGGTACGGGACTACCACACAGTAAGTATTTTACTTTATCTGAAGATATTGAGCTACCTAAGACACATACTGTAAGACTGACACACATATCTAAGGGTTTACTTGTTTTTATAATTTAATTTTGTTAGATTGTATATATCTACATAACAACTTCAAAATATTGCGGTTACATTATAGTAGTAAACATTTATAGTTAATAGGTTTAGATAAATCACTTGAAAGGATAAAGTTGCTTATGAAAGTGAACATTTATCTAGATTTATCTATCTATAAGCGATCATGGTAGGTATCGTATTGTCGGTACCCTGTGGAACGCTTTTTAAAAGCGAATGCATCAGTCACTGCATCCAAATGTTGTCTCATAGGAATAACACAAAGTAAAACTATTATTTTAGAAGAGCACTATAGAAACTAACTCTAGCGAAGTACAACAGTCACCTGGTGAACCTATCGCCAATCTCTGGGTAGGCATCTCAAGTTCAAAAATGTCAATATTATAAGGTTCAATTCAAATCAGTTTAGATAATAACTTTTGTTGGACGTACACAAGATGCATGCGTTGTTTTTATTTAACTCATTTTTTTACAAAAAAATGACGGGTTGCATTCCGGGAGGAATGAAAGTATATAAGTATACTATCATTTATGTGGTAGAATACAATATTCATTTTTTGCGCTATTGTACACAAACATAACAATACGAACATTTGCGTAGGCACTCTGCGCTGTCTAAACGAAACAGGAGGCGCAGGCATCCATTTTCGACACGCCGTAGAAAGAGAGGGAATACTTCTTCTTGTACGCCGCACCGGCTGTTTACTCTCCATCCGTCTTATGAATTTGAATCTTGAAGTTCGATTTAAGCAATATTGGAAATTGGAATCGAGTATGTCAATTTAGGTACTCTTGAACACAATACTGGCGAATTGTAAACATATGGTTAATAGTAAACAATAAATTATTTTATCGGATTCGTTGAATGTGTTTCTAAACAAATATTAACAGTCGGCTACCGTGTACAAAAGTATCTAAAACGACATATAAGATTCCAATTTGTAATTCCCATGATATCGAGATTTTATTCCTGAATCTCCCTACAGTTCACATGTCCTGACGCGAGTTTAGAAGTTTTGACCCATTCCAAAAAAAGTGCACAACGCCGCTAAAGAAGTTTTCACTTTAAAAAAAAAGCAATCGTTATGAGTTTACGTCCGTTACTGAGTGAGTATCAATACCTCACGATTGATACTCTATCAAATTAAGGTGTCTATACTTCAGTGGTATCGTTTCATCCTAACTTGTAAGTAGGTAGTACGGAGGTTAGAGGTACGGAGCACAAATTCTTTGTTACAAAAAGTGTCCCTTGAATAGCTTTAAATAAATATGAGTTGCTGTACCAGAGAAGCGTTTTTAAAGAAAGCGCAAAAAGTGGTTAGAATTTTAAAGAAGAAAATTGGCAATATTGCAGGAAACAAGCTTCAAGAGTGACTCTACTGACCACATTATAATTACATGTACAATGCATTTACTCCTTGAAATTCTACAAAAGTAAAAGCAATTAGTTATTAGATCCAATGAGTATTTGCCTACTTGGTACCTACACTTAAAAATAAAGCTACAACCTAGGTAACAGAAAGTGTAATAATAGGTACTTACCGAAGACTACAGTACTCTAGTACCTACTAGTCGTACCTTGGGTAGGTAGTACCTACTTTTAATTTTTGTTTTTTTACTCTTTTTCTTTTCTGGCTTTTGCAACTACCATAAGTAGTTTGATTTCGCCAATTTTTTTTTACTCTTGTCATTTTAGTTAGAAATGACAAATGTCAATTTTCATTTCATTTGACATTTGTCAACAAATGGTCAAACTTGATAAATCGACGTCGGTCATCGAATTTATTGTTGTAAAACGTGTCGGGATTTCATTACTTAGTGTAGAATAATGTCTATTACATGTAAGTAATAAGATTCACAATTAACATTACAATGGCTCGTCATCGCAATGTGCGTAATAGAAGCTACTCAGACGACTATGATTACGATGATGTTTACGGCAATTCTGTCGAAGAAGACAGCTGTTTGTCTCCAAGTGATGCTGACCAATGGATGTATGATCGATCCCGCAATCAACAAGCAATATCACATTTCTTAGCAAGTCATAACGATATCCAGGAAGAAAGAGAAGATGAGCCAGAAGAGCCGACTCCATTGGCGCTTGAACGACGTGAGTCTTTAGATGTATATGGCCTAAATTTAAGTGAAAATGACGAAGCGAAGCTTATGTCATGTTTGGATGAGTTAAGAAATGTGTTCGGTGATACAATACCCGAAAACATCCTTGTTCAGGCTGTACTTAAACATAAATTTGATTATGCAAAAGCATTAGATGATATACTGAATAACAATAAAAAAGAACCGAAAAAAGCAAGTAATGAGCCTGTCAAGGTGCCCCCTATCATTGTTGAGCCTGTAAAGCCACTGATTGTAGCTACAGAATCTAAAGTTATCACAACACAAGAGCCAAACACAGCTGGTGTTATCAAGGGGTTCAAAATTGGAAATGAAAAGCCAGGGAGTCGTTCACAAACTCCAAGAGACCAGTCACCAGCAACTGATAGAAATATATCCAGATCTGAACAAGTAGACGATAAAGTAGTTAAAACTAAAGAAAATAAGACTGATCCTAACATACAATATAAAAATGAAAGAGGGTCGGATAAAGACCACCTGTATATAGTAGTTATTGGACATGTTGATGCTGGAAAATCTACTTTAATGGGACACTTACTCTGTGAACTAGGTGAGGTTAGTCAGAGGACTTTGCACAAATATGAACAAGAAAGCAAGAAGATTGGAAAGCAGAGTTTTATGTATGCATGGGTTTTAGATGAGACAGGAGAAGAGAGAGTAAGAGGAATCACTATGGATGTAGGGAGAGCACAATTTGAGACTAAAACAAAGAAGGTGATCATTTTAGATGCACCAGGTCATGCCGATTTCATCCCCAATATGATTACAGGAGCTGGGCAAGCAGATGTAGCATTATTGGTAGTGGATGCTACAAGAGGAGAGTTTGAGTCTGGATTTGAACTTGGTGGGCAAACTCGAGAACATGCTTTGTTAGTAAGGTCTCTTGGTGTTAATCAACTTGCTGTAGCTGTAAATAAATTAGATACAACCAACTGGTCTCAGGAAAGGTTTGATGAGATAACCAAAAAGCTAAAATCCTTTTTAAAACAAGCTGGTTTTAAGGATTCAGATGTAACATATGTGCCATGCTCTGGTCTTACTGGAGAAAACATGGTGAAGCCTCCATCTGAACAAGAATTACTAAAATGGTATAATGGCCCATGCTTACTTGATGTTATTGATAAGTTTAATGTCCCTGAACGCCCAGTTTCAAAGCCTCTACGGATGTCTGTTAATGACATATTTAAAGGGACGGGTTCTGGGTTTTGTGTTGCCGGTCGCATTGAAAATGGTGTTATTAATAAAGGTGATAAGGTTCTAGTTTGTCCGACTAAAGAAATTGCAGAGGTTAAAAATGTAAGCATTAATGACATGAGCAGTAATATAGCATTTGCTGGAGACCAAGTGACTGTGACCATATCTGGTGTGGAAATGCAGAATGTAGGTGTGGGCTACGTATTGAGTGATCCAGTACAGCAAGTACCAATTACAACACGATTCGAAGCAAGATTAGTGGTTTTCAATGTAAAAGTACCTATCACAAAAGGTTACTCGGTGCTAATACATCACCAATCTCTTGTTGAATCTGCAAATATTGCGAAACTTAAAGCATTGTTGAATAAAAGTACAGGTGAAGTTATAAAGAAGAAACCTAGGTGCTTAGGAAATAATTCAGTGGCAGTGGTTGATATAGAAGTGTGTCGGCCTATTTGTATAGAGCGCTATAAAGATGTAAAGGAGCTTGGAAGAGTAATGTTACGCGTTAGCGGTGTTACCATAGCTGCTGGCTTGGTAACTGATATTTTTAACACATGATAGATGATTAATTAGGCCGTCACATTAAATATTTTGCCATAATAAAGAACTGATAAAATTTTACTCTGATAAGAAATGGTGTGATAAACTTGAGACATTCAGTGGACATTATTACTTTTTATTATGTGGAACATTAAGCTAAATGCTTATATTATATTATAACAATAAAAGGCAAACAAGCAGACTGATTTCCTGATGGTAAGAAATACATGCTACTTAGAGACACCAAAAGTGGTAATGGTATGTTGAAAACCTGAAACTGTGATGTTAGACCTCCCGCAAAAGTTAGTTTACAGGTTACCCATCCCTCCCTACCAGGACACGTCTACAACAAGTACTGAGGTTGTTGCGGCAGTAAAAGATTAAAGAAATTAAACATTATTTTGGCCACTGTAGCTTTTCAAACTTTTTTGATTTTTTGAATAATCCTGTATGATCTAAGACAACCATTCAATGTTTTTAAAGCTTATATCAAATATTCAGATAGTAATAAACAACAATTGCTACGATTTCCAAAAGTGACAGTGGTTTGATGTTACTTTATATTATTTGTTATCCTTGTGACATTCCAGACGGTTATAAATGTTAGTTTGCATCTGTCTGGAGTCTGGACCTTAGATTTAATCCAAATTCAATGGTAATCAGAAGATGGAAACAAAAGTTTCCTTCAAGGTCAGCTTTGTTGGAAGATATGATTACAATCATCTAGGACCCATATAAAGTATACCGTTTACTGTGACTTTCTAGATATGAAGTAGGACTTGACAGGTCCTAGTTTCCAGTGATGTGATGTTTGTATTTTTATATATGATTTTTTTTAACATAAACATATGCATGTTGATCTGATTTGACATTAGGGAGGCAAGTAAAATTTTACAATTACATTGAAACATGTCAAATCTGTTTGACATTTACGCTACAAGAGCAAGTTATGATATTGTGTGTAATTTCCATATTTTTAAAAAGTATAAACAATCTCAAAAATTGCTGAAAGTAAATGGAACAATGGGTAGGATAGCCTGTTGATTTGTACAATTAGTCTTACATCCTGGCCACAGATCCACAATTATCTGTAACATCTATGGTGTCTGTAGACCACAGTTATATCTTACCATCAGGAGATCCGTGTGCTTCTTCAGCTTTTGTTAATATAAAAGTTATTTTTGACGTTTTTTTATCATTTTTTGGATTTGTCATTAGATTAAAAAGCTCTTGTGTATAAGGCATTCATCGTAAGATTAATTTCAGGAAAACACTGTTAGTGATCAATTTGAGGTTCTTGTCCACTAAATGTTTTAATAGTATATCTTGTATATGCTTGTATAATAAAAATTAACTTTTTTGCTAATTTGGTAACAAATAATGTTGCTTATTGTAATTTATTTATAATACAAGTTAAATATTTTAAATTGCAATTTTATTTAAAAACTTATTGTGATAGTAATATGGATACTCGTATAAGCTGTATGTATATATATATTTTTTTATGATATTAGAAGGCAAACAAGCAAACGGATTTCCTGATGATAAGGAATTTCCGCCGCCTAGAGACACCAAAGGTGGTGATGGTGCGTTGTCGACCTTTGGCCGGGATGTTAGGCCTCTAGCACAAGTAAGTTTATTGGCTACCTTACCCTCCGAACCGGAACACTTCATGATGATATGGCGGCAGGAATAGGTAAGGCGGTGGTACCAATCCGGATGAGTCGCTGCGAAACTCTATGGATGGAATCAACGCGAAAAAGAACTGCCACAATAGTAATGGAATTCTTGGTGTCCACGTATCGAGATCTTAATATTTAGTTTCATGATCATCTAGAAGAGAAGACTAAAATAGACTAACTAAAGTTCTTCAAACCGTTCCATCTTGCAGCACCAAAACTCGTAAATAACGCCACACGTGGAAATAGTTACTATTGTCACATCAGGGCGGAGGCTTCCCAGTAACATCTGTTATCTTTTGACCTCATCCAACGACCAACATATAGAGTCCCGTACTTTTAATGAACGAGCTCTTCTCTGAGTCTGCTTGATCCTTGGCACTGCGTTAAGACGTTGATGTTACTTGAATGTGAATGAACTGTACAGCTATGCTGAAGGCATTTCTGTCCACTTACCTACAACACCTCTGTGGAACCAATTACCAATGATAGTTCCTAGAAACCTTTATCGAAAGAGCGTTCCCGTGCCTAAAAGGTTAGTAAGGCATCTGTGATGCCCTTGGTATTGCGGATGTCCGTCGGCGACAGTAATATTTCGCCATCAGTCGCCCTTGCTGAAGCATCATACTTGCACTTTTGCCTCTGTTTGTATAAAAAAACAATTGCAAGAAAAGGTTCAATAAATGGTGTTAAAATGCGAAAGGGCATGCCCGCTGGTTCGGTCATGTGGAAAGAAAACGAATGACAGGTGTAAGGTTGACAAAGCAGATATACAATGCGAATTTGGATGGATATAGGTATCCGGGGAGACCAAGGTTGATATTCCACGATCAGGGGGGTTACCATAAATTTCAATAATACTAATTATCATCGGAGAAAGACAACCTTAAGTTGTATGTTATAAAGTTGCTTATAAAAGCGAACATTTGGTAAGATAGAAATAATACTGCGTGACGTTACATGCGTGTTTGCATAAAAAAGGTAATAAATGTGAAGGAAGCCACACAGGTTTGTCAGGATCGTGAGGTCTTGGTTTTCGATACACTCTACCTACCCCGTAAGGAACTTGGCGTGAAGATATGTATGTATGTAATTTGGTCTATTTCTATAGACGTCAGTGAAGCACGAACCTTAAATGACACAAGCAGAGGCTGAATGTCACCAAGATGGATGTAACGCACAAGAATGATGTTGATTTAATAACATTCTTCCAACTTCCTAGTTAGCCTATCTCTTTGTATTGAGGTATTTGTTGTAAATATAGACCGAACTTTGGACTGAATGTATTACCACGGTAGTATTACCTCCATGTACTCACTTTTGTTTGAGTACATGCATTGACGATCATACTGACTTGTTACTCCTGTCTTACCTAAATCTCGATATCGTGCGAATTGGAAATTGAAATCGTACATATAATTTTAGGTACTTTTAAACACAGTACTGTGAGCGAATTATCAAGATTTAGTTACAAATAAATTCAACGGATCTGATAAAATAATCTAGTTTTTACCATTATTTAAATGTTAATAATTAGTTCGCCTGTATTGTGTTCAAGATTACCTAAACTGATATAATGTACTCGATTCCAATTTCCAATATTGGGTTAATCGAGATTCGAGTGTTACTCTACTAGTAGGTAGGTGACTGTATTAGGTGATCAAATACTTACCTTACTGAAAACTAAAGC
>NJDC01001761.1:148450-165771 GCA_002245475.1 Calephelis virginiensis | reverse complement strand
CACTCTAAGTCCGTAACATAGTTTTCAATGCCGTAGGCAATATCGTAAAAAAGGTTTCACTTGGCAATATATTTTATTCATAAAATATGAAGTTTTTACCGTGTAGCTAATAATCATTTTCATAGCCCATTTTATAGTATTTCGTGCTAGAAATAAAAAAAGCTTTAGTTAAATATCGCCTATGTGGTCTAGCGGTCCGGGTGTTGGACTTGACTGCATGAGGTCCTGGGTTCGAATCCCGGGTCGGCCAACATAAAGAAAATTGGATTTTTCCAATTAATTAATTTCCAATAAATTAATTTCCAAAACCCAATTTTCTTTTTGTTGCCCGACCCGGGATTCGAACCTGGGACCTCATGCAGTCAAGTCCAACAACTGAACCGCTAGACCACAGAGGCGAGTTTAAGGCCATCAGGAAATCCGTCTGCTTGTTTGCCTTCCAATATCATAAAAAATACTATTGCATACTATGTGGTCGATTCGAGTGATATCTTATATACGAATATTGATTTAAAAATAAACTAACATTTTTTTTGAGAAAAACTTTCTCCGGTAAAAACTTAACAAAAATTAGTGAAATCGTACGTACATATCGTAACATAAATGATTTACACATCTTGCGGTGACTTAGAGATGTAGAGATTATTTTTTATATATAAACCAACAAAAATATATATGTACTACTATCGCATTAATAGTATAAATGTGAAAGGTTGTTTGTTTGGATGTTTGCCTGTCAGTGACGCAGGAACTACTGAATTGATTTCGATAAAATTTGGTACACAAACAGGGTATGAGCTGAATTGGGTGATAGAATAGTTTTTATCCCAATTAAATGCTCTGTTGGGATAAATTGGAAGAAGGGGTTGAAAGAGGGAATGCAATTGACACGATATAACCATATTCCGCGTGATCGAAGCCGCGGGCGGAAACTAGCTTCTGAAATAATTTACAGCTTATCGTAAAAAGCGAGTTTGTGAATGATATTGCAGAAAACAATCACGAATAAACCACCATAATCACATAAGCACCCATATTCTTTATGATTCGTATAAAAACCGCGTTAAATTGAATAAACAAAGAATGTTTTAAAAAACTCATTCAATTTGGTATCTTTACGGCCGTGAAGTTAAGGGGCTTTAATTTTCTTTGAGGAGTACCGAACAATGTTGTAATAAAGACATATTTTTTATTGGAAACACTTGTTTTTGTTACAAGATTTATTGTATATATTCAAATGTTTATTAATGTGCAAGTTATTCCCACATTTTACAATATTGGAAACCCGTAAGCGCTGGAAGGGTTAAGAAAAGTTTAATAGAGACTAACTCTTACCGTCTTATAAAAAATATAGAATAATGTAGTCCAAGGTCCGAACGGGTGTTCTCTTTCTTTTAATTCATTATATCTTTCTTACACTGTAATATAAACAACACTAGCTGCTACCTGCGGCTTCGCCCGCGTTTTCACAGAAACCCGGTATGCAATCGGGATTACAAATAGCCTATATGTTAATCCAGGTCACAATCTATCTGTCTTCCAAATTTCAGACAAATCCGTTTAGCCATTCGAGCATGAAAGAGTAACAAACATCCATACATCCATACCTACAAACTTTCGCATTTATAATATTAATAGGATTTACTTAACTTGACTCTTACTTTAGTTTCTGTATATTAATAACAAAGGTACCAGCTTAGTAATAAATATAGCGTAGTATAAACCAAGTTAAAAATGACACTACAGTTTGTATCACAAATGAAAACCTATGAGTACTTAAGTCTCGGTTTATCTTTGAGACGGTTATAAAAGCCTATAAAACTCTAAGTACAATTAACTAGTAAGGTTTTCATTAAAGTGAAACTTTTATCACATCGTCTCAAATTTTTTGGTCTGTGTCACGCACATCACGTGATAGTGACGTCAGAGCTGCCGATGCCAATATGGCGGCGTCTATATAAGTTTTATTTTTACCGTGGTTTTTTACTTTAAGGTTGTTACGTAAATCCAAACATAAACGCATCAAATCTTCTTCGATTGAATGATTCTAAATCCATAACCAATCCAAGAGGCTAATTGCACCCAACTCACTATTATCTATAGGCGAAAGGTATTTACTCTCACTAGGAAATCCATTTAAATGTTTACCTTTGATTCACATACAAATATATATTCAAAAGTTTAATTAGTTCGTCAGTTAAGTTAGCTTTATTTGGCAGAAAAACGTTATATAGGCGATTTTGCGGGCGTAGGCAACTTTATTATTCTTATAAATCGAGTCTCTTATCATACGCTTAAGTCTGGGACATGTTCTAGACTAGAAAATATAACACAATAACTTCAATCCTCCTTATTGTAATGTCTGTGCTTACAGCGTAGCACTGCTACGCGTGTAGCAGCTTTACGAGCTATTAGATTATTATTGCTACGTCTGCTGTATAAAACTACAACAGCTAATGCTCAGATGTTTAAGGAATTTATAAATGTATGAAATAGTATTAATAATATATAAATGTACTTCATAAAATATTATAAATAATTAATAATTATGTATTATTATGTATTATGTATTATGTATCGTATTTTAAAATTATTTTAAGATACGAAACCGTTGATATAAATGCGAAATTAACACTTGATTTTTGTCTTGTACTTAATGTAAATTATTACTAATGTAATAATTCTAGGAAATATTTAGGTATATTAGTACTAAGACTGCAAGTGAAATTACTTTAAGTTATTACTATTCCTATATAAATACGTGAAACAATTAATATCTTTCAAAACAATGGTACATAATATACTTATGATTTGTACATGTAATAATAATAAGTAAAAAGTAAAAATCCTCTTATAATTATAGAAATATCAAACTTCTTATTAGTCAACATCTTACGAATAGGTATTTTAAAAACTACTCACTTATGTGTTCTTTATCTTTTAGCAGATGTTATTCAATAAAATATAAAAATAGTGTTAAATATATTAAATGTAATTTATTAAAAATGTACAATAATAGTAAGCTTTCATAACATTAACATTCTTAGAGATTTGTGAAATGATATAATTAATGATAAGATAGCACAACTTATTATTATAATATAATGTTTGTACTCAAGTCGTTGCACATGGTAGCACTTTTATGCGTGTAGCAGCTATACAAACAACAAGTATTTTCATAATACTACATCTCCAGCAAATAATTTAACTAAAGTATCTTCACGCCCATATCCCCGAAGAGGTAGGCAGAGGTACAACCAAGGCACCCACGAATAGCCCTTCGGCTTGTACTAAGTCCCACAATGTGATAGGTGGCAAGCCTATCGCCAACCGGGCACATTTCCAATCCCGACCAACATTTTTTTTTAAATTAGAAAATTGGAAAAATCCAATTTTCTTTATGTTGGCCAACCCGGGATGCGAACCCAGGACCTCATGCAGTCAAGTCCAACACCCGGACCGCTAGATCACAGAGGCGATATTTAACTAAAGCTTTTTTTATTTCTAGCACGAAATACTATAAAATGGGCTATGAAAATGATTTTTAGCTACACGGTAAAAACTTCATATTTTATGAATAAAATATATTGCCAAGTGAAACCTTTTTTACGATATTGCCTACGGCATTGAAAACTATGTTACGGACTTAGAGTGATTGGGATAACTTTTTGCAATCCTATTAATATTATAAATGCGAAAGTTTGTAAGTATGTATGTATGGATGTTTGTTACTCTTTCACGCTCGAATGGCTGAACGGATTTGTCTGAAATTTAGAAGACAGATAGATTGTGACCTGGATTAACATATAGGCTATTTTTAATCCCGATCGCACACCGGGTTTCTGTGAAAACGCGGACGAAGCCGCAGGTAGCAGCTAGTACATCATATATATGAAAATCTTGTATCACTTAACAGAATAAAATACGAGGATTAACTGCATATTTTGTTGAAATTTGGTAATCTATATATTAATACGTGACGCCAAAACTTTGGACCCCTATTTACTAACTGGATTGATACCACCGCTTTATTTATTCCTGCCGCCAGAACATTGACGTGTTCCGGTTCGGAGGATAAGGTAGCCGGTAAATTTACTTTTGCTCAAAGCCAAACAACCTTAGGTTGGTAGCGCACCATCACCTCCTTTGGTATCTAGGCGGTTTGAATTTCTTACCTTTAGGAAATCAGTTGGCCTTCCAAAATCATGAAATGAAGTAAAAAATCTAAAACATTTCAATGTCAAAATCAATCCAAATATATATTCATACATATCTTCACGCCAAGTCCCTTACAGGGTAGGCAGAGAGTATCGACTGCCAGACCTCACGATCCTGACATACCTTCACGTTCATTACCCTTTTCATACAAACACGCCGGTTTCGGAAACTCTTGACACCACCCTCGGATAATATCCAAGTGATCGTGAAATGTCAACCTTGGTCTCCCCGGGGACCTACATCCATCCTCGTTCGCATTGTTTACCTGCTTTGTCAATCTTACATCTGTCATTCTTTCCACATGATCGAACCAGCAGAGCGTGCCCTTTCGCATTTTAACACTAACACTTTCTTTCAATCCCAAAACTTTAACACTCAGACAAAACCATGACCAATATTCTTTTGTGGCACTTTAGAGACCAAAACCTTGCCAATGTGATGGTACATAACACATTGTTAAAATTTAAAACGGCACGGCTTTCTTAAATATTTTAGCCTGTAGGATTTAAAACAAGTTGGTCTAAGACTTGTGTAATAATGATACTAATACATAGATGATTATAATATTATACACATTTTTTTATAAATGTGATAATATAGTAGTATACATATTATATGACAACATATATACACATTTTATACATGTGTTAGTAGACTGCAATAAATTTAGTAAATGTTTAGACCTAAACAGTTTTAATTTAAGTGAAACCGAATGTATCTTCAACTGAAAAGAAAAACCGCTAGAAGACTATTCCTAGACATTATAGAAAAAAGGTATTCCAGCTACAAGTGTCTTATTATTATTAGCTGATAAATATGTATCAGCTTGACCGAGTTACGACCGGGACAATTCACGTGATCACTTTACTCAAGAGAACACTTATACAGATAAATTTATCTGTTTCTAAATTCTGCTAAAACGTAGACTTGTTTTCGGTTCATTAAACTAGCTTAACAAAAGAAGGCCAGCTATTGCTAAGTAAAGCTGACTTATACATAGTATAAAACAAAGTCGCTTCCTCTGTCCCTTTTTATACTTAAATCTTTGAAACTACGCAACGGATTTTGATGCGGTTTTTAATAGATCAAGTGATTGAAAATGAAGATTTATATGTATATTTATATGTTTATAGCCAGGGCAGGCCGCTAGTCAATTCATAAAAGCTAAACACCCAACACACGTAATAAACACTGTCTAAAATTCGATTTCGACCTATACCATGCGGCCACGTCATCCTCATGCAGCAGTAGCTGTTATTGTCAAGCGATAGAAAATGTGTCGTGTCTGCTAGCTTAGTTATAAATCTGTTTTCACGGCAGTGCTCCCGCCAAGTGGAGCAAAAAGTACAGCCGTACCATTCTTTTCTTAAACCAATTCAGGCCTTTTTCGACCCTCCTATAACTTCGTTGTCGATAAAGTAACAATCCTGAATTTTTAATTGCTAAGCAAGCATTGTATGCTTAAAATTTCCTTCAATTTGAACCAGTAGATTATGAATTGTAACTTGTAAAACATCCTTAATTTTGTCACTGACTGACTGATTACCAAAAGTCAAGGCACTTCTAGCACACATAGAACATTCAAATTTAGAATATGATTAGTGTTTGGTGTCTACATTAAAGAAAACCTATACGTTTCGTCACTTATATTTAGTTTAAATGTCTAAGGGCCACTTGCACATGCCCGGGTTACGTTTGACACTGAGTTAAACTGTCAAATATAAGATAATTTAACCCAAGTTAGATGAAAACTCAATGTTAAATACCTAACCCAGGAACGTGCAAGTTGCCCTAAATAAATTTAGTATATTCGAAAATGTATTTATTAATAATCAATTGACTTAAAAAGATAAAGACAGAATATGGATGATATTGATTTTTTATTTAATGTTACATGCAATATTAATATAATGAAATATAAGACTCTGAATAATATTGCAATATTATTCAGAGTAATTCATTTGCATGCAATATTAAGATAATGAAGAATAATTTGGGTTGCCTATTATTTATCTAAATTGCCAGGTATAAATCGTTGCCAATGTACTAAGCGCTGTTTAGTTTAAAAAAATCGGAATAATGATAAATCATTTTTTTTAAATAATTACAAACATTCTGCTTAGGATTTTTTTAATGATATTGGAAGGCAAGCAAGCAGACGGATTTCCTCATGGTAAGAAATTCCCGCCGCCTAGAGACACCAAAGGTGGTAATGGTGCGGTGCCAACCTGAGGCCGGGTTGTTAGGCCTAGAGCAAAAGTAAGTTTACCGGCTACCTTACCCTCCAAACCGGAACAAGTCATGATGTTATGGCGGCAGAAATAGGTAAAACTTGGTACCAATCCAGGTGAGTCGCTGCGAAACTGGTAGAGTTCTAGTCAGATGTCACGGTGTTAGTGACGGTAAGCCTATGCTCGTCTTTTACAAGCTGCCTGGCAGGAAGGCAGATGGTCTATTCTGCAAAGGGGTCCGGTCCAACACGGGGAAAAATAAATCATTTTTTAAAAAATAATTTAAAAAATCTGTCTAGGATTTTTAGGCAACCTATTTTAATGTTACTAATATACTCAAATTATTTGAACATAATTTTCATTCGAGTATCAGCTTGGTGTAACCATAGATCGAGCTAACAATAGGATTGTCACCACAATTGTGTTATAAGAAGGGTGTCAATTGACATATCTATAAAAACTAGTGGTCGCCCATATGTCGAAATCTACAATAACAAATTTTAGTACCTTGTCGATAAGAACGCCATCTTCATTTCTAAGGACCAACTACTTTGTTTCCAAACTTTTTAGTGCGCCATCTGTGATCTTTTATCGTTATCATCAATATATTTGTTTGTGTGTTTCAAATGCATGGTAGTACGTGTAATGTTTTATTTTTTTTAATTAATGCACTTTATAAACATTACTATTAAAAATATTAGCGTTCTGCACTTCTCCTACACAAAAACTGTAAGTGTAACAAATTTCATACTCCTCCGTCAGCGCAATTTTCGTAAAAAGGGGTCCAAAGTTTTTGCTTCACCTATTAATTATGATATCTGACCTGTTTCATTCCGATTAATTAAGCTCTACATTTGTGAATTTATGTAGCATCTTTGTATTTAAATTTAATTTTGATAGCTACCGTCACGACCTTAAAATTATGTTTGTCCAACTAAAACCAGCAAACGTATAAGCACGTCTCGCTTTTACAAGAATCAGACAATAACTAGTCATTACACGTTTTATTTGGTTAGCATTCAAATGTGGCTACTATCCTTTATTACAATGTACAGTTATTAGTATAAAAACCATGCCCGTAACATAGTACACAAAAAATAATAAGAGGATTTATTTTTATGCCTAAAGATGTAAAATAATGAAACCATGTTGGTTTTCTCATTCTGATTGTTCATCTTTTCCCTTTACGCCTTCTTTTGATATATAACGGGCCTTACGACAGAGCAAATTGAATTCCCGAAAAAAGGATCAGTAATAATCATTTCTATAAGATATAATAGTCACGACCAACAAGTACATATCTTAACGAAGTTTTATTATAAAGCTGATTATACATTCTCGGCGTGGTAAATCGTATTTAAATTCGAATGACTTTTCTGAGTTAAGGTAATAGTTCTCAAATTAGTATACTTAGTGATGCATTAAAAATACAAGTTAAAAATATCTTCACACCCATATCAACGAAGAGGTAGACAGAGACACAACCAGGGCACCCACGACTAACCGAAGACATTAAGTCCCACATTGTAATAAGTGGCAAACCTACCACCTGCGCACATATCCAATCCCGGGTAAAGTTATTTTTATTAGAAAATTGAAAATACACATTATATTTTTTTTATTGTTGTCCGACTTGGGAGATCCCTGGTACCCAACGAAGTCAAGTCTAACGCTGGGCCGCTAGACCATAAAGGCGAAAAAAAAGCAAGTTGACCAGGTCGTTTGAAATTAAAAAAAAAGCGTGTTATGTCTATTAAACCTTAGGCTATCCTGCCCAAAAACAGAAACATAATGTATTGGTAGTAGAAATAGGAATAGTCTGCGATTTGATTTAGAACTGTGTTAGTGAAATATTCCTCTCATTCAACATTCGCCTCTTTGGCCTATTTTAAACGAGCTGCGTTTGAGCTATTCTTCAAACAGGAATTTAACTCGGGAACGGATACGAATTATTTTGAGTTGAGATATCCCCGTAACCTGCTCTTTCTGGATCATGTTATACTACTTTACACAAATAAAACTAAAAATCCCGGATTCGAATCCAGGGTCGACCAACAAAAAGAAAATTGGATTTTCCAATTTTCTAATAAAAAAAATGTTGGTCGGGATTGGAAATGTGCCCGGTTGGCGATAGGCTTGCCACCTATTGGCTTGACACCTTGTGGGACTTAGTGTCTTCGGCTAGTCGTGGGTGCCTTGGTTGTACCTCTGCCTACCTCTTCGGGGATATGGGCGTGAAGATACTTTTTTTAAAACTAAAAATGTATTAGTTTGTCTGAGGTTATATCTTTACTACAAAATCGGTGACGATTCCACTTAAGGATATTCAAAGACTCGGAGATGCAAATAAGCGAATTTTTAACCTGATAATTTGTAGAGGCTATGCTTAATTATCGCTTTGAGGTTTTGTTTACACAAGGTTTAGTTACATCGCCATGTTATAATTTCTAAACTTCGCAAAATTTATTTAACATTAAACAACACAGCTTGCCTAGGGAGAAAGTCTTTCTTTTTTCATTCCAGCGCAATCAACAGTTTTTTATACATTAGGAATAGAAATAGAAAATAGTTTGTTTTATAGAAATTATACAAAAACACTTGTGAAGCGCCTATATAAAAAATAAAGGTAAAACAAGTTTAAGCATAATTAGGTATTTAGTAAACGGGTCTATAGAATTACAAAAAATTAAAAATTTCCAACAGTAAGACTTTTCCGTAACTTAGGTAAAAACAATTTCGTTCACGTCAGTTTTCAAACAAAAAAATCAACTTGAAATTGGTCCATATACACACAAACACACACATAACACATACCTACATATACACATGTATGCACAAAGCACATGTCAAACTTGTAACACATCTCTCATTAAACACCCATTATTGAAAATACGTCAAGTGCGAACCGGGGAACTTTCCGGAGACTAGTATCATTAGAACGACATTTTGGTGCTTGTTAACGTTTTAGTAAAGTATACTGTCACTATCAACGCTTTTAGCAAAGGCTGAGATGAGAGTTTTATTGACCTTTCTTGTTGTATATTGCTTTTTTATACGACCAAATCCCATACAAACAATACTTTTTTAAGAACACATCCGAGAGTGTAACATCTTCTTAACATGAACTTCCGAATGGATATTCGTAAATTACATAAAGAACCCTCAGTACTCTTGGTATTGTGTAATTTTGGTGAGTTATTATTAAGTTAACGTGAACTGAAACATACGAAGAGATAAAACAGAATGCTCGTTTGTTTTAATACTGTTATTATAATTGTGTCTCGTTTCTTCGCAAGATTATCCAGTTGTATTGACCTTGTCTCATTCCTGTGCAGTGTCTAATTCGTTTTCATTTTATTAAGTTTCAAATTAGGATTTATACTTTTGATTGCTACCAATAGGTGATAAGAGTTTATCTCTTCAAAGCTTTGAAAAATATACAGGGTTACTTCGAAAGGACCGGCCAAATTTAATATAGTAACGTAAAGGCTAAAATTATTACATATTTTTAGTTTTATTGACAAATTGTAATATTTACTACAATAAACATTTGTTTAAAACAGTCCACAAAAATACTTCACTTGTTATCACGCTACATCGTACCTGGTACGAGTCGTGACGTCACTGGCTTGCAAATGCGGCTGCAGTCGGTAGTAACCAGTTTTATGCTTTGTTTACGTTATAACCATGCATCTTGTATTTTTTTATAAAACCGTTTCTAAAAATGTTTTCCGGTGCTTTAGATGTAACCGTGTAAAAACTTATTCACTGATTGTTATTATTACAAGTAGTATTAGAGAGACATTGGCAAAGTTTCTCTTTTTTGTCTCCTGCTTGTATTTCTGACTTTTATTCTAGAAATTGACTTCGTAATAGTATCTTCATAAATCACTGTTACATCTGACGCAACTACTAGTGTTTACTTGCGACTTCATCAGCGTAGAATTTTATACAATTTTATAGAATTTTACACAATTTTATACAATTGTATTGAATTACCTATTATAATATATCTTAGAAGATTCATTTAAATAGAGTTTTTAACTTAAACATAATTAAATTTCATAAAAATCGGTTAGCGCTTTAGCCGTGAAAGCTTAACAGACAGACTTTTATATTTATAAAACTAATATTGGTAAAATACCAACGTACAAAACTAATACAACTACATTATTACCTTCCCAAAGCAACTCGTAGGTCTTTTTTTATAAAAAAAGGAATCCGAAGACATTTCTTTCCCCTCATAACATCTTTGTGGAATCCCTTACCGAGGCCGGTATTCCCAAACGATTATGACCTAGGACCCTTCAAGAAAAGAGCGTACTCATTCCTTAAAGGTCAGCAACGCATTTATGATACTCCTGGTGTTGCGGATGTCCGTGGGCGGAGGTGATCACTTTCCATCAGGTGACCCACTTGCTCGTTTGTATCCTCTTCTAAAAAAAAAAGAATTATAAAGCTTACATTCTGGACAAGCCTGCACTGAAAACACGTAGGATAAAAGTCAAATAATAAATATTCTGTATTATTCTATTTCGTCACATTCATTTCGATTGAATTATCCAACGAACCATGAATAAATGGTTAACATGTTTTGGAAAAACGTGTGCTTGTTGGAAATTGTTCGATGATAATTATTTTACATTGCGTATTTATTTTATCACAACGGGCTGTTTGAAACAGTTGCTCCTGAAATTATTTTAGCATATTGTTGTACTTTTAACTGAAAAAGAAGTGTTATTAATTCAACTTCGTTTTTTTATTATTATTATTATTTTGTATTATACTAACTAATACATATTACTAATGTTATATTTAAGAAACTTTGTGAGAATGAAAAAATGTGTGTTACTCTTTCACGCACAAACTTCTAAAAGAAATTAGATGTAACATAAACTTAAAATCGCCTCTGTGGTCTAGCGGTCCGAGTGTTGGACTTGACTGCATGAGGTCCCGGGTTCGAATCCCGGGTCGGCCAACAAAAAGAAAATTGGATTTTTCTAATTTTCTAATAAAAAAAATGTTGGTCGGGATTGGAATTGTGCCCGGTTGGCGATAGGCTTGCCACCTATCACATTGTGGGACTTAGTATCTTCGGCTAGTCGTGGGTGCCTTGGTTGTACCTCTGCCTACCTCTTCGGGAATATGGGCGTGAAGATACTATAAACTTAAAACCTGAAATGTATAAATACTCAAATAGACAAAAATTTAATAAATAAATTTAATTTAATGAATTTTTGAGTACCTACTTTACTGACTCAAGACACAAAACGGGACTTACCCCCCCCCCCNNNNCCCCCCCCCCCCACTCGAGGAAACGCCACATATTCCTATTCTGCGATCTACATACTTGTAATTAAATATTAATCAACAAGAAAAACTAAACGATGGGATGATATTACATTTATTATACGCATTACCCTAATTTAAAAAAGTATCTTCACGCCCATATTCCCTAAGAAGTAGGCAGAGGTACAACCAAGGCACCCACGACTAGCCGAAGGCACTAAGTCTCACAATGTGACACCTATCGCCAATAATAATAATTTATAAACATAATAAAATATCCCTGTTTCTGTGTCCCTGTTGGGATTCTAACTGAGCAGTATTTTAAAATACTTATTAAAGTATTTGTAATTTTAGTAGCTTCAAATTATTGAAAAGATTTTGAAATAGGTACCAAAATAAATAACTAAAAACGACAATACTGGATCACTAAAACATTAATGATAATGATACTATTGTTATTATCAAATATACGAGGATTCTATCGATACTTATTTGTTGCCATCGTGATTTAGATTCTAGATACTATAAATAGAAAAATCGAAAAGTATGAATTGAATATGAGAAATAAGTATACTTCTAATAGTACTGTTTGATCATCATGTCGTAGTTTGGTTTGTAATATATTATGATCCTATTAATATTATAAATGCGAAAGTTTGTAAGTATGGATGTATGGATGTTTGTTACTCTTTCACGCTCGAATGGCTGAACGGATTTGTCTGACAGATAGATTGTGACCTGGATTAACATATAGGCTATTTTTAATCCCGATCGCACACCGGGTTTCTGTGAAAACGCGGGCGAAGCCGCAGGTAGCAGCTAGTAGTAAATATTTTAATCCTTAAGAAGAAGAGTATCTGCACGACCGTATCCCTGACGGGGTAGACAGAGGTGCAACTAGTGCCTTTAGTGCCTACAGGTGCACACGAGTAGCCCAGGATACTTAGTCCCATAATGTTATAGCTGGAAAAAAATCGCCAGACGGGCACTAATCCAGGGAGACATTGTTTTCTTCATAAAATTAAAAAAAAAATTGTAAGACGATCCGGCAATCGAACCCGAGATCATACACATACTCAACGTTAACATGACGTTCCTTTTGGTCAGAGCATCACGCGTTAACTGATAAACAAATTTTGCTAAATCTTATGACGTGAAATTTTTTTTTTAATTTTTTTTGGAATTGCACTTTTTTTGGAATGGGTAAAAACTTTTAAACTCGTGTCAGGACGGGTGACCTGATCGAGAATTCCGTCGGCGCAGGGCGCTCGCGCGAATAAGACTGCGCAGAGCGCTTGAACGAATGTTCGTGTTGTCATGTTTGTGTACGATAGATGTTTGTGTACCACATAAATTATAGTTCTTTCATACTGATAATTAAAGCAATTCGTGCAAAATTATTCCCTAACCATTCCAAAATATTAAAAATGTACAACGTTAATATTCAAGTTTTCACTTGCCGGCACTTCTGGCGTGCAACCCGTCGTGTTTTTTGTGTGAGTTATTGTCAGGCGAAGGTTAATACAGAATAACGTCTGTTGGCTCAGCTAGCATAAATATACATATGCGATAAAAATAGTAATTAATATCTCACTAGCTTTCCCGGCGAACTTCGTTCCACCCGTTCAGTTTGTACGGGAATTTTTTTTTCCTAGTTCCCTCGCATTTTTTTTCCCTGTTTCTTATCTTTTAAACCTTCCCTGGACTTGAACAAATAATTCAAAACCAAAATTAGCCAAATCGGTTCAGCCGTTTTCGAGTTTTAGCGAGACTAACGAACAGCAATTGATTTTTTTATATATATAGATAAGCTATATTTGAATGTATTCATAGATGATTTTTGTAATTTTCATTTTTCTTTTATTTTTTATTTTCATGGTATTCGAAATCAAATAAGCAGACATATTTCCTGATGGTAAGTAGAGCACGCCGCCTAGAGACACCAAAGGTAAAGGTGCGTTGCCAACCTGAGGCCGGGATGTTAAGCCTCGAGTAAAAGCAAATTTACCGGCTTCCTTATCCTCCAAACTGGAAAACGTCAATGGCAGGCACTGACTTTATGGCGGCAGGGATAGTTAAGGCAGTGGTAACAGTCCGGGCGAATCCTGGCGAAAGCTAGCCAGATGTAACGGTGTTTATGACGGTAAGCCTATCCTCCCTTTTTACGCGATGCCTGGTAGGAAGGCAAATGGTCTATTCTGCAAAGGAGCCGGACCAACACGGGGAAAGAAATTACTCAAACACCTAAAAGATTAGAATTGTGTCAGTACTTGGTGATAAATTATCTCTCAAAGAACACTTTACTGTTTTACAATAAGCAAAGATTTAAAAAAAAAGAAATTGTTCTTGATTTTTTTTGACGAAAACAATAAACATTTGAGCTCAGGCACATCATCTGCGTATATGAAAGGTTTGAATATCGATATTCTGGCTTTCGACGGCATCGTTGCCAATTTCCCTTGGATCCTTTTATGTTTATATCGTTTTTTAATGTCCTTAACAAATGTTAAAGGACTTATGTTTCTGTGGTTAGTTACTTTAGTTGAAACTACTTACAAACACTCTTATATACTATACTAACAAGCAGACGGATTTCCTGATGGTAAGAAATTCAAGCCGCCTAGAGACACTGAAGGTGGTAATGGTGCGTCACTCGAGGCCTAACATCCCGGCTTCAGATTGGAAACGCACCATTACCACCTTTGGTGTCTCTAGGCGGCGTGCATTTCTTACAATCAGCAAATCCGTCTGCTTGTTTGCCTTCCAGTATCATAGTAAAAAAGGTGCTTTAATATAAACATACATATATATGATATATAATGGAATGAAACAACTCTTTTTTGTGCAACTAAATATATAAAAAATAATAAACTAAAAATAAAACTTGAAAAATAAGTCATACACAAAGACGACCTCATCCCGAAAACAGCGATCTCTTATGTTATATACTTTAGCGCTGTTACTATATATAAATGATTATCATTTTATCTTCTTGAAATTATTGAAATTAAAGGACTAATTTATATTTTTTATTAGTTATTATAAAAAAATCGTGGTGTAAACTATAAATACCGAAATCTTTAGTTTCACGAAATTTAATTGATTTAAGATACAAACGTGGCCTATAGAAAAACATAAATCGCCTGAGGTCTGGATGTTAAGCCAATTGTCATTATGGCGACTGGAATAGCAAAGGCGGTAGATCCCTAGACAAGTCGCTGGACGGCATTTTACCACCAGCTTGTTGAAGTTAAAACTTTTTTAGCGGCGTTGCGCACTTATTTTGGAGTGGGTAAAAACTTCTAAACTGACTGATACGTGACCTGATCGAAAATTCGTAAGACGGATGGAGAGTGAACAGCCGCAGCGGCGTAGAAGAGGAAGTATCTCCATCTCTTTCTACAGCGCGGCGAAAATGTATGCCTGCGCCTGCTGTTTCGTTTAGGCGAAGGGCGTTTGCGCGAATGTTCGTGTTGTCATGTTTGAGTACGATAGCGCAATAAATGAATATTGTATTCTACCACATAAATAATAGTACTTCTATACTGATAATTAAAGCAATTCGTGCAAAATTATTCCCTAACCATTCCGAAATATCAAAAATGCACAACGTTAATATTTAAGTTTTCACTTCTGCCGGAACTCCCGGAGTGCAACCCGTCTTTATTTTGATTAACCTGTTTAACCTGTGTTCGGCTCTTACAAGCTGCCTAGTAAGAAAGCAAATGATCCTGCAGGATATTCTATTCAACGTACCTGGATCATCATGAGATAAACTAAGAAATTTGTATCCATACATAAACCTTGATAATATATGTTTTAAAATTTCTCGGAATAACAATACAACAGGGGTGAAAAGTAGGTCGCTTTGTCTGACATTTTCTGATATACCATAAGGAGGAATTTTATCCTTCAACAGAGAAACCTAGTTAGGGACGCGCAATAAAAATGCATCGTAACATCCCTCTCTGGAGCTAAACTGGAAGATAAATCTTCGTGCATTGAATAGATGGAACTTGTTATATTTACTGTTATATCTTCTTTATATTTATTCAGACTAGCAGTGTGAAGTGGCACTTTCATGTTTTAC
This sequence comes from Calephelis virginiensis, assembly GCA_002245475.1. Taxonomy (NCBI): domain Eukaryota; kingdom Metazoa; phylum Arthropoda; class Insecta; order Lepidoptera; family Riodinidae; genus Calephelis; species Calephelis virginiensis. The sequence goes on along the minus strand of NJDC01001761.1, from coordinate 149,943 downwards.
GTAAAACGACTTAGTAAATGCAACCTATAGACGCCAGTAAAATAATTTAGACACACTTTTTCGTAGTAAAACACTTGTACTCATCTACTACACACTTTATTCAACACTTTACGCTACTCTTTAGGTAACCGGTTTCACTTTTTACAGCATCATCAAGGCTTTAAAAAACTCGGTGAAGTTGTAAAAACCGCGAGGTTGGCAACACATTAGTCATTCCCAAAAAAAACTGGGCTTTGAAACTAAAGATGAAAATTCTGTTTTAGTTTAACGTTCAGTACATGTTTGGTTGGATCTTATATACAACTAAATAAGTACTGAACGTTAAACTAAAACAGTTTTTTCATCTTTAGTTTCAAAGTCCTGATGATGCTGTAAAAAGTGAAACCGGTTGGCTGAAGAGTAGCGTAATGTGTTGAATAAAGTGTATAGTGGATGTGTACAAGTGTTTTACTACGCAAAATGTGTATGCAATGTAATTTCACCAAGTGCAGAGTATAGCAAGTATATATTCTAAAATAGTTTAGGTTTTTTCTATGGATTTATATTTATTAAAAGTTGTATTTCATGATCGAATAGCTTGTATTTTATTCAATGGTGGTTACGAAAGTCTTTGAAATAAAAAATAAATAAATATCCCTGGACGAGTTACACTAATTGAATATAACCCCAAAGTAAGCAAATTATATGCTTGTGTTATGGGTATTAGTCAATGATACTATTACATGGAAATACAAAGAAAATATCAGAATAAATTTAATAAACACCCAGACCCGTAAAATGCAGATATCTAAATGTTCATCACGCAAACGCCTGCCCCCGTCGGAAATCGAACCCTAGCTTCGCGGTTGGTCGATGTAGCTAAGCGTGTACGCTAGCCACTCGACCAACGAGTACGAGTTTTCTTTTCTATGAAATGTGTAATGAATGTGTTGGAAGCTAGTCTGCAAAGATTGTAACATTTGGCACTCAATACTCTATGATATTAAAGACCTCGCGTTAAGGTATGTACTGGATGTTTTGGATTGTCAAAATTAATTATTTTCATCCGTCCATCTTGACTCTTGGCGTTTATCTACTGTTTGATTCCGTAGATATTGTTAGCTTCGTACTAAATCATTATACATACATATCTTCACGCCAAGTCCTTTACGGGGTAGGTAGAGAGTATCGAGTGACAGACCTCACGATCTTGACAAACCTGTCTTGCTTCCTTCACATTCATAACCCTTTTCATACAAATACGCCGGTTTCGGAGCTTCGACACCACCCTCGGATAATATCCGATTGATCTGATCGTGAAATGTCAGCCTTGGTCTCCCCGGGTACCTACATCCATCCACATTCGCATTGTATATCTGCTTTGTCAATCTTTTATCTGTCTAAGTCATTATAGAATCAATTACCGGTGGAGATATTTTCTTTACACTGCATTATTATTTCCGTTATTCTTTATTGTAAATTCAATCCGAATTTAATAATAATCTAAAGATGAA
>NJDC01001761.1:123562-143598 GCA_002245475.1 Calephelis virginiensis | reverse complement strand
ATACACGTCATTTCTACAGACGTTTTNNNNACATCACAATTTGACATATTCGGACTAATCCGACATGTCTAAAACGTTCCGTCTCTTTTGTTTATGTTTCATTTGAAAAAGATAGCATGCATCTAAAATAAATTTAGTTTCTGAACAGAAGAATAGCCACCACTATCCACTTTACCATAAAAAAATAGATGGTTGATCAACTAAACATTATCTAACAATGACATCTAACCAATAACGTTGTAGTATCTTGTTGGTTGAGAATCCAAACTTAAACAGTGTTTCGAAAAACATGTGTTCAAAGAATTTTTTTGCAGTAGCCCTGAATGTTTTTGATGTTTTAAATATTTCAATCTCCTGTACCTAAAATACTCATACCATACATTTATGCTTTGTTGCATTTGATTCTTAACGCTAAAAAAATAGAAAAAAGTCTGGATGTTTGTATTGTCTATCACTTTTAGTTTATCGTTCGAATCAACAAATTCTCCCGTTTAGTTGGAAACATTTTCAACTTTGACATTTAAAGTTATCTCCCTCATTCCTAAAAGTATTTCGAGCTAGACAATGAAAAAGTTTGAATTTTTAGTTTATTATACACAATGGACCTTTAAAACTTCGCAAACTCAGAAAATGTATGTGTGAAGTAGCTTCAAATCGACGCACGTGATTTTATCAAACGGTATGGCTACTTAAATGTGCACGTATGTATTAAAGAACTATACTAACAAAGCTATGTTGTAAACACAATTATTATTTAGTAAGTATCTTCACGCCCATATCCCCGAAGAAGTAGGCAGAGGCACAACCAGGGCACCCACGACTAGCCGAAGATACTAAGTCCCGTAATGTGATAGGTGGCAAGCCTATCGCCAACCGGGCACATATCCTATCCCGAGCAACATTTTTTTTATTAGAAAAGTGGAAAAATCCAATTTTCTTTTTGTTGCCCAACCCGGGATTCGAACCCGGGACCTCATGCAGTCAAGTCCAACAACTGAACCGCTAGACCACAGAGGCAATTATTATTTTTACTTTTTGAACGTTATTTAAAGCGCCCTAGGTTCGCTTGTCTGTAATTAGATTAAATTTAACCAGTAGTCGCCCATTGGTCGAAATTCGACCATAATAAATACCTTTTTGATAAGAACGCTATCTTCATTTATCAATACCAACTATTTTGTTTTAAAAAAAGTAAAAAAAAAGTATCTTCACGGCCATATCCCCGAAGAGGTAGGCAGAGGTACAACCAAGGCACCCACGACTAGCCGAAGACACTAAGTCCCACAATGTGATAGGTGGCAAGCCTATCGCCAACCGGGCACATTTCCAATCCCGATCAACATTTTTTTTAATTAGAAAATTGGTAAAATCCAATTTTCTTTTTGTTGGCCGACCCGGGATTCGAACCCAGGACCTCATGCAGTCAAGTCCAACACCCGGACCGCTAGACCACAGAGGCGACATTTTGTTTTAAAACTTTATGAATTAAGTTATTATTGAAAATATTAGCGTTTTACGCTTTTAAAAAGTGTATCTAATTTCATACTACTCCATCCACGCAATTTTCGTAAAAAGGGGTCCAAAGTTTGTGCTTCACGTATTAATATTGTGACGAATATGAGGTAAACTGACAAATTCAAAGTGATAGTCGAAGTTTGAAGCTTATTCAGAGTTAAAATATTTAACCCAGAAACGTGCAAATGGTCTTTAGATAATTAAATGTATGTTGCTCTTTTAAACCAGGAGCGCATACGATAGTACGAGTATAAGTTAAAATTTAACTTTTACTTATTAAATTAGTAGAATGCTTCGTAGTAGTACCTAGTAGGTTGCTCGGGTTGGAATCTACCACTTCACCTTTATCTGCCACTACACTAAATTTTTTTTTTTTACAACAACAATAAATTTATTTCTCTCTTACAATAGGCAAACAAAAACAAAGGTAAATATATCTTAAAAATGAAAGAAAAGCTGTAGTTTAAACCTGTTTATAAGAGATTGGTGCTAGTTTTAGGTATAAACCTGTGTTACAGGTCACCAATGCCCCCATATACTAATTAGGTAAAAAAAAGGTAGTATTATCGAGTACAATGATTTTAGTAGGTACACAACAACTTTAAATTTTTTAATTGTTAAAGGCGGCACGCCTTATTTACAAACATAGACTAAAGACAGAGTAAAGTTAAATTATTATTATAGTCTGTTGTTAATACTCAATTGTACATACTTTGTTGTAAGTTTCATTTTACAGAATAAAGAGTTCATTCATTCGTTCAATCTGTACCACATCATATTGTAATAATGATTACAATACCATGTTGAACCTTGGAGTACTTTAGTCCATGTATTTTAATTTATAATTTATTAACTATTAGGGTTGTAAAAGTCAGTTCAATATGAAAAGATCTTTTACCATTTCGGTTCTAACGTCAATTCCAAAATCATGAGAAAATATACAAAACTGTGTTTGGGACACGCTAGTCCTATAAGTGTAGAGTTACACGAAATAGCACTTGCGTGATTCAGAAACTTGGGCTTTCATTAATGTGCTGGACCACCGAGCAACTCAACCCAAATAGCGAATCTTCACAAAGACTGCATCCCTTTATACATGGTTTTATGAGAAATGTTTGTTCAGTTATCTGTGCTTGATGGAGGTCTCGCTTTACAATGTAAAAGTATAATAGAAATAAATCGTGAAGCTAAAATACTTTTCGTACGTGATATTATTTAATTATATGCGATCTTTGACAGGCTGTGTCACACGGATTTTTCTTTTAAAAATAGAAAAGTAATGATTTTTTTACTTCACAGTTAAAAAATAAACAGCAATATCTTTTTTATTGTCGTTTTTTTTGTTTTTAGATTTAAACGATGGTCATTTTTAGACCACATTGTGCTTGCATTTTTAATTTGTGTAGAATTTAAACCGGAGTTAACAGATTTAAAAAGCGGTGGTAATAAGTTCGAAGCCTTTATTTTTATGTATATATTTCGGTTTCTCCGATAAAAAAAATATTTTTTAAGGGAGCGTACTTAGCTAGCGAGTTGTTAACGTTGCCACAAAATCTGAATCTAGTTATGAAATCTCAGTGAAATCCATAAAAATCCTCAATTTTATTCAAACTTAAAAGACGAAGTATAGGAATTAAAGTCTGTTTTAACAGTTTGAAATAAATTTAAATTGATGTGGAATATGTAGTATTTGGTATTAATAACATAACAGAAAATTGAATTAAAATTTTAAAAAACTCCGACACTAGAACTTAATTTTCCTTTAAAAAGTAAAAAAATTGCAGACATTCGGTTACTTTCCCCACTTTCACCCCTCACAACTTTTAAACGGCTCACCCGATTTCCATCAAACATATCTAAGAACACTCGCACATACATTACTTTTAATACAAAAAAACTAAATTGAAATCACTGAGTTATGATGCTACAGAGACACACAGAAAGACAGAAAAGTCAAATTTATAACACCCCTCTTTTTCCGTCGGGGTTAAAAATAGTAAATTTCTAAGACAAATTTAATGTAATATCATAAAAACATCAAGTTACAAAGGTAAAAGGTAGATGTACATTTCAAATATTTGTAATGAAAATATATTATTATCCATTTACCATTAAAACAATGAAAACGTTAGTTTCGGATATTAGTCCAATTTACTTTAGATAATGTTTATGTAAAATATCTTCATTAAACAAAGTGCTTTACAAATTTAAACCATGCATATATTATTGCGCAGGACGAAAAGCAATTTATTCACACAGTGATATATTATCGTACCCCAAACCTCTTACGGCCTAAATAATTATTTAATTGTCCATCTAATCATTTATTAGTAACCCAAACAACACAACTTGTCGCTTCAATCGTCTCAGTGGTCTAGCTGTCCAGCTTGACTTCTCGATGTCCCGGGTTAGACCCCAGAGTCGGGCACCAAAAAAGAAGAAAATTGTGTTGAATTTTCTAATAAAAATAACGTTGCTCGGGATTGGATATGTGCCCGGTTGGCGATAGGCTTGCCACCTATTACATTGTGGAACTTAGTGTCTTCGGCTAGTGGTAGGTAGCCTAGTTGTGTTTCGGCCTACCTTCTCGGGGACGTGAGCGTGAATATACTGTAACTACAAATAACACACATATTATCATTATTTTAATTATAATTATATGGTGGTAGTTCTACTGAGCATTTTTTATGATGTTGGAAGGCAAACAAGCATATGGATAACCTGATGGTAAGAAATTTACGCCGCCTAGAGACACTAAAGGTACTAATGGTGCGTTGCCAACCTGATGTTATGGTTCAAGCAAATGTAAGTTTACCGGCTACATTACCCTCTTAACCGGAACACGTCAATACGGTAAGGCGGTCGTACCGATCCGGTCGAGTCGCTGTGAAACTCTGCCACCTGACTAAGCGACTGACAAGGATGTCTCGGTGCTAGTGACGGTAAGCCTATACTTGCTTTTTACAAGCTGCCTGGCAGAAAGGCAGATGGCCTATTCTGTAAAGGAGTACAGACTAACGCGGGGAAATATGCTGCATTTTTTCCTAATGCAACAAAAATGAAAAGAGATGCCTTTAAGTATACACTTCTGACGTTTTTAATCAACGTTTTCCCAGGATTAGATAGATAGAGAGATAGATTAAAAGTCTTTAAAAACTAGCACCAGACGTGAAGAAGATAGAGGTAACTTAAAATTTGTTTATTATCGCCTCTGTGGTCTAGCGGTCCGGGTGTTGGACTTGACTGCATGAGGTCAAGGGTTCGAATCCCGGGTCGGCCAACAATTAGAAAATTGGATTTTTCCAATTTTCTAATAAAAAATGTTGGTCGGGATTGGAAATGTGCCCGGTTGGCGATAGGCTTGCCACCTATCACATTGTGGGACTTAGTGTGTTCGGCTAGTCGTGGGTGCCTTGGTTGCACCTCTGCCTACCATTTCGGGGATATGGGCGTGAAGATACTTATAAAATTTGTTTAGTAAGTAGACCCGCAGAGTTACGGCCAATTTATAATATTCTAGTTTTTAACTGATTAAAAAAAGGAGGACTTTCTTATTTCGACCGTATATTTTTGTGTGTTTGTTAGGCGATTATCTCCGTCAATAGCCAACTGATTTTGATGGTATTTTAAGAGATTATTTTGAGATTAATTTTGTCATGATCCGACAAGTGGTTTTTGAATCATCCTAATAGTTGATAAATGTTTCACTTTGCTTGACTTAAGTTTAACTCAAAAACGACTAGTAAGATATTGGTAAAATATATGTCAGATCATTTTGGAACCATTTGGAAAAGGAAATATCAAATCGCAACGTGGTACCCAATGAAATAGTTGAAATAGGCTTTTGAAGTTTCAGCACGCTTAGTTATTATTTTAATAACGTGTATTCGTTCATACATTCATTTACTCATTCGTTCATTTAATAGTCCGTTGGTAGTTGTAATAAACATGAATTTGGCAACAACCAAACCTGAGCCACTTAGTAAATAGCGTTAGGCATACACGCTAACCCCTCGGCTACTGAAGCGGTCAATCTTCTTTCGAAAATGCCAACATAAAATGTTTCAGATCCAATGGCAAATATTTGGACTATTTACGAAGAATAGTACTGAATATTGAAATATGTAGGTCATGGAAATGACATTTTTCATTGCAATGTTCCGTTAGAACTTATCAAAGGACATTGAAGGAGGGTTCCAGATAGAATGAATCTTGATATTTCATTATGATGAGATAGCGAACAAGTACAGTAGTAGCATTTACATTATGCGCTTCGGCTATATTCGTCAAGCTTCGGAAATCCGAATGTATTTAAAAATATCTATATAGAGTTGTTATTACGTAATTAATCATTTCGTTTAAATTTAGAATAGGTCAGCCAATTTAAAAATAAAAGTTAAAAGAGTAAAAGTAGTACTATGCTTGGCTCTATATGGTAAGATATAATTGGGGCTTATAAACACCATAGTCGTAGGTGCGTCGCTATCTTGTGAAGCAATCGCTGGGCCAAATGTGCAAGTTTACCAGCTAACTACTGTATGTATGTAACTGTACTCTTGAGACAGGAACATGACACTGTCTGGCGTCAGGAATAGGTAAGACGGTGGATCCCTATCAACAGCACGGCACTTTATCACCAGTTTTCTTGTCGGCAATGACCCATTTCAAGTTTGCTTGCATATAACAAGTTGTCTGGCAGGAAGGCAGACAGTCTATTCTACATACAGGGGACCAGAACCATTAGGCGGGAAAATAAGCATTGTAACCATATATAGGTACCTATATAGGAATAGATATAGGTCTGATGATTCTGTGTAAGAGAAATAGGTTAGATGTTTCCTGACCTTCACGCCCGTTTTCCCGAAGTGTTAAGCAGAAGAGACCAGGGTACCCACGAGTAGCGGGTGGTATTTAAGTCCTACGAGGAGATTTGCGGCAAAATCGCCAAACGGGCACTTATTCAGCCCTGTATAATTTTTTTTTTAATTTTTTCAATAAAAACACATTTTTATTGCTGACCTGGGAATTGAAAACTGTTATAGTAAACACCAACTCTAAACAACGAGACTAGGTGTTTTTTTGAAGAAAGTAAAATAAAAACACATTTTATTATATATTATATCTATATATATAAAAATCAATTGCTGTTCGTTAGTCTCGCTAAAACTCGAAAACGGCTGAACCGATTTGGCTAATTTTGGCTTTGAATTATTTGTTCAAGTCCAGGGAAGGTTTAAAAGATAAGAAAAAGGGTAAAAAAATGCGAGGAAACTAGGAAAAAAAAATTCCCGTACAAACTGAACGGGTGGAACGAAGTTCGCCGGGAAGCTAGTTTATTATATTAAAGATTGAAACTAAGACCTCATGTAATCAACAACTAAACACCAGACCACTAGAATAGAGATGCGGTTTTTACAAAACGTGTAGTTAAATTACTAACGACTCATACTAATGACTGGTATTTAAATTAACGCTGCTGTTATCGTTTAAACGACAGAGAGAAATAATTCACTGTCCAATGCTGTTCCAAGCAGCAATTCTTTATTTAACTCAAGACAAACGCAGACTTGGAAGCGGTTAAATTAAAGAATAACACTAAAGAAAACATTTGTTGCACACTGGAATACCATTTTTACTCTCTTTGTAATTGCTTTCACGATCTTTCTAACAATTAAATACGAAGCTTAATTACATTTTTATGTTTGCGGAGAGTTATTTTTAAACTGTTTTTAACATGTAGCGAAACGTATGTGATGTTTTAGTATCATGTACTTTTAACATTAAGATTTAATAACATAATAATTGCCCGTTTGGCGATTTTGCCGCAAATCTCCTCGTAGGACTTAAATACCATCCGCTACCCTCGTGGGTACCCTGGTCTGTTCTGCTTAACACTTCGGGAAAACATAAACTATATTTTAAGTAAAAATATAGTATATATGAATAAAATATGTTCTGCAAGGTTTAATCTATTTTAATGTTAAAATGTATTAAAATCAACTCATCTGTTTTAACGTACAAAACTTACATATAACCTTTCTATAAATTTTAAAGAAAGAAAAAATTTCGCCCCAGACAGGATTTGAACCTGTAACCTTTCGTCTCAAGCCGACGAATGCTCTAACCAATTGAGCTACTGAGGATTTAAAATTTATAGAAATGTATCCCAAGCACAGGGCAAGTGCTTAAATAAAAATGCGTTGCGAGAAACGAAAGTTATGGCCATTCTAAAATGTGAATTTCATCTGTAATGATGAACTCATTTGGTGGGTACTCAGAATTGTGTATCTATAGGACATAACTACCCGCGTTAACGGGTTAGAAAGGAATTAAAAATTTCGCCACGGGACTTGAATCCTCAGTAGCTCAATTGGTTAGAGCATTCGTCAGCTTGAGACGAAAGGTTACAGGTTCAAATCCTGTCTGGGGCGAAATTTTTTCTTTCTTTAAAATTTATAGAAATTTATCCCAAGCACAGGGCAAGTGCTTAAATAAAAATGCGTTACATATAACCTACTTTTGTATTGATCATGTTTTTGCTTTTAGTAACTAGTTTGTTGTTTACGTTATAATACATAGTAAAAACGGTAAATTTGAAATATTTTTACTACTATTACTACAGTCCGGTGCAGCAACTTAACCGGGTAGGGATCCACCGTCTTAATCTTACCAGACAGTCATTTTCGGGTAGGCTGGTGATAGACTCGCACAATAGGCCTAACATCTCGACCACAGGACAGCGTCGCACCTATAAGATCTATGGTATCTATAAACCACGGTTATTTCTTATAATCAGAAGATGCGTGTGCTTCGTGTGTCGCTTAAGGTACGGACTATACTGTTAGGCCTATTGCTATTCTACCCGTTACCTATTCGGCATAAATATATTGCAAAACCATCGAAGCACGAATAACAAATTGCTGATTATAAAATTTCCGATCGCTTTAAAAACAGGTAATATTAAACGCATTGATATGTTTAAAAGAGCTGAACGGTATCAGTAGCTTAACCATGGATGCAAGTCTCGTACAACGTTATCCCGCACATAATTTAGGAAGCTTAAATGACGTAGTGTGCTTTGAATAAAAATCGTTGTTATGAAAATACTCTTCATACATGAAACTGCACTTTAAAATTGAATGTGATTTTTATAATACTTTATAGTACAAGAGCTATTTCATGGTCAGACTAACCCATTTTCTATAAAGCTAGGATTTTTCAAAACATCATTTTACTATTTTTTAATAATGAAAGTACCGTTCTAGCAGATATCAGATGGTTACATCACCATTGAAATTATTTTAAGCTGCACTTTCGTGATCGAGTAATAGTAAATAATATTTTGAAAATCCTAGCTTTCTGCGATACGCGGTAATCTAATGCTTCAGTAGCTCTATAACTGGAAATATATTATCAGCCGCGGTTTACGGACGCAGTTTACAGCCGCGACTGATAAATGTGCACAAGCCGTCCACGGATGTTTATGGCTGACAAACATCCAGTGCACTAATTATCTTTCGGGTGTCCGCGCCTTACGTCCGATACTTGTAGTTTGAAAGGCCAAGTGTACTCTCATTATCCAGATATCCTGTAAATCGCGGCTGTTGGTGGCGTCCGTCAGCCACCTCGGATAATTTGTTTGCAGCTTCAGTTCTATGATTTACACATACATTTATAATGTGCTCCATTGGCTGATAGTTTACATTTACTTTTTAAATCATTTATTGAACACATCCTCAACATTTCAGCCTGTGACAACAGGTTAATATACATTGAAAAAGGTTGGCAATCATTTTTTAAACTTACGCATATTTTTTTTCATAACTTTAGTTGGTGACGATATAACTGCAATATACCTAGCAGGTAGCTAGCTAGAATGGTAGTTTCATAACTTACCGCTAGTGTACTTATATCACAAAATTCATTTCTTTATTGAAGCCGGTTAGACAGATCCAAATAACTCTTGATTTTTCACAGAAACTGTTTGTGTGGGGAAAATGCCCAATTAAATATTCTTCGTAATAAAATATCCTAAAGAAACTGTTTAAAAATTAAAAGTATTTTCATAAAAAATGGTTGAAAAAGATTGTGAGTCACTTTCAAACGCCTTACCTCTTCTTTGAAAAGGATTGAACTTTTATCTGATATTCGATATTTGAAAGAGTCCGTCTCGAAATGTAAGACAATTCATCAAATTGCTCAGGTTTGAACGAAAACAATTTTAACAGAAGGAAAATTGTGATAATTTAATGCCAGGTTGATGAAACTGTCGAATAATCATTCAACATTAAAATAGCACATTTCATTCAAGTTAAGGAAACAATGACTTTACAAAACTAGCAGCACCTTCAATGATTTTGTAGAATTTTTAGTTTTAAGTATCTTCATGCCCATATCCCCGAAGAGGTAGGCAGAGGTACAACCAAGGCACCCACGACTAGCCGAAGACACTAAGTCCCACAATGTGATAGGTGGCAAGCCTATCGCCAACCGGGTACATTTCCAATCCCGACTAACATTTTTTTAAATTAGAAAATTGGAAAATCCAATTTTCTTTATATTGGCCGACCCGGGATTCGAACCTCATGCAGCCAAATCCAACACCCGGACCGTTAGACCACAGAGGCGATTTTTAGTTTTCTGTAATTTAATTAGTTTGTACGTTGCGAGGTTGATGGCGTCACTACTTTTTTAACGCGAACAGGGGTCGTACCATGAACGCTTAAAGCAGTATAATTTTCGTGATGTCCACATACAAAAGCAACTTTATATCAGACGTCATAAGGTTGTCCTTTTCCAATGAAAGTTAGTATTATTAAAACAATATTGTTTCACGAGTTTATAGTAATATCAGTATTCGTAAGGAAATGAAATTGATTTCAACACTAATGAATAAACGATTAAATGATCATTTATATTTCAAATTTGACTACTCAAGTTGTAAATAGAAAAAATAGTAAAAAGCAAACAAAAAAAGGATATCTTTTGATTTTCCTAGAATTCCTTCTTTAAATATTGACTTGGTGGTTATAGGCCAATTTTCAAATAAAATAAAAAGCAAAATCACAAATTACATTTCGATGGAATTGCATAAAAAATCTCCAGGTTACTATCAGTAAAAAATATTTCAAAAGAAGGTACTTGATTTGCTTTTAAAGAAAATATAGTACAGAAGATTTTTTTGCTGACGAACATAAATAAAGATTTTTAATAATTATAAACTTAATTTAAGTAAAGAAATCGTGGTTGCCGATGAGTTTGTTTCTGCGTTTCCTCTCATGACTGGTGGCGAGGGTTGGAAACGGTGTACAGTAGGTAGAATTAAAATTAATGTACCTTTAAAATTATTTGTAATAAATTGTGAACCTTTTTAAACATATTATTAACATATTTATTAAAAATAAAAAACGCTGTGAAAATGCTGTGATTTGAATGTTAAAATATAGACAGATATTTAATTTTTATAAATTTAATCATATATTTGCACACCATAATGTGATAGAATATATTGGTATGCTTAAATATCTTTTTAACAACTTCTTTGAAGCATGTTAAAAATATTCACTTATTTTGATAGAGAATTATACTTATACTTGATACAGAATCGACAGCGAGAAAATACAAATTTAAATACTCTACAAAAGGCGAGCTTAACTCTAATAAGATACAGCTATCTTACAGCTAACCTAAGATACAGAAAAATAATACAAAATAAAAAGCGATAGGTAGACAGTGTACAAGCTTAAGATTAAAGAGATAAAAATTAAAAAATATAAACGACTCTAAATAAGTATTCGTTTAATACTACTCACACACACAAATATATTAATATATATCGCCTCTGTGGTCTAGCGGTCCGGGTGTTGTACTTGACTGCATGAGGTCCCGGGTTCCAATCCCAGGTCGGCCAACAAAATGAAAATTGGATTTTTCCAATTTTCTAATAAAAAAAAAATTTTGGTCGGGATTGAAAATGTGCCCTGTTGGCGATAGGCTTGCCACCTATCACATTGTGGGACTTAGTGTCTTCGGCTAGTCTTGGGTGCCTTGGTTGTACCTCTGCCTACCACTTTCGGGGTATGGGCGTGAAGATACTTTATATATATATATATATATATATATACTATTACTAATATCAAGTTTTACAAATCCACAATACGTAATATTAAACTCATCGATAGTTTTAAAAGGGTGCAGCGGAAGCAATAGCTCAATGCTATAAGTCTCGTAGTGGAACATTATCGCGCTCGTACTCCACGGGACCTGACGACATCGTCTGCTTTGAATGAAAATCAATTGTATGAAAATGCTTCAAATAATTACCGTACAAACAGACTTTACAGGCACAACTTTTTTAGAAACAAATTGTCAATTTTTTTTAATATAATAGAAGGCAAACAAGCAGACGGATTTCCTGACGGTAAGAAATTCATGCCGCCTAGGGACACCAAAGGTGGTAATGGTGCGTTGCCAATCTAAGGCCGGGATGTTAGGCATTAAAAAGTAAGTTTACCGGCTACCTTCCCCTCCGTACTGGAACACGTCAACGGAAAGCGTTGGACGTTATGGCGGCAGGAATAGGTAGATGGTCTAATCTGCGAAGGAGCCTTACCTATTCCTGCCGCCATAACGTCATGACGTGTTCCAGTTCAAAGGGTAGGGTAGCCGATAAACTTAATTTTGCTCGAGGCCTAACATCCCGGCCCCAGGTTGGCAACGCAGTATAACCACCTTTGGTGTCTCTAGCCGACGTGAATATCTTACCACCAGGAAATCCGTCTGCTTGTTTGCCTTCCAATATCATAAAAAAAAATTGTTGTAAAGTGACCTTTCCTTATTACAATTTATCAGCCGACTTTCACACATTAAAGGTAGAAACAGAAATTTATTTATTTGCTGAATATGTGTGTTACAAGCTATTACAAAAGATATTTGAAATTTATTTATTTGCTGAATATGTGTGTTACAAGCTATTACAAATGATATTTATACTAAAATATTCTACCAGATTGTGGTGTGCAAATATTTTTATAATTTTATATTATTTAGATTTACAACATACGTTTTAATATTTGAACAAAATTGTATAATATGATTGGGTCAAACCCTAACTACCATAAGCTATCACCTTTTCTAAACCTAGCCGATCAGGAAAAGAAACATGAATTTCCATGTAAGCTTTGAAGGTCCGTATACCTACCTACTCGTACCTTTCTTGGTATGACAAAATTTATGCTTGGGTGACGTCTTCGACATACAATATTCTATTAATTATTTCTCCACCAGATTCAATCTTAGCCAGTAAAATATTTTTGAGATTTTATTAATACACAATACGAGGGGCCTTCAATAATTACTTAGCCTCATCGCCCCATGGCGTTGTTGTTACAAAAGAGTTTTACTATCGTGCAGTAAATACTTTTTGAAGTCTATCAAGTCGTTTTCAGTCTTTTCCCTTCATTTGTTTTGTTTTGACAGCCTTTGGAAACGAGCGTGTCGGTCCTTTCTTGGTGTGACAAAATGTATGCTTGGGTGACGTCTTCGACATATTAATTATTTTTCTACCAGATTCAATCTTAGCCAGTAAAATATTTTTGAGATTTTATTAATACACAATATACTATAAGAAAATACTATTTATTTAGTTCTATAATCTAATATATTCTCGAACATCTCTATCAAATGCGCATGTTTTTACGTTATTTCTTCAAAAACTTCCGCACTATCTGTTTTATTACTTTCCTTATAAGTTTCCGGAATCAAATTACTTTGTTTTCATTTTCACTCTCTTTTTGGCAGTCGATTCTGTTTCTCTCATCCGTAAATAATTTATTCTAGATTAAGTGAAAATAAGGCTATAACTTTTTGAAAGAGTCTAAATATATATAATAAGAGTTAATAAATAAATGCATTAACTTTATAACACATAGAAATTCATAACATTAGACAATTTTTCAATCCTATTAATATTATAAATGCGAAAGCTGTATGTTTATTTGTTTGTTAGTTACCCCTTCACACAAAAACTGCAGAACCGATTTTCATGAAAATCGGAAAACACATAGAGGATAGCTTGGATTAACACATAGGATAGTATTTATCCCGAAAAAATGTTCCTGTGAGACCAATAAACAACGCGGACTACGCCGCGGGCAGTAACTAGTTAAGATATAATAACTTTAATGCTTAGGGGTGATATCTGCCAGAAAACTTAAAAAGGTCAAATAAATAATATTTTCTGTCACATGAAAATCCGTTATTTCACATTAAAAAAACAGTCCCACGTTTTGTTCAAAACTGAAAAATAATAACCAAATTGTTGTTTATAGTTCAAAAATAACTTAAATTCAGAGGAATTAAATTTGATCTGTTATGGTGAGATATCGCATTACATTACTTACATATCCTAGCTGACCCGGCAGATGTTGTTCTTCCTTTTTTTAAATGTGATTTTAGTAAATAAATTGGGATGAGTCACCCTTGCCACTTAGGGGTACGAAATTCTCAGATTCTCAGACCTACAACATTTCACGCTCACAAAATTTCATGAAAATCGGTCAAGCACTTTCGGAGGAGTATGGCAACCAACATTGTGTCACGAGAATATATTATATGTAAGATGACATTACACTTTTTTATGACATTTATTAGCGTCCTTACTGAAAACAAAATCGACTTGTTAATAATAACTAAACCAAAGTAAATACTACTTTGTTTAAATAAGAGTTATTAATAAAGATTTTTTTTGTATTTTGTTAAGCTATGAACTTCTACTTCAATCAACAAAATCTGGATTCGTTATAGGTTCACCCATAGAAATAGGAAGAGGTCAATGGGTTCACCGCAGTTCGACAGTCACTGCGTCTAACAAATGACAAAAGCATGATTAATATGTTAACACCAACCATTTTTTCAGTGCATTATTCAGACTAATTTATAAAATACTTTCAATAACATGCAATCTTTTTCAACCTACAATTAAGCCAGTCGCCCTTGTTTTCCTACAAAACCAGGAATTCAGTTTTCATTATAACAATTAATAGTTACCATGCAAAATCAATATTTAGTACGTAATTAATGTAATAAATTTGTTTTATTACCAATTATTTTCGGAAAATGAAGTAGGAGGGTTAATATGTGGGTAATAAGTGTCTTATATCTTATTACTTTATGATATTGGAAAGCATACAAACTGATATGATGGTAAGAATCCACGAAGTTTATACATACCAAAAAACTAAAAAAAGGATCTTCACGCCATTACCCGAAGAAGGAGGCAGAGATACAACCAGAACACCCACGGCAAACTGAAGATATGTGCCATTATTTGGTCTCTAACAAACGTATCGCCAACTGAGCTCTTATCAAATAGGCAACGTAGTTTTTATTAGAAAATTGGAAAAAGCACAGATTTTATTGACCTAACTTGTATTCGAACCCGGGACCGCATATAGTCAAAATCAGAATCAGAATCAGAAAAATCTTTATTCACTTGAACCATACAAGTGGTATTTGTGCGCGTCGACATTTTTTTTAACTACCACCGGATCGGAATCGTGGCCACACACTAAGAAGAAATCAACACCGGACCGCTAGACCACAGAGGCTATTTATTTCATATCTTATTTCGTGGCAAAGGGTGTTGATGTTCGATGCCAACCTTAGGATTTTTAGATTGTTGCTGGAGTATTGAATTGCTTTGCTTCCCTTCAAACTAAAATACAGCAAATAAAAAAAAAATAACAATATGATGGCAGAAATAAATAAGTTCGTCATATAATTGTAATACGGGTGGATCAGGAATCGAACCCGGGGTGTCATAAAGTCTAACATCGGTCTATTAGTTTACAGAGGCGATCAAACATTAAATATTTAAAGACAATATAGGTGAAAACAACACATAATAAGTACCAAATATTGCTTACCCACTGATTAGATTCATCAAATGCATCAGGAATTTTTCCTCTTCAAATACTTGTTACAGTATCCCAGAAACTCCGATGAAGGTAAATATTCCAATCCCTTTTATTAGAATATAAATCAAGTTCAATTTTACAGGTGTATCATCTTGTAATAGGGCTGTGTCGGTCATTCATTTATTGTGACGTATTTTTTTTTTCGTTATTTTGTTAACCGAATCTAAAAAAGGAGGAAGTTCTGAATGTTTACTGTTAACATTTTTATTATATTTGTATGTTTGTAAAACGTTTATTCCTTCAATATCCAATTGATTTTGATAGTTCTTTTTTAGTATGGTCATGCTTCCGAGATGATGTGTAGTGGTTTTTGAGCTATGCTATAACTCAAAAACTACTAGTAGGACGTTGATAAAAAGTACGTGGAACAATTTCGGAACCATTTGCTATCTTTCAAACAAAGAATTATGAAATCGCGACGTGCTACCCAATGAAATAGTTGGCGTTGGTTGTTTCAGTTTTAATGAACTTAATTACTGTGTCGGACTTGATTTCATGAGGTTCCGGATTCGATTTCCAAGTCGAGCAACAAAAAAATTGTGGTTTTACCAATTTTCTATTAAAAAATCGCCTCTGTGGTCTAGCGGTCCGGGTGTTGGACTTGACTGCATGAGGTCCCGGGTTTGAATCCCGGGTCGGCCAACATCAAGAAAATTGGATTTTTCCAATTTTCTAATAAAAAAATGTTGGTCGGGATTGGAAATGTGCCCGGTTGGCGATATGCTTGCCACATATCACATTGTGGGACTTAGTATCTTCGGCTAGTCGCGGGTGCCTTGGTTGTACCTCTGCCTACCTCTTCGGGGATATGGGCGTGAAGATACTTTTTTTTCTATTAAAAAAATTACTCGGGATCGAATGTGTGCCCGGTTGGCGATAGGCTTGCCACCTATCACATTGTGGGATTTAGTATCTTCGGCTAATTGTGGGTGCCTTGGTTGTGTTTCTGCCTACCTCTTCGGGGATATGGATGTGGATATGGATACTTTACCGTATTTGGTAAAATTCTCAATTAGAAACACTAAACGTCACACTAGCGACACTGTTTACTGCACGGATAAGTTGTTCGCACTGTACAAACCTTTTGAGGTGTAAACAAAATAAGCCTACTCACAATTGATGTCCTGTTTTGACGTTAGACGGCTAGCCCCATTTTGTAGAATTTGTAGAAATAGATTATACTTTAGAGCTAAATATAGGCAAGTTTGTTACTGATGTAGAAACATATAACTTATGTTCGTCTCCTATATTGTTTTATGAGTGTAAATCGATTTCTTTTTTATAATATTTGAAGGCAAACTAGCAGACGGATTTCCTGATGTAAGAAAGTCACGCCGCCTAAAAGCACCAAAGTAACGATGCATTGCCAACCTGAAGCTGGGTTGTTAGGCCTCAAGCAAAAGTAAATGTACCGGCTAACTAATCCTCCGAACCGGAACACATCAACGGCAAGTGCTGACGTTATGGCGGTAGGAAGTGGTGGTAACAATTTCTCCGTCATTTCTAAACCAAGTCTGAGGATTTGTTTTTGATTTGAAATATTGTATTTCCGAAGTTCTATTGTCACCATGTCTCGATCTGATTATGTAATCCAAGGGTTTTTTATGACATTGGAAGGCAAACAAGGAGACGGATCTCCTGATGGTAAGAAATTCACGCCGCCAAGAGACACCAAAGATGGTAATGGTGCGTTGCCAACCTGAGGCCGGGATGTTGAGGAACATACTCTACTTTTGCGTAACTAGATTGTACAATTTTAGAAATAGATTTCATAGGTTTTTGCAGTTTTGCTACGCTAAAATTATAATACTATCATATCAACATATTCTTATGGTAGAACTATATAAACAACTGGCTGTTGCCCGCGTGGTTAATGGTCCTGGTAAACTATCCTATGAGTTAATCCAATGGACCCTTTATGTGTGTGTAAAATTTCATGAAAATCACTTCAACAGTTTTTGCGTTAAGGAGTAGCCAACAAACTCACGAACTTTCATATTTATAATATTAATAAGATACGTAGGTAAAGCTGCGTCTTGGTCGTCTAGGTAGGTAGATAGTTAAGATAGAAGACGTCTAGGTCTTCTATTTTAGAAAACTTGTGGACAAGTAGTGGCTTATCTCAAAACCAGGTGACATTTTGAATGGTTTTAAGTTATTTTTTTATGATATTGGAAGCAAACAAGTAGACAGATTTTCTGACGGTGAGAATTTCACGCTGCGTAGAGGCACCAAAGGTGGTAATGGTGCGTTTCCAACCTGAGGCCGGAATGTTAAGTTCCGAGCAAAACTAAGTTTACCGACTATCTTATCTTATCCAACACTCTTTAACTAAACACTGTTAAATTGTACTTTATGAATAACATTTTTTTTAATAATGTATAAAGCTTAATGAAATGATTAGTTTAGCAATGTTTAGGAGGTTATTTAACTATTTTTTATGAATATTACAGTAAGATATTTAAAATTGATTCAACGTTTTGACTACTTTCCATTTATCACCCTCGATAAATTGGATTTATGCGATGTGATATTCGATAACGAAGTAATTAATCCGTAAAATTAATAATGAAACTTTATGTTTTCGTTTTGAAATTAATCTATTGAACAAATATTATAAATTCTGAATCGCGGTATCAGATTGTGAGGTCATGTTTGATTTACATCTGACGACTCGTTGGTTATCGTACATATTTAACGCTACCTACAAACCGTGGGACACAGGTTTGATTCCCGACTACAGTTCATCTTTTTGGTTACTTTACTTTAGCACAGATAATTAATTTTTAGACAACTTAGCTAGTCTTAAGAATGGCAGATGAAAGAATTACAGAACAGATATACAATTTGTGATATACAACTTTTTTTTATTGTGTATACACCCAGAAAGACGTAGTTTGTACACAAAAAGGTGGAGTCAAGAGTCTCCGGTAGCGGTGAGTTTGTACAAAAACAGCAATGAATGTGGAAGAAGCTGGATAGGTCTGCAAAGGGTCTTGAGAATTAGTACTCAATTCTTCCTTCCTGAAAAAAAATGACTTATGGTAAAGATGGATATTATTTTAAGAGCCACAACTCTTTTTTTTTAAATTTTGTTTTCGTAAAAATCATACCTAGATTTTCATTATATAAAGGGATTTAAAATACCGACCGTCGTCATAAAAAAAATAAACACACGTCAAACACGCGTTTAATTAAACAAATCTAAATTTTGTAAAGATCATTAACGACCGAAATAATACGAACAATACTTATAGTTGAATAGATTTCATTAATAATTAAATTGAATTTAGTACAAATTAATTAAAGTAATTTGGTGTTTAGTTTTTTTATACTGCCCGACTTGGCGAAATTCGTGTCGATCGACTTTAACAGCGACTCAATTTTTTTTTAAATTTCCCTGCAGCTTTCAGGTTTTCTTTCCATGTAAACCTTCTCCTAATAATACCTAACACAATAAAAAAATAATTAGCAAATTGTCCTATCCTTTTAGGCATGATGCGACGACCACGCGAAATGGCGATTTATTTTTAATTAAATAATAATAATAAATATCCCAGGACAAGTTACACAAATTGAATCTAACCCCAAAGTAAGCAAATTATATGCTTGTGTCAACGATACTTTAATAGATACCAGAATTAATTTAATAAACACCCAGCCCCGGAAAAGCAGACATCTAAATATTCATCACAAAAATGCCTACCCCCGTCGGAAATCGAACCCGAGCCTAGCGGTTGGTCAGTGTGGTCATGGGTACTTATAAAGTACATTAAATCAATAAATAAAACATTACCCACACTACCATGCATTTGACACACACAAACAAATACTTGATGATAACGATAAAAGATCACAGATGGCGCACTATAAATGACAATAAAAAATTTTGGAAACAAAGTAGTTGCTCTTGAGAAATGAGAATGGCGTTCTTATCAACAAGATATTAAAATTTATAATATTCTAATTTCGACCAATGGGCGACCACTAGTAATATTAATTAATTAAACCGTGAATAGCCTTTGCTTCATGATTGCAGTCTCTAATAGTTATGCCAAACCAATACCGGTCATTTGTGATCTTTGTAACGAGGTACAAAGGCAAGAGGAAACGTGGATCGGTGTAATTCAATAGTACTTCCGACAACGCTATCACCATTTGATTGCTTTCCAAACAAGCATAGAATATTGAATAGGTCGGACATTCTCCACACTCCATTCGAATATTATATATGTTTGTTTATTTGTGTGCTTCTTTCACGTTGCAACGATGCCATGATAGGTAAATGACATTATTATTTAAATATTCCCCTCTTCGAGAAGAGGCACGACCAGGGCACCCACGACTAGCCGAAGACACTAAGTCCACAATGTGATAGGTCGCAAGGCTATCGTCAACCGGAAACTTATCCAATCCCGAGCAACACTTTTTTTATTAGAAAATTAGAAAAAACAAATTTTCTTTTGTTGCCCGACCTGGGAATCGAACCCGGTACCTCATGAATTCAAGTCCAACACCTGGATCGCTAGACCACAGAAGTGACTA
>NJDC01001761.1:92601-103138 GCA_002245475.1 Calephelis virginiensis | reverse complement strand
TTGAAACATGTATTGGGTTTGTGTAGGTTGTTATAGTTTTATGAAGAAATAAGGATCTTTATTTAGAACTAACCGACCCGGCGAACTTTGTATCGCTTAACATTCATAGTTACTGATAGTTTGTATTAATTAGAGCAGTTTTTCCCATTTTCGTTGCTAACTTGCTGGTTTTTCTTTTCAAAAGAATTTTCTGACAATAACCAACACAACAAAAAAAAGTCGGGTTGCACTCTGGGAGTGCCGGCAGAAGTAAAAACTTGAATATTAACGTTGTGCATTTTTGATACATTGGAATGTTCAGGGAATAATTTTGCACGAATTGCTTTAATTATCAGCATGAAAGTACTATCATTTATGCACAAATATTTTCATATCAATAACCTGCGTTCTGCTTGACAAAAACTCGCTAAAGTAAGACAGCTAGGAGCGTCGTCATATTATCTGTGTAACGAACATTGCTCGTCTACACATTAACTTTATTTTCAAGATAGAACAAATAGAGCAATCTCTGTTAAAATTATACATATCTGCTGTAATGTTGTCTTTTGTGAATGTAATGGTAGGTACGAGTATATCGTGGCATATTATCCATTGCGAATCCTATACTCTTCGGAAAAATCTAAGCAATAGAAAAACAGAAATGAATGTATGTTTCATTTTAGATCTAGCGCCGTCTTATTCGCGCATGCGCCCAGCGCCGTATTACGATCTGACGAATCTGACGCGAGCTAAGAAGTTTTTACCCATTCCAAAAAAAGTGCGCAGCGCCGCTAAAGAAGTTTTCACTTCAATAACGTCGATCGCCGAAAGCGATAATTACTAATTAGTTTAGTTCTTTACGCCCATATCCCCAAAGATGTAGGCAGAGGCACAACCAGGGCACCCACGACTAGCCGAAGACAGTTAGAAGAAGTCAGTTTAGTTGTTAAGTAGAATTACCACCAGTTTGTATTTTTTGCGTGAAAGCCATTTATAGCATATATTTTTTTTTATGATACTGAAAGGCAAACAAGCAGACGGAATTCCTGATGGTAAGAAATTCACGCCGCCTTGAGACACCAAAGGTAGTATTGGTACGTTGCCAACCTGAGGCCGGGATGTTAGACCTCGAGCAAAAGTAAGTTAACGGCTACCTTACCCTCCAAACCGGAACACGTCATGACGTTATGGCGGCAGGAATAGGTAAGGCGTTAGTACCAATCCGGTGAGTCGCTGCGAAACTCTACCACCTATTCAGATGTCACGGTGTTAATGACGGTAAACCTATGCTCGCCTTTTTCAAACTGCCTGGCAGGAAGGCAGATGGTCTATTCTGTAAAGGAGCCCGGACCAACACGGGGAATATTAGAAAATATAAAAAAACAATCCACATAACATGTATGATTACAAACGATATTGTATTATCATCTACAAATTGGACAGTACGATTTATAACAATTCAGATTTCAATGTTTAATGGATGGCTTTCAATCAGTAGCGATTCGCACGTCCAATATAATTGGTAATTACAATCCAATGTTGTAATGTATATTGTATTCGAATGGATTCAGATGAAGCGATATTTGTTTCAACATGTATGAATGGATCAAAAGAATTATCGCTGTGATGATTTATTTCATCTGAAGGGAATAGTTGTCAGTTTGTTTATGAGACTAATAAGAGTAATGAATATGGAGGAAGCTAGGCATGCTTGCAAGGATCGTGATATTTGCAATCGGTACTTTCTGCCTACCTTGTAAGGGAATAGCTTTGAAGATATGTACATAAGTGGTTATTGAATTAGTTTGGGATGTATCTTTACGCCCATGTCCCCGAAGGGGTAGGCAGAGGCACAACCAGAGCACCCACGACTAGCCGAAGACACCAAGTCCCACAATGTGATAGGTGGCAAGCCTATCGCCAACCGGGCACATTTCCAGTCCCGAGCAACATTTTTTTCATTAGGAAAACATTTTTTCATTAGGAAATTGGAAAAACCCAATTTTCTTTTTGTTTCCCGACCCGGGATTTGAACCCGGGACCTCATGCAGTCAAGTCCAACAACTGAACCGCTAGATCACAGAGGCGATTAGGTTGGGATGTGACTACCTTAATGCTTGTTTTCGGTTATAATCAGACGTTTTTTTTTTCAAATCAGATCTTTTAAAGTGGGTAAAAAATACGTTCTAAAATTTTGTTACGTAGATATGAAACAACGAAGTTAATAAAAGCGTCTTAAAAGACACTGAAGTAATTTGAAAATGTTAACATGTATTATTCGTGTAATACATACAAAAACGTACTGACACTTAACTTCTTCTTATTTAAGAAGCTAAGCTTAAGGCTAAAGCTAGTGCTCATCGATTTACGGATTAGACTTCAGCGTTACAAAATCGCTTTAAGTCCGACCCTGCCTTCGTGATACGTTTTAAGAGGATAGTCTAGAGATAGGATTTTGGCTAAATGTAAATGTAGGACTCGTATGCTGTTGTCACCACATTCGCTTGAATTACAACTATACGAACGGTATTTGTATTTTTTTCGTTTCTACACCTAAATAATTTGTAAAATAATTAATTAATAAAGTTTATTTTACGTTAAAAAAAAGTATCTTCACGCCTATATCCCCGAAGAGGTAGGCACAACAAGACACTAAGTGTCACAATGTGATAGGTGGCAAGCCTATCGCCAACCAGGCACGTATCCAATTCCGAGCAACGTTTTTTTATTAGAAAATTTAATTTTTTTTTACGTTAAGAATGATTAAAAATTTATGTTTTAATTTTCTGTAGTTTTAAAAGTATTAATTATTGTATATTGAGATTACTGATAAAACAAAATGGGAAAATTTGTAGAAAAGAAGGGTAAACAACGCTTTAATCTATAAAAATTGTTAGTAGCTGTTAAAGTCACGCGATACGAAGTTTGCCGAATCGGCTAGTTAGTTATAAAAGCACTTTATTTTGCATTTAGAATTAACTGATAAGTTCAACCACATAGTTTAATGTAAAAATCTGTTAACAACTCTACTCATTTCATTAAATAAAAACTGTTTCAAAAAACTATTAAATATACAAAAATACGAATTACAATTATAGTGTATTGACTGATAATTACAGTGTATAACAATTTATAATCTGTGTATAGTTATAGTGTATTGACCAAGTTGCTAGCGAACACGCCTAACTACATCGACCAACCGCTAGGCTCGGCTTCGACTCCCGACTAGGGCAGGCATTTGTGTGATGAACATTTATATGTCTGCATTTCCGAGTCTGGTTGTTTATTAAATTTGTTCTGGTGTCTATTTAAAGTATTTCTATGTATTAGAATCATTGACTAACACCCGTAACACAAGCATATCATTTGCTTACTTTGGGGTTATATTCAATTTGTGTGACTTATCCAACAAAAAATGTTACTTAAAAAAATTCAAGTGCATTTCTGTTTCTGAATACTCTCTGATCAAATTATAATACCAATTTACTTTTAAAGACACAACCACAATGGATATCGTATTTTTTTATAATATTTGAAGGCAAACAAGAAATTTACGCCTCCTAGAGACACCAAAGGTGGTAATGGTGCGTTGCCAAGCTGAGGCCGGAATTTTAGGCCTCGAGCCAAAGTAAGTTTACCAAACCGGAACACGTATTGACGTTATGGCGGCAGGAATAGGTAAGGCGGAGGTACCTATCCGGACGAGTCTTTGCGAAACTCTACCACCTAGTCAAATGTCACGGTGTTAGTGACGGTAAGCCTATTCCCGCCTTCTACGAGCTGTCTGGCAGGAAGGCAGATGGTCTATTCTGCAAAGGAACCCAGACCAGTACGGGAAAAATCGTATGTCTATTATTAGCACTATACTATCTCCTAAGAGCAAACAACCGTAAGATTTCTCATGCTAAGAGTGAGTAAATTCGTATTTTATTGAGTGACCCATTTTTGTAAGTTAAACCCGAAACTCCGCATTGATTAACACTTAACATCTGTGGCCTTTTTAATTGTACGCTGGCATACATTTTATACACAAATGTTTTAATTTTTTTCTCGATGCGTGGGGATCTACAACTGTGCGATTCTGAAGATATTTCTTACCTTGTACGTTTTTTTTGTGGAATCAGATACTGAGGGCATTACTGAGGGAAAAAAGCGTATAGTGCTACTATTTAAAATTTAAATTATGCGGTTTGGCTGTACATTTTTTACTCTTTATACTTTTATTTTTAAATTGGCTGCCCTAATCTAAATTTAAGCAATATGATTAATTATATAACAACAATTCTATATAGATATCTTTATAATATATTCGTATTCCCGCAACTTGATGAATATAGCCGAAGCGCATAATTGAAATAGTACTACTATACTCATTCTTTAAAGGTTGACAACGTATCTGGGATACTTCTGGTGTTCACAGATGTTGCCGATCACCTATCATCACATGACTCACTTACTTCTTTGCTTTTTCTTTTATACAGCTGTATAAATATGCATAATGTAACTGAGTAATTACCAACATTCAAATATGTGTTTCTTTATAAATCGATGAAGACGACACACAATGTATAGTAGCTGTACTCGCGACTTTGTTCAAACTCTTTGCAGTAAGCGCTTACCCGATTTAAATTAATAAATCGACATAAACCGTAATAGACAGACAAACTTTCGCATTCGCATTTTCGCCTCTATGGTCTAGCGGTGTAGACTTGACTGCATGAGGTCCCGGGTTAGACTCCCGAAAACAAAATCTGGTTTTTCCAATTTTCTAATAAAAATGACGTTGCTCAGGATTGGATACGTGCCCGGTTGGTAATAGACAACCTATCACATTGTGGGACATAGGTCTTGGCTAGTCGTGGGTGCCCTGGTTGTGCTTTTGCCTACCTTTTCGGGGACATGGGCCTGAAGATACTTACTGTGACCAATGCCGTACCTTTCCCTATTGTCATAACTTCAATGATCTTTACTATTGTTTTCCGGTCTGGAAGGTATAATGCTTATCGAGTAAGAGAGAAGGGTTACCGATACATTAAGTATCTTAGCTTTTCAACAGCATAGCTCAGGTAACATCTTAGGTTATCACTACATAGTATAAAACAAAGTCGCTTCCTCGGTCCCTATGTCCCTTTGCTTAAATGTTTAAAACTACGCAACGGATTTTGATGCGGTTTTTTTTCATAGATAAAGTGGTTGAAGAGGAAGTTTTGTATGTATATCTTATACCTGTGTAAAGCAGGGGCGGACCGCTAGTATATTATATGCTATCACTATCAGATGATTTTTCAATTTGTCAGCAAAAAATAAAATAAGATAAGCTTTAACCCAAATGAAAAAAGGAGGTTTAGGATAAAAAGATTAACATTTTCGTACGAGGAGAGAAAACTGTTTTCAATTGAAAATATTCGCTGCCTCTAGAGAGCTTCAAATCCGGATCAAGCTATTCGTAAGAGCATATATATTTATACGTATTAGTCCTCGTCCTCTTTGAGTCACTTAAATTTTATGAATAAAATATTTATTACTTAATATTTTTTAAAGGTTCAAATTATAATTTTGATATCCGGATCCTTTGGATGATTTTTTTATGATTTTGGAAGGCAAACTAGCAGACGGATTTCCTGGTGGTTAGAAATTCACGCCGCCTAAAGACAACAAAGGTGATAATGATGCGTTGCCAATCTGAGGCTGGGATGTTAGGCCTCGAGCAAAAGTAAGTTTACCGGCTACCTTACCCTCCGAACCAGAACACGTAATCACGTTATGGCGGCAGAAATAGGTAAGGCGGAGGTACCAATCCGGGCGAGTCTTTGCGAAACTCTACCACCTAGTCAGATGTCACGGTGTTAGTGACGGTAAGCCTATACCCGCCTTCTACGAGCTGTCTGGCAGGAAGGCAGATGGTCTATTCTGCAAAGGAACCCGGACCAACACGGGGAGAACTGATAGTGACGGATCTCATTCACCAGTACCAAAATGAATTAGTTGGTCTTGACTGCCTTTATAATTAGCATCCAGAGTGTCGGCATGTTTAGCACTAGCACTGTGACTAAGATTAAGTAGTAGAAATCAAATAGAGAGTAATTGAATCGATACCATCGCTTTACTTTAAAATACTTTAAATCTCGCTACGGTTAGCAACGCTTGGGTAACAAAAAACTCGTTTTATTACTTTAATCCTAGCTTCGGTAAGCAAACTCTTTGGTGCCAAAAAACAACGCACATATATTCACGCCAAGTTCCTTGTCAAAACATAAGAAAGTAAATAATTAATATCATTAAATATCCCTGGACAAGGTACACAAATTGAAGCTAACCCCAAAGTAAGCAAAGTATATGCTTGTGTTATGGGTGTTAGTTAACGGTTCTAATACATAGAAATACTTAAATAGATACCTGAATAAATTTAATAAACACCCAGAACCGGAAATGCAGACACTTAAATGTTCGTCACACAAATGTCTGCCCCCGTCGGGAATAAAACCCGAGCCTCGCGGATGATCGGTGTAGTTAGGCGTGTACGCTACTCGACCAACGAGGCGGTCAAATGTCAAAAGGTCAAAAGTCGGTCAAAAAAGGCGATCAAAAGTCATACAAAACACTTTTTATAACAATGACTTTTTATTTAACAGAATTTCCACCTACAAAATTACCATTTCTTTTCCACGGTTTTTATCACTTGAAAATATAACAGCGTTTCCTAGTTGGCTTGAAGTGCTGAGAATACGAAAGACGAGATAAAATTATGTGTCTTGAATCCAGAAAATACAGAGCAAAGAACTTTATTAGAATTATTTAGCTTCATCCATACTTAAATGCTAAAGTCTATCTGTTACGCTTTCATAACTAAACTGCAGGGCTGATATTGATGAAATTTGGCATGCGTATAGTTAAAAACGCGATTTAAAAATTCAACTTACAAATGCATATTTAGGGGGGAACTTTTTCAACCTGTGGAAATCCTTATGGACACCCGCTACTTTCGGGGGAAGTGACAAGTTATGTCGGACTTCTACCGACTAAAACCACACGATGTCCACCCCTTCGCCAGGTAGCGGGGCTGCGGGAATGCTTTTGCACATTTACTGTATTGTATTACTCTCTTTTCATACAAGCTCACTGGTTTCAGACACTCGTATATCCTTCAGATATCACTGTACCTGTTTGATGGTGAAATGTCAACGTGGGCTTCCCTGGGTACCTGCACCCATCCATTGTTGGATTGTATATCTATTTTTTCAACCTTTTATCTGACATTGTATCCACGTGAGCGAACGGTTTCTCATTTTTTACATCATTTTTTTAAATCCTTCTTTTTTTTATTATTTTGTTGTCAAAGCGATCGGCCAGACTTATGCCACAAATTTTCCGTATCGCTCTCGTTTCTGCTACATTTATGTTCCTTCTATATTCGTTCTTTTTATAAAAATATAATAATTCTCCTACGCTCGAGTGGAAACGGACAATTAGGTCAAACTCAAAGCGTATTAGTTTCACGGCAAAGTTTCGTGTTTGCTATTCATATTGTTGTTTATACAGCAATCCTCTGATGATATAAATTTTAAACATTTTTTAATAACTTTTAAATAAACTTTACACTTAACGTAAAGTTTTAGCATAAAGTCATCATCAGTATTTCTTTCCAACATAGGTCTATTCTGTTTCTATATTAAAACAAATATTTTCAGAAAACTACGTAGGTAGGTAGTTGCTAGATGTACATTAAATGTTTATATACTTTACATAGACCGTTTAGCCATTATGACAGTTTTGTTTTTGTTTTGCTGTAAAACATATTTTAAACGCGTGGACCACTTGAAATAGAATTTGGGGGTTTTTGGCACAAACGTTAGGTTAGTGATTTTTAATTCCTCTACATAATTAAAGGCCGAACCTAATTTTTATTTCAGTTAAAAGTTATAAGAAGCCAAAGATTGATAAAATGAAAAGATTAAGTGTGCTATTTATCTGCCTCCTACGGGATACTGGCGTGAAAATACTTCTTTTATAAATAATGACGTTATAAAAATCTTGACTGTCCTAACATGTCGTTTCGTGTGAACAAATTTATATAAATTATTACTCATTTTAATAATTCAGTAAATTGTAGCCTATTTGTTATCCTTATGTATAAACTTTGTTCCTTTAAAGTTTCATCTGAATCCGTTTAGTAATTTTTACGCGAAAAAGTAACTAGCTACTAAAGCAGGAAATACTTTTATCAATAGTCATGCTCTTTCGTCATATCTGGGGGACACGGGAGTGCCTCCGCTAAGATGAGCAAAGCGAATCACTAAGGCACAAAATTCTGGAATGTTTTTAGCTGCATTATCAGCTGCTAAATTTTATTCTGTGTGGTCAAAGTTGATTAAATATTTTCTCATTCTTTTATTCCATGCATTATTTTAAATTAAAACAGATATCGCTAACTAAGAGTTGTACTTTTGAATTATCAAAATGATTTACAACAGTTTATGTAAACGGTTTACCGTTTGTTTTGACGGTATAAATACCACACACACACTTCTTAGTATCCTGTCATAAATCGCGTGCTTAAGCCTCGAGACAAGCTGTCATGATGGTGCAAATTTAATGTACAAACACTTCTGACTTTGATGCATGATGTGCCCATCGGAATACTATTCGTAATAAAAGTATCTGAAGTGGTATAAGAATCTACATGATCCTTATTCTGTATCTGATGTTAGATATCATCACATTTGGTGAGATTCCTTACAGGGATAGGATTTTTTGTCTGAGTGTTTATCAAAAGCATTTCAGTATTTATTTCTGCCGCCATGACGTCAATGTCAACGCCGGCTACTTTATCTTCCGAACCGGAACGGAATAGGTAAGGCGGTGGTAACAATTTCCTATCCGGACGAGTCTTTGCGAGTTTGCCAACTAGTTGTCGGTTGCCAGTTGCCTTGCATATTACGCATAGCACCATTGTCACGCACCTATCACATTTATAGACTAAGGTTGCCTTTTACCTTAAGGAGTGCTGCATACGTGTTCGCTACCATATAGATATATGATGATATCAGATGATCTAGCATAATAAAATGTATTTTTCAAAATGGCGGCTCGGTAGGTACGCCATGAAATAGCGTTGTCTAAACCAATCTTGATAAAATATCACACTCTGGACTAATTTTTAAATGTGGAATTTTTCCGTTTATTTTTCAAGGTATTCAAAAGCCTAATTAGTCTTTTGTATATAGCCAAGGTACACATAAGTATGACAAGGGAATTTCACAAACCATTAATCACATCTAGCGTGCATTTCCCGGAAGCAAAAGTAACAGTCATTTCCTGTTGCTTTTAGAAAGAAACGAGTCATTTAGTTCGATTTTTTCTTACATAACATAGCGAATACGGTATCAAACACATTTGCGTGAATTGAAATATATATTTTTCTGTGAAATTAAATGCGTGTCTTAAATTTTTTTCAAAGATTAATTAGCCCAATTGGTAGAGCAACGACAGCGAAATAAAATCCTTGTCAGCCGTGTTTTTTTCAACTTAAAATTGTCTACGAAAAAAATAATTTAATTAAAATACACTTATCTTAAGTTTAGTTTTATATGGAAAGAATGACAGATGAAAGATTGACAAAGCAGATATACAATGCGAATGTGGATAGATGTAGGTACCCGGGGAGACCAAGGCTGACATTTCACGATCAGATCACTCGGATATTATCCGAGGGTGGTGTCAAGAGTCTCCGAAACCGGCGTGTTTGTATGAAAAGGGTTATGAATGTGAAGGAAGCAAGACAGGTTTGTCAGGATCGTGAGGTCTGGCACTTGATACTCTCTGCCTACCCCGTAAGGGACTTGGCGTGAAGATATGTATGTGTGTGTAGTTTTATAATGTTTACACACATACATATTCACGCCAAGTTCCTTGATAGACAAATTTGGGTTGATAGACAAAAGTAGAAAACGCACAATTTACTTTAGTTAGACGGCAAATATAGATAAAATGTTTTATTTATGACATAAGTATATCTATTCGTTTACTATAACAAACGATCCAGCATAAACATAATGTGTATTAATAAAACGGTTGGAAGAGACTATGAAAGAACCGCCTACATACGCTCACTAAATAACTTAGATCATATTCTAAATCATGGAGATTTAGCAAATAGACTATTCGGAGAGCGAATGAAAATGTGATGATTCATCTTATGGAATATTCGTATTAGGAGTACTAAGAGTCTGGTTGAAGAATTTTAAACCAATTAAAAGGTAGGCATATGTAAATATTAAGAAAGTTATTAAAACTTCTATAAATTTTATATAAAGAAAAAATTTCGCCCCACACAGGATTTGAACCTGTAACCTTTCGTCTCAAGCCGACGAATGCTCTAACCAATTGAGCTACTGAGGATTCAAGTCCCGTGGCGAAATTTTTAATCATTTGGCGGGTACTCAGAATTCTGTATCTATAGGACATAACTACCCGCGTTAACGGGTTAGAAAGGAATTAAAAATTTCGCCACGGGATTTGAATCCTCAGTAGCTCAATTGGTTAGAGCATTCGTCGGCTT
>NJDC01001761.1:59452-85550 GCA_002245475.1 Calephelis virginiensis | reverse complement strand
CGCTTGCTCTTTTTTTATTAACCTCGCACAGACATTTCAGAAATAGAAAAAGTTTAAAAATGGTAGAATTAATTCATAAGAAAGTAAGAAGATACGGAAATCTCGATGTAAAAATCAAAACGACACGCTCCGTTAGGTCGGTCATGTGAAATGGTGAATGATAAGATGAATGATTGTCAAAACAGAAATACTTACAGTAATTATGTGAATGAATGTGTGAATGAAAGAGATACCTCGGTTGATATTTCAGGATCGATTCACAAGGTTTATATCCAAGGGTGGTGTCAAAAATCTTCGAAAATGTGTTTTTGTAAAAAGAGTAATGAATGTAGAGGAAGCCTAGCAGGTCTTCAAAGGTTGTGATGCTTGGCATTGGATACTATCTGTCTACCCCTCACGGGACTTATCGTGAATATACATTTATGTAGATAGCATTAATTTTATGCTGTATGAAAGAGAATTACCACCTTCTTCAACTATTCAAACTTCACTTTCTCTACTTTTGTAAATAGATAACTGTAACATCAAGTAGAGCACCACGTTTAGATTTCTTTTATGATAATGGAAGGCAAAGAAGCTGACGGATTTCCTGATGGTAAAAAATTCACGCCACCTAGAGACACCAAAGGTGGTAATGGTGCGTTGCCAACCTGAAGCCAGGATGTTAGGCCTCGAGCAAAAATTAAATTTACCGGCTTCCTTACCCTTCAAACCGGAACACGTCAACGGCAAGCATTGGACGTTATGAAGGCAGGAATAAATAGGGCGATGGTATTAATCCGAGCTGCGAAACTCTACCACCTAGTAGGATGTTACGGTGTTAGTGACGATAAGCCTTTGCTCGCCTTTTACGAGCTGCCTGTCATGCAGCAGATGGTCTGTTCTGCAAAAGAGCCCGGACCAACATGGGGAAAATAATAAGCCTACGTAATAAGTCTTTATTATGTAGACTTAACATTTATGCTCTATTCACGAGTCTGTCATTGTTTCATTTGAAAAAATAAAGCTTTTCTCTGCATTTCTTAAATATTTAAACATGTTTTTCACTTATTTTTACAAGGTTCATTTAGCAAAATGGTTGCTTTATCTACAAACAGTTGCCCTCTTGTTAACATATTTTCATTTCTCTTTTACAAAATCTTTTTTTTAGAAAGATGCAACTTTATGAATGGATTTAATAAAATTGCTTGGGTGTTATGGGCCTCACAAAATGTGGTTTTTATTTGTTCATGTATTTCTATACATTAATATCATTGCATAAGCCAAGGATGAAATTACATGCTTGTCTTACTTTGGGTTAAGACATAAGACAAGATTAATTTGTGTGAATTGTCAAAAGATATTTATTATTATTAAGTGCTAAAACTATATATTATATGTACTGAAGATACGGTTTGAAATGTTATTGCAAAACTGTTATATAAGTATTTAATTTTCGTGTACCTTTATAGGGCTGTTATATCTAAATAAGTAAAAGTTTTTTTTATTGCAGAAATAAACAGCATATTATAACAAGATACTCGTATATTATGAATCACAATAATTATTTTCAATAATGGATTTCTCCGTTTAGAAAAAAATAAGTTTTTTTTAGAATTTAGTACCTATTTGGAGGATAGAATAGCCGGGTTACTTACATTGGTTGTAACGCTATTTTCTTTATTATTAAGACAGCGATAACAAACAAAACCTGGTAGTCCTGGTAAATAAGAAAAAAATATTGCCTATAGACGTCATAGCTGTTAAAAGTCAATCATTGTCCTGCGCAGGAATAAGTAGTGAATGCTTATTTGGGCAAGTTAGTGGAGAGCATTCGACTATCTTGTGTTATTGGTAATGACCCACTTAACTTATATCCAGTTCTTACAAGCTGCTAGACAGTAGAAATGGCAGATGGTCAATTCTACACAGTGGATCCGGTCCAACGCGAACCAAACGCGAACATATGGAATAAGCCCGATAAGATGATGGTGATAGTCAATTAAAAGTTTGTTATTAAGTACTAAAGACAATATTACTAGCATAGACTCTATGCCATGAAATAATAATCAATAGTCATAAATTTATTGCATAAACTAAGAAAACCTTACATTCAAGTTTTTTAATTATTAGTAATTTATTTTAAAAAAATAGCAAATTAAAATTAATAATGTCACTATTAAATGAAATGTGTTATGGTATTTTGTATATTATATTTATCATGATAACTATAGCAAAAATCCCTTTTCATATGAAATTAAAATTAATTTAATTTAAAATCCAATTAGCAAGTCCATATTTGGACCGTTTTTGGCTTCACTCCTTAAAAAAGTTCGACCTATTTCGATCTAAAGCTGTATCTGGCCTAGTTTTTAAGGTAATGTGTTATTAAAATATACTCTAACTTGTACTAGCAGATCGAGCGTTATTACTACGGTTGAATTATTACTACAGGTCGTTATACGCAACAACGTCGCGCACTAAGGTCGTCCGCATGCTTGACCATTGCAACCAACTCACTTATAGATTGAATAATTTTAATTGGAACTACAAACAGAAGTGTTTACTACGTGTGGTTGTCAAATCCGGTGTTTTGACTAGCGTACAGGTGGTAATATGACGGGGCGCGGCGCTGGGGATATCGAGCGGGTGTCGCGGCGCGCGCACGCTTCAGTGCTAGCCACGACGAGAGCCCGGATAGCCGTGTTCAGTTTTAAATGCGTCTTTCGGCCACGCTACCGGCCGCGGCGGTCATCCCGCCACCGCCTCCCCCATCACTCGTAAATACCTAAAACCCCCTCCAAGTGGTAAACAACCCCATGTGTCAGTGTTGTGAAGTGATTCCCAACTGAACCCACGTGACGGGTTAAGTGACACAAGTGAAATTAGTTAATTACATAATCGATGGTTGAAAGCTTGCATGTTTAATGGTCGTGTTATTAACGATATGTATATTGGTAATGGTACAAACGTAGAGGTGGTATTAGCAACAGTTGTTCTTGGCACGAGGCTAAATGCATTTCGTAGCTGCTTGCCATGTTTCATTCATGGTACGCTATTGGAACTAATTCCGGCTAGCCGGATGTATGCTACGCGATACGTAGCTATTGTAGAGCGTCTACGATGTAGCAAATTGCTACAAATTAAGTTTGGTTAATAAAAACTTTATTAACTTACATGTTTATTTAAAACTATGGCTTTAATTTAAAAATATACATATCACATGTAATATTAGTAGCCTTAATATATAATAAACTCGTTAAATATTTATTAGAACACTGGTGATAATGGTTGCTTCGAATGGTTAGTGTATGAGACATGTGTTTTTATACGTACTCTTTTTTATATTTTGATAAAAAACTGCATCGAAACTCGTTACCTTAACATAAGATGATTAAAAACCAAACTAACAATGGAATAACATAGGTTAAAAAATATTAAATTAGGTTGCAATTAAGTTTTAAAGTATCAATATCATATGTACTCGTTTGTACATTTAGACCGAACCCATAATTATTCTGTTAATTCTTAAATATATATCCTCTTATATACATATATACAATATTATCTTCATGCATTCTATATGTATTCTACTAAGTGCGAAAAGTGGGCTATTTGTTATTCAGAGATTGTACCTCCGCCTACCGATTCGGGAATACGGCCGTGAGGATACTAAAGTATGTACTTACGTGCTTATATTATAACTATCATATATGTTAATTTCACATCCTATAAACAATAAGAAAAAAATGTCTTTTAAACCTCTTATTTAGGTAAGGTAACTAGCCACTAAATCCAGACGAGCTGATAACGACGAGCAACGATTCTAATACTTAGAAAAAAATTAATAACCCAGGAAATACCCGCAAATGCAGAGATTTAAATATTTATCGCAAAAATACCATTGGGAATCGAACCCAAGCCTAAAGGTATACGCTAGACTTTTAACCTTGGTTGAGAAAGCAACGAAACGATAATGAAATTTAAATTTTGTAGAAATATATCAATTTTATTATCATGATTACATAACAAAAACTTGCAAATTGACAAACTAAGAAAAAAAGTAACAGAAAGTATCTTTACGCCTATATCCCCGAAGAGGTAGGCAGAGGCACAACCAGGGCGCCCACGACTAGCCGAAGATAGTAAGTCCACAGTGAGTCAGTGTCCAGTCTATCGCCAACCGGGCACATATCCAATCCCAAGCAACATTTTTTTATTAGAAAATTGGAAAACCCAATTTTCTATTTATTGCCCGACCCGGGATTCGAACCCGGGACCTCATGCAGTCAAGTCCAACAACAGAAACGCAAAACCATAGAGGCTATGAAATATCTCTCTATGTATGTGCCCGGTTGGTAATATGCTTGCCACCTATCAGGTTGTGGGACTTAGTGCTTTGGGCTAGTTGTGAGTGTCCTGGTTGTGCCTCTGCCTAGCTCTTCAGTGATATAGGCGTGAAGATACTCTTTCTGGGAAAAATCTAGATCGCCACCAACTTTGTAATTCTCCAAAAGTTGTAATAAAATTTAAAAATGGTAAATATTATAATATTTCACATGCACAGACGCCGGCTGTCGAAAGTATATATCATAGTATATATCATAGTATATATCATATTTTTCACAAGCATCGAATATTAAAATCACGTAGGCAACCGGAACACTTAAAAATTAATGAGGTCGAGGTACATTTTCTCTTTACATGAATAATAAAAGTTGTTTATTCTAGTAACACCTTCATTTCGATAACATCTTTCGTTCGAAATGAATTAATAATGGCTTCTAGGCTTCTATGAAATATGAGCTGACAATTTCATATCGAAGCACAACGTAGCAATCGGCCTACATATTGAAATATTCAAATGGACATGAATATGTTTTCTTCGTTAACCAATTTGATAACTTTTTTTGTGTATGGTAATCAATAATAATTTATTAACCCATGTTGTATTATAGTGAAACTTCACTTACACATATCTAAATATACTTAATCCTGTGCTTATACCAACGTTATTGTATGGAAGTGAGAGTTGGGTGTGTCACAAACAGCATGAGAGTAGGATAAATGAGGTCGGAATGAGATCGCTACGGAAAATGTGTGCTGTAACTCTCGCTGACCGCATTTATATCAGGGGGATTGAAAGAAAGTGTTAGTGTTAAAATGGAAAAGGGCATGCACTGTTAGTTTGGTCATGTGGAAAAAATGACAGATGAAAGTTTAATAGAGCAGATGTACAATGGAAATATGGTTGGATGTAGGGACCCGGTGAGACCAAAAGTAAGTTTACCTGCTACCTTACCCTCCAAACCGGAACACGTCATAACGTTATGGCGGCAGGAATAGGTAAGGCGGTGGTACCAATCCGGGCGAGTCGCTGCGAAACTCTACCACCTAGTCAGATGTCACGGTGCTAGTGACCGTAAGCCTATGCTTGCCTTTTACGAGCTGTCTGGCAGGAAGGCAGATGGTCTATTCTGCGAAGGAGCTCGGACCAACACGGGCCATTTGGTTGTTTCTCGAAAATCTTCATGACCCATTATCAGTCTGGTCTTTGAGATATATGATCTACCCTTTGAGACGTCAAGCCTTTTGGCTAAACTCTAAATCTGAGTCACAATAATGCTGATGTTGATGGCGATCTCTTTGTAATTACTAATTTAACTAAATTCGTTGCTCATTTACAAGGCTGGCATTCGACTCTTGATTGGATAAAAAAATATTTAATAAATACAGATAGCTAGCTGCCTTTTAGGTCTGGCTGTTTATGAAATTTATTTCTATATTATTACATAATTTCATTTGTGCTGGTATCGTTAACTAACAGTCCCATATTACTGGCATAATTTGTTAAGTGCGGGTTAAATCAATTGGTATAATTTGTTTATAAATAACGAAGGAAATAATTATTCAAATGAAGCTTAGTAAGACTGCAAAAACCGTCTCTAATTACAATCATAATTATTTCGCTTTTAAATTATAAATTTTTCGAAATCTAGCTTATTACCATTCGAAATAAAGTAATTCTGAGATGGCCTCAAATACATTTCATCAATATCCAACAAGTAGTTTTAATTTGTAATTAATAACTACCTATATGACACAATTAATACACAAACTAATGGACCATATCCACCTCAAGATGACGCTTTCAAGTACGTGTAATATATTATGTAAATTACACGTTTGGTCGGTATTGCTTTCAAATTGTAGCATTCAGAACTTTCTCATAACCCTACAAGTTGCGGCAAATCGAGCCTTTCCTATTTTATTCAAATAGTCTATAATCAACACTTGTATAAACGGTATATGACAAATAAGCGATTACAAGCCAAGTTTTATTACAAATACTAAGTCAATTACTTTGTTATAAAAACTTTAAATCTATATCAACTTACTAGGAGCAGATAATAGAATGAAACATATTTTATAATAAACTAGCCGACTCGGCGAACTTCGTATCGCTCGAACATTTAGTGTATGAGAAAAATTAAAGTATTGTTCTTTCAACGTTTCCAGTTTTTCTCTTCATAAGAGTCTTCTCCTGACAATAACTAATACCACAAAAAATAATTAGCTAAGTTGATCCATCCAGGCGTAATGCGATGACCACAATATGGGGATTAATTTATACTAGTAGTCGCCCATTGGTCGAAATAAATATCTTGTTGATAAGAACGCCATCTTCATTTCTCAAGACCAACTACTTTGTTTCCAAACTGTATGATTATATTTTGTGCGCCATCTGTGATCTTTTATCGTTATCGTATTTTTTTTGTGCCTGTTAAAATGCATGGTAGTGTGGGTGATGTTTTATTTATTGAATTAATGTACTTTATAAGCATTACTATTGAAAAATATTAGCGTTCTGCACTTTTCCTACACATAAACTATAAGTGTGCCAAATTTTATGCTCCTGCATCCTCGCAATTTTCGTAAAAAGGGGTTCAAAGTTTTGGCATCACGTATTAATATATAGATAACATAATTTATATATTACATTAAACATATTAGAAATTTAGTTTGATATAAATTTTCAGCGACGTTGACGTTATAAATATAAAATAGTATAAATACCATTGGGGCCATTACAAAATCAGAACCTACTTTTCCATAAAAGAATCATTAAAATCGGTATGTTTTTGACCCGGTAATCGCGTAACAAATATACTAAATAAAAATGCAGTTAAGTTCATATTTTACTCTTATTATGAGTCGGTAATAAAAAAAAGAATAAAATAAAAAGCTGCAACATTAGCATTCGACTATGAACTGGTAAGTGTACGGGAATTGAAATGTGGTCAGTCTCAGGAAAACCCAAGCTCAAATTGTGCCAACATTCAACTGTTGGGTACGAACTCACGAAGAGCCCTTGTCGGAATTAACTGTCACTTTACTCTTCGGTTTAAATGTCCATCTAAATCTGCTAAAACTGCTTTGTTACACTTGCTAGCAAACAACTTGGATTTAGTTACTGAATACAATTCAATTCAATTCAAAATAGATTTAATTACGTAGATTCTTAGAATTAATTAGAAGATTCTTGTAACGCGTCTATATAATTCTAAAAACTACCAACGGATCGCAATGCGGCTACCCACTAATCCGACGAAAAATACCCAGCGGGCTTGTCTTTTTTCTAATAAATCTAATTTACAAAAGTTAATTACATACACAATTAATTTTAGAGATTGGTATGAGGAGCAATCAATCCCAAGCATGGTGGTTTCTTCTTGAACTAGTTTGGACTATTAGACGTAACATAAATTTTCTCGCGTCTGTGGTCTAGAGATCCGGTGTTTGGACTTGACTTCACGAGCTCCTGGGTTCTTTCCGTGGGTCAAAAAAAATGTGGTTTTTAAATTTATAATAAAAGCAACGTTATCCGGTATTGGAGTAACGCTCAATTGGCGATAGGTTCGCCATCTATGAAATTGCGTCTTAAAAATATTTTCGGCTAGTCGTGGGTAGTTTGATTGTACCTCTGCCTATCTTTTCGGTAATA
The DNA here is from genome assembly GCA_002245475.1 of Calephelis virginiensis. Classification (NCBI taxonomy): domain Eukaryota; kingdom Metazoa; phylum Arthropoda; class Insecta; order Lepidoptera; family Riodinidae; genus Calephelis; species Calephelis virginiensis. The sequence continues at coordinate 77,566 of NJDC01001761.1, read as the reverse complement.
TAATCATGGAAAAATTAGATCAATTATTTAACTCCAACTAAGCATCTCCTAAAAGGTGGTTATTAGTTTGTTTGTGACTAACACTGTGGCTAAAATTAGATCGACGATGCCATGATTTTCCCAAATTGACATCAGCGCACTCAAAGGCGATGTAAAATTATGAAAATATCCCATTACTGTTTTTCATTAATATTTAAAATACTATCAATTCTACGGGTATTCTTTTGGTAAGAACACTTCGCCTAATGACACCAACAAAAAGTACGAAATGGCGAGTTGAGAACTTGTATTAAGTAAGTTTACCAGTTACCCTACCCTCCCGAGCGGAAAAAAGGTCGGAATAACCAGACCGGCCAAGCCAAGGGAAGGTAAATTTTTGCAAAAAAATTTCCTAATAAATTATTACCACTTACAAAACATCACAAAATAAACATAAATTATACAAAAACTAAACATTACTATCTAAAACTTAACTGTTTAGTTCAGTAATTTTCATATCTATCTAATAAATATAAAATAATTACGGCCAATATTAATAATTAATCCTAATCCAAAACTCGCTGTCCAAGATTGATATTTTAATCCATTTTTATGTTATCGCTTGCCAATAATCTGTGCACAGGATAACTATGGGAATAAGGTATAGGATAAGCCGGCAGATACGCAGCTATCTAGATTGCTTTAAATCCATTAGATTGAGATACATTATTAAAATTGGCCGTTAATCAATAAGCTTTCTCACTATAAATTGATTAAAATAACATCTTTAATTTTTATCTTAGCACTAAAAATCTCTTTAATTATTGGCTTTGACACATAATTATGCGGAGATCGGTTTAATTTTGATAATGACCTGTTAGATAGTCTTAGATCTGATGAAATTTCAACATGTCGAAGTGTAACTTGATTGATGAATGATTTCCTTGACGCTCGAGGAAAATGCCGGTTTGAATTATGCGTTCCCAGATTTCAAAGCGTTTTGCATAAGAAAATAATGTCCATTCATCTGCGGAGTATTCAGTATCAATCACAATGGAAATGTATTTATTTCTATATACAGAAATACTTTCGGCTATATAAGCTTCGGAAATTCGAATGTATTTTAAAGATATCTATAGATTTGTTATTACAAATTAAATAATTTATTAATTATTTCGCTTAAATTTAGATTAGGTAAGCCAATTTAAAAATACAAGTATCAAGTTTAAAAGAGTAAAAAGTGTAAAGCGGAAGCGCACAATTTAAATAATAGTACTGTACGTTATTGTAAGAGCTTTTAATTTACTAAATTTCAATAATCGCCTCTGTGGTCTAGCGGTTCAGTTGTTGGACTTGACTGCATGAGGTCCCGGGTTCGAATCCCGGGTCGGGCAACAAAAAGATTTGATTTTTTCCAATTTTGTAATAAAAAAAAGGTTGCTCGGGATAGGATATGTGCCCGGTTGGCGATAGGCTTGCCACCTATCACATTGTGGGACTTAGTATCTTCGGCTAGTCGTGGGTGCCCCGGTTGTGCCTCTGCCTACTTCTTCGGGGATATGGGCGTGAAGATACTTACTTAAATTTCAATAAAGAAATACCGAAATGTATTATAAAGCATATGGTAAGATTTTCTATCATGTGTTAATAAATGTGAAGATTTACTAGTAAAGCATAATATTTTCACTTTTATAGCTACATAAATAAAGAAAAGTCAGTCAACTTAAAAATGACTGCATTGGTTTTAATTCCCCCGTGTTGGTCTGGGATCCTTTGCAAAATAGGCCTCCTGCTTCACTGCCAGTAAGCTCGTAAAAGGCGAGTAAAGGCTTAATGTCACCAACACCGTGACATCAGACTAGGTGGTATAGTTTCGCAGCGACTCGTCTGGATTGGTACCACCACCTTATCTATTTCTACCGCCATAACGTCAGCGCTTGCTGTTGACATGTTCCGGCTCAAGGATAAGGTAGCCAGTAAAATTAGTTTTGTTCGAAACCTAACATCCCGGCCTCAGGTTGGCAATGCACCATTTCTGTCTTTGGTTTGGTATTTGGTATCTAGGCGGCGTGAATTTCGTACCATCAGGAAATCCGTCTGCTTGTTTGCCTTCCAATATCATAAAAAATATCCTAAATTCGGAATAGCTAATTAATTTATTATTAAAAAAAATAACCAACTTTAAATGGTAAAACATTTAAAAACATATAAATGTATTTAAATATTGCAGGATTTTAATATTTTAAGCACTTCTTTTTAGCCCTTCTACGGTTTTTAAATTTAAAATGTCTTACAAACAAAAAGTAACCCTCGTGACCCAGATCTATTGAAACATTCTCTTTTAGAATAATTAATTTTAAAATTGACCCAAATTATGAAACGAAACATCCTATATAAATATTTTATGATAATACTACACGTTGGCCATGGCACTGCTCACTTGGCTCAGCAACCATATTTGTATCTTGACTATATTTTGCCTTGCATTACTACGTATTTTAATAACAGTAAAAATGTATAAAACCAACTCAAGTTATTTTATAAACAAGTTACACAAATTGAATCTAACCCCAAAGTAAGCTAATTATATTATGCTTGTGTTATGGGTGTCAGTCAACGATTCTAATACATAGAAATACTTAAATAGGTACCAGAATAAATTTAATAAACACCCAGACCCGGAAATGCAGACATCTAAATGTTCGTCACACAAACGTCTGCCCCCGTCGGGAACCGGTGATGACAATCGGTGTAGTTAGGCGTGTACGCTAGCCACTCCACCAACGAGGCGGAGATTTGATAATAGCTAATGATTACAAAATGATCGCACGTGAATTTCACTGAAGTCCCTTTAGTAGTTTTTTATATTATGCATTTTACTTATATGTATAAATGTATGCATTATTTACTATAACTAATGAACCACTAGTGGGAGCATGAACCTTTTTAAAAAAAGAATCATCAAAATAAGCTTGTCAATTTCAGAGTTATTGCGTAACAAACCTACAAAAATAAAAAAAAACACAGTGGAATTGCCTCCTCCTCTCTACTTTGTTTTTTTTCTTAAAAATCGGTGTATTCTTGAAAATAGAGTATTCTTAAATCTAGTTTAATTAAGTGTTTTAAATACTCTATAATGCATGTAGCATCACACTCGTATTAATAGGAAAATGTGTTCTGTATTTGCATAAAACTTTCAGAGCTTGTTATGAATACTAGTAACTCGTTAGTTACACAGAAGCGATTTACTTAGAAAAGAACCACTACTATTTGAACTAGTACCCACACATTTTGTATTTTTATAATAGAAATAATTAAATAAAGTGAAATTCCTATGATAATGATTCTAATTCAAATATTATGCCGTCTAGGTATACCGCAGACACAGGATTTTCCGCGATTTTACTGGGATTCTATAATTATCAGATCCTTATTTAGTGGTTACAGTGAAATAGACTATTCTATATCTACACACACACACACACACGCACACACACATACACACACACACAAACACACACACACACACACACACACACACACACACACACACACACACACACACACACACACACACACACACACACACACACACACACACACACACATCTTCACGCCAAGTTCCTTACGGGACTATGTCTATACAAACAAATAAATGTAATTGGAGTCTCTGTTTATGATATTAATCACTTTTCACTACAAGCCTATGTATGTTACACCTATTTTTTATCCGTCTGTGAGTCTTTCTGATTGTTTCGGCTAATCTTTGAAAAGACTGGTTAGATGTTGACGAAACTATCACTGCAATGATGCTGGTTTTGTAAAAAGAGTGACTTTTGTTTTAGACTTTTTTGCTAAATTTTTTAAAATTCCATAAACATATTCTCCTTTTTTTAAGTAAGTATAAAAGTGAACAAATATTGACCGCGGTTTTGTCTGTGTGTTAAAGTAATATACGCCTATTGACAAAAATAGATTGTGTTATATTCAAGGTCAGAAACTATCACTGTGAAATCAAAAAAATGCGACAAACTAAAAGTGGAAGTTTGGTAGATGATACTTTATCGTTTTTATTAGTCAATTCTCGACTCGATTTTGCAAAAAAAATGTATTCGGATAGTTAGTATTGCGGATAAAATCAAGGATAATTAAGTAAACACGAAAAAATTAAAAAAAGCAGTGGAAAAAAACCCTAACTTTTTATATTTATTTGTTCATAATGACTGAGCACCAACCCTTAGAAAAAAAACATTTTTTTTTTATTATTGAGTAGTTTAAATTTTAGTCCTGATATTATAAGCGAAACAAGGAGGCTATTTATAAAACAATAAATCACAAGTGATCCGTAAAACAGTACAAATGTTTCTCAATTTAAAAATATGAATAGTTTTTTTTTTCATTTCAAATTTTGAATCGTCTAATGGAAATGATAGTGTAACGAGTACGGAACCTCCACTATCCGTTAATCCTTGTTTTTCAATTTCACCCGGTAGTACAATGATTCAGAAGTTAGGATTAGTTATTCCATACTTATATTATAAATGTTAAAACTTAACTCAATTAAAAAAAATGGATATACGTAGATAAAAAACCGAGTACATAAATAGGCATTTTTTAAAAAAAATATCTACGAAGTACTATTAATAAGGGATGAAAGTTCGTATAAAAATCGTAGTTATTCTAAGCTGATGAAGTCTTGGGCAAACAGCAAGTATTTTTGTTAGGTAGGTTAAGTTATTTACTTAAGTCTTAAGAATTAAAGTATCTGAAGATCCTTGCAAATTTATGTCAATTCAATTTCAATCATCTATCTAAGCTAAGAGATAGGGCTACTTACTACCAGTTACTAGGCAACCATTGTATTTATTCAATAATTAACAGAAATATTTTAGCTACAAGAATCTAGAAGACCTATCTCAATCTAAAGATTATTAAATTTGGCTCATAAGGAATAAAATGTAATTTTCATTTAAATTGTATCAATTCTCTCTATTTCGCTACCTAATTTAATAGCTCGAAGTACATTAACGTGCGAATACTATAAACTGAGTCAATACAGACGAAATTAAATTAGTACTTAGCATTCATTGTATATTAAACAAATACTTATTTACTAAACACAAATTCTACAATACAGCTAAAATATTTATTTTATACGTTACTAGATATTATTCAAGGCTACTACGTATAGTGAAGTTGTAAAAAGTCCGGTGAAGTTATAAAAACCTCGCGATTAGCAACATATTAGCCATTTCAAAAAGAAAAGCTACTACGTATTATCACACATGTGGAACAAATGTACAAATGTGGAACAGTATAAAAATAAGCCAAATTGTTAAAAACTTAGCTAAACTCCAATGAAGCAACAGGGTTGTCATGTTACTTTTTTATCAATGAAATTGTAAAAACTAGTTTAGAAATAATATAAGTATCAAATCTTATGGCATCAGTTAATCCCAGAAAAGACGAAAACGCTCGTGGCATAGGTAAGACGGTGGTACCAATCCTGGTGAATCGTTGCGAAACTACCACCTAGTCAAATATCATGGTATCGATGATGGTAAACCTTCGCTCGCCTTTTACAAGCTGCGTGGTAGAAAGGCAGATGGTCTATTCTGCAAAGGAGCTCGGGCCAATACGGGGAAAAAATAGCAACAATAATTTAAATTCTAAAAATGAGGAGAACATGAGTTTAAAAATGTTTGTAATTGGTAATATCTCTTTAGATATGGATACAAGAATAACCACCCAGGTCCGTTTATTTTTAAGGTGTAGGAATAACTCATTAATGTTTGGCAAATTAACGAACTGAAAAAGGTTAATTAACTTTATGATTTCTGGCTAAGCACTTCAAAGCTTTTAAAGCATCTAAATACGTAACATTTTAGGCGGCTGTTTTAGACGGAGAGGTTATATTTTTGGAGTGCATGTACGTATAAAAGTAAGAAAAAAGTATCTTCACGCCCGTATGGCCCTTAAGGTATGCAGTTGTAAACACGGCACCAACGATTGCTCGAAGACACTAAGTCTTACAATGTGGTAGGTGGTAAACCTATCGCCAACCAGCAGATATCCAATACCTGGCAAAGTTTTTTTCGTAAGAAAATTGAAAAAAAACACATCCTCGTTTTGCTGTCCGTCCCGAGAATCAAACGCAATTAACTAGATTTTTTTGATGAAGGATTTTAAAGGTATGATTTGAGTCGTCTTGCTAGTCCGCGTGACACTCAGTGTTTAAAAAAAGAAAAACAAAAATGTTACGTACATACAGATCTTCACGCCAAATCTCTTACGGGTAGGCAAAGAATATTTAGTGCCAAATCTCACGACCCTGGCAGACTTGCCTGGCTTCCTCCACATTCATTATCCTTTTCATACAAACACGCAAGTTTCAAAGACACTTCACCTTCGGATAACACTCGGTAATTACTCGGTAATTTGATCATGCTATATGAACCTAAGTCTCCCCGGATACCTACATCTATCTGCATTTTCATTGTATATCTGATTTGTCAATATTTCATCTCTCAGTCTTTCAACAAGTCTGAACCAGAGGAGCATGCTCTTTCACATTTTAACACTTACACTTCCTTTCAATCCCATCAAAACTTTTGACGCTATATCGCTAGATAATTTTTTTTGTCAAACATCTCAAGGTTTCTACTTTCTCTTTTAACTCCCGACAAAATGGGGTATTATAAGTTTGAAGTGTTAATCATTTCTCCTTTAACCTCGGACAAAGAGAATGTTATAAGTTTGACTATTAGTGTTATTAAATTATTATTAATTATTATACGTGTCACTATTAGTGTTATTAATGTTCTTTTTAAGAGAAAACTTCTTTGGCGGCGTTGCGCATTTTTTTTGGAATGGGTAAAAACTTCTAAACTCGCGTCAGGAAACGTGACCTGAAATTTCGTAAGACGGCGCAGGGCGCTAGCGCGAAAGTTCGTGTTGTCATGTTTGTGTACGATAGCGTAATAAATGAATATTATAGAATACACATAAATATTAACATACACATAAAGCAGTTCGTGCAAAATTATTCCCTAACCATTCCAAAATATCAAAAATGCACAACGTTAATATTCAAGTTTTCACTTCTTCTGGCACTCGGAATGCAACCCGTTTTTTATTCTAGTTTTTAGGAACTAAGCTTAACATACTGCTACTAATTGATGCAGAAAAATACCAATCAGGGATTTTACGCTTTTGATTATTAGGTTATCTTTGTTGTTGCTATTTTTTTTTAATGATTATATCTTGTAAAACAATCCAAGTGTAGACTAATAAAACCGATATTGTGTTGCGTAATGCCCCTGTCACTTGGCATTGGAGTAATTTGAATTCTTCTCGAATCATGAATACAGAGACGAGGGAAGTAGGAAAAGTTTGGGACGCAAAGGTTTAGACATACGTGACTTGTATGTAATTTAAAGAATGTGTGCTTCAAAGAATGTATACTTCAACATACAGATAAATGTGAAGAGTTGTATGTATATTATAACAATGTGTGCGATATTATAAACCGACTTCAAAATAATTGGGGTTAGCAATTTGGATATTTTTTTATTTTATTATTAAAAAAAACAAGACAAGAAAGTAACGCTATAAAAAAAACCTTTACGTCAATGACCCCGAAGAGCTAGGCAGAGACCACCCACAAACAGCTGAAGATACTTAGTCACAAAATGTGATAGGTGGGAAGCCTATCGCCAACTGGGCAAATATCCAGCCCCGAGTTAATTATATAAGTAAAGTAAGAAGTATCTTCACGTCCATATCCCCGTAGAGGTAGGCAGAGGCACAACCAGGGCACCCACGACTAGCCGAAGATACTAAGTCCCACAATGTGATGGGTGGCAAGCCTATCGCCAACCGGGCACATATCCTATCCCGAGCAACATTTTTTTTATTAGAAAATTGGAAAAACCCAATTTTCTTTTTGTTGCCCGACCCGGGATTCGAACCCGGGACCTCATGCAGTCAAGTCCAACAACTGAACCGCTAGACCACAGAGGCATTATATTAATAGATAATAATATAAGAAAATTGAAAGTACACGTTTTATAGTTTTTTTTTACCCGACTTGGGGGTCGAACCCGGGACCACAAGAAGTCAATTCCGAAGCAGGACCGCTAGATCACAGAGGCCATGAAAATAATCTAATAAAAATTGACATTAGTAAAAACATTAGAAATAAATAAATGTCCCTGAAAAGTTACACAAATTGAATCTAAACCCAAAGTAAGCAAATTATATGCTTATGTAATGATGTGTGGTCGATGGTAATGTGTAATAACTCTAATAAAGAACAATACTTAAATAGATACCAGAATAAATTTAATAAGCTCCCAGACCCGGAAATGCAGATATCTAAATGTTCATCACACAAATGCCTGCTCCGTGGCGTGTATGCTAGCCCCTAGACCAGAGGTTCCCAAACTTATTTCATGTAACGTTCACTTTGAAAATCAGTTGTTTTGTAGCGCCCCCCCCTCGTTTTTTTCTTGTCAATAACCTGAATAACATATTTGTTGCGCCTAGTTTAAAAAAAAAACATTTTTTTCAAGATTTATACCGCCCCCCTCTAGGCTTCCAGCGCCCACAAGGGGGCGTTATCGCCCACTTTGGGAAAGGCTGCCCTAGACCAATGAGACGGTTCATTTAATCTGAGAAGTTAGGTAAGTAACGGAAAAAAAAAGTAGTTGTTCTAAACTAAAGTAATAGATGCTACTTTTAACTCGGCTAATAACGAATATTGTTGTATTTAACTTTAAATACATAATCGTGTCACGATGTCGGCAAGGTACATGGATACTATCACTACATATAGTATAAAACAGAGTCGCTTCCTCTGTCCCTATGTCCCTCTGTATGCTTAAACTTTTAAAACCACGCAACGGATTTTGATGCGGTTTTTTAATAGATAAAGTGATTGAAGAGAAAGGTTTGTTATTTCACAACGGTGCGGGCCGCTGTATAAGTGTAACTCAAAAATATTTAATAATGAAAACTAAAAAGAAAACAATTTGGACCATTCGAAAAAAATATCAAATCTCTTTGTGGTAATGAATTGGTGTCAGTTTTTTCAGAAAATGACTACGTTTAAATTAATTTGCTTTCAAAAATAGAATTTTAAGTCGACTGTATGTTTATTAATGTATTACCTCAGAACTTACTAAGCCTCTTGCTAATCAGCTACTCTAACTTAATATCCCCATAAGCTTATTGTATAAACAAGATTACTGTCTGAAACCGACACAAAGTAATGGCGAGTACTTTTAATAGTAATGAGTACTTACCGTTGAAGTATTCCAGTTCTGGATAAAAAGCAGTATACTTACTTCTCCTCGTGGCTAACCCGGCATTAAGTTGGCAACGCACTATTACCTTTGTGGTCCCTAGGCTGCGTGAAATTTTTACCATCAGGAAATATTCCGAAAGCAAGCAGTTTTCTTTTCAATGTACTAAAAAAACTACAAAACGTATATCTGGAAACAATTATAGGACAATCTGTAAAGCACATATTACAACATACCTATCAAAAAATAAATAAATAAAGTCGGTCTACGCGTTAATAAATTATAGCCCAGTTTTCATTTTGACGTTTACTTTTCTCCCATAGGAACCTTTAGTGACGGAATAAAAGGTATCCTGTATCCTTTCTCATAGAGTACCTCTCAGCCGAATTTCGTTACGATCGGTTCAATAGGTATCTTCAGTATCTTCACGCCCATATCCCCGAAGAGGTACAACCAAGGCACCCACGATTAGCCAAAGATACTAAGTCCCACAATATGATAGGAGGCAAGCCTATCGCCAACCGGGCACATTTCCAATCCCGACCAACATTTTTTTTTTGTTGGCCGACCCGGGATTCGAACCCGGGACCTCATGCAGTCAAGTCCAACGCCCGGACCGCTAGGCCACAGAGGCGAGGTTCAATAGGTCTAAAAATTTTATAATGCTAATAATACAGGTGAGTAATAAACTTTTAAAATTCATTAAATCTACATATTTTAGCCTTGCTACCCGTATTAAGCTACTATTTACAAACATTATTGTAAGGACAAAACTTGGGCGTCTGGTCAAAAGGAAGCTAACGAAAAATCAGCTTGATAGTAATAAGCGATGAAAGTCTACCAGGGATCCTGTACTATAATAATATGTTCTGCTGCCCATTTTTTGTACCCTACTTTTTTATGAAAGATTGACAAAGCAGATATACAATGCGAATGTGGTTGGATGTAGGTACCTGGGGAGACCAAGGCTGACATTTCACGATCATATTATTCAAACATTATTCGAGGGTGGTGTCAAGAGTCTCCGAAACCGGCGTGTTTGTATGGAAAGGGTAAGGAGTGTGAAGGAAGCAAGACAGGTTTGTCAGGATCGTGAGGTCTGGCACTCGATACTCCCTGCCTACCCCGTAGAGGACTTGGCGTAAAGATATGTATGTATACGGTACGGTAATCGCATAGCAAACATACAGCTGAATTGACATCCTTCTTTTTTAGGATCCGGTTAAAGAAAGAACAAAGTTCACATTAATCATCCTTCTTTTTTAGGATCCGGTTAAAGAAAGAACAAAGTTCACATTAATTCAGCAGAAATGGTAGTTAAGCCTACGTTTTAAATGCTAAAAGTAATTTCAATCCGTAAACTTCAAAACGAAAAATACACACATTCTATCACATTTATAATTACAAGTAGGTTAAGCTTCACATAGCTTTTATATCACATACCTCGCTTATAAGACAGACTGTTAAGTGTTTAATATAACATTCCGTAGTAATTAGAAAATTCCAGAGCAGTACATGATGCTATCACCATGTTACTTACTAATTAAAAAATATATAAATCTGTTGGTAGATAATTAAATCGATAAAACCGATGGCTAAACCGATTTGGCTGAAAATTTATGGGGAGGTAGCTTCAAACCAGGGTAAGGACATGGGGTAAATTTTATTTCGTTTAAAAGCGACATTTTAATTTTGCCCATGCAAACTGAATGAGTGGAATGAAGTTCGCCGGTACTATTAATATACACATTAACTTTATGCCTATTACATTTTATTATTAACTTCTTAGCATAAGTTTTATAAGTAATAAAAAAACGGATGAAGTTCGCCGGTACTATTAATATACACATTAACTTTATGCCTATTACATTTTACTATTAACTTCTTAGCATAAGTTTTATAAGTAATAAAAAAACGGGTTGCACCCCGGGAGTGCCGACAGAAGTAAAAACTTGAATATTGACGTGCATTTTTGATGTTTTGGAATGGTTAGGGAATAATTTTGCACGAATTGCTTGAATAATTAGTATCAATGTATTATTGTAATGTATTATTCATTTATTGCGATATCGTACACAAACATGACAACACGAACATCCGCGCAAGCGCCCTGCGCCATCTTACGAATTTTCGATCAGGTCACGTGTCCTGACGCGTGTTTAGAAGTTTTTACTTCAAAGTAGAGATCCTGTGTAATAAAGCCGTTACACTGTGGAAAAGTACAAGAGATTTTTAAAAAGCAAATTCATCAAGCATTTCAGCAAATGCTGACAATAAAAATTACATGTTCTAATACTGATATTAAGTAAAAGAAACAGTATTTCATACTTTTCATGAGGTCAAAAGAAAATCGAGGTCAAATGTAAGGGACATGTTGCAGACTCTAAATTGTCGCCACCTAACCTCATTAGAAGTTATATCTCTGGTTGCGATACAAAGCCTCCAAACGACATCCGTCAGACATTTTATACCAGCTTTAAGGTACCTTCTCTTTTCTTAATGAGATTTTTTTCAACCAACTTTACTAGACAGAGACGCTAGTATCATTGTTGGCTTGGGACGGTTGTCTTTTAATATCAGAAAAGTCACCAGCTTGTTTAATATCTTATAACATAAAAAGGAACGCTACCGGGGCTAGGATAAATGCCTACTTGACGATAAGTTTTTTAACAATTATATTGTGGATCAAAGTACCTTTGTCTAATCGTGGTATTCTCTAATAACTCTGTCTTTGTCTATTTCTTCGATAAAACGAGCTTAAAATACGTAATTTTTTTAAAAACAAAAAGTTATGTCCTTGATACGCTTACTGTTGTTACAAAAAAGTAAAGTAAAGTAAATTATTCACGCCCATATCCCTGAAGAGGTAGGGAGAGGCACAACCCGGGCACTCACGACTATCCGAAGACACTAAGTCCCACAATGTGATAGATGGCAAGCCTATCGTCAACCGGGCACACGTCCAATCCCGTGCAACATCTTGTTTAGAAAATTGGAAAAACCACATTTTCTTGTTGTTGCCTGACCCGGGAATCGAACCTGGGACCTCATGAAGTCAAGTCCAATACCTGGACCGCTAGACCACAGTAGCAAAAAAAAAGTTTTATGGCTAGTTCATAATATTTAAGGAGTTTCCTCTTTAAATGACCTACGTTACATCCATCTGCCAGGACTCTAAAGTAGTTTCTATGTTCGGACTTGATAAAAACTTATACTTTATTAAGTTTCTGTTACTTTGTTTGATTTATGATATTGGAAGGCCAACAAGCAGATGGATTTCCTGATGGTAAGAAATTCACGCTGCGTATAGAGACCTAAGGTGGTACTAGTGCTTTGCCAACCTGAGCCCGGGATGTTAGACCTCGAGCAAAAGTCAATTTACCTGCTACCTTATCCTCCGAACCGGAGCAGGTCAACAGCAAGCACTGATGTTATGGCAGCAGGGATAGGTAAGACGGTAAAGACTTTATGGCCTTTATATCCAAATTTATGCAACCTGACTCCAAATAAATGAAGTTTTCCTTAACAACCTATCTAGAGATCAAAACTTTTCCTAATTTCACTTTGTGGCAGCCCTATGTTTCAGTAAGAAAAGCAATCACGATTGGTCTATATCTAACTTTCGTATTCAAACTTCTCTCACTACTGTTCTTAAATCGTATCGCCTTTGTGGTCTAGCGGTTCAGTTGTTGGACTCGACTGCATGAGGTCCCGGGTTCGAATCCCGGGTCGGGCAACTGAAAGAAAATTGGGTTTTTCCAATTTTATAATAAAAAAAAATGTTGCTCGGGATAGGATATGTGCCCGGTTGGCGATAGGCTTGCCACCTATCACATTGTGGGACTTAGTATCTTCGGCTAGTCGTGGGTGCCCTGGTTGTGCCTCTGCCTACCTCTTCGGGGATATGGGCGTGAAGATACTTTACTTTACTGTTCTTGAATATTAAAGATATTTCATTTTGAGATTTGTGCCAAAGGATTGCATAGATAGGACGTGAGTTTCGAAAAGGAATAAAAAAAATTAAAGCATGAATTGAATCCTCGTTAGCTCTAATGGCAGAGTACCGTTAGCGTGAAAATAAGGTTTCAGATTCATTTGATATAGTCCTAACATTTATATTTTCAATAACTTCCGACATAACCTATGTCATATAGCTGCGAACCATCTCATTCACTTTTAAAAAAACATCGAATTTGGTGTATCCTTTCATAAGTTGTGACACTACAGATATACACACACTCGCGCAAACATATGCACACACACCCACACACACACCCATACACACACCCACGTACGCACACGCATACATACACAGTACACACACACATACAGGCCTATTTGCAAGTCTACCAGCTATCTCAATGTTCGGACCGGAACGTGAGAGTGTGCTTGTATTATGGCGACAGGAATAGTTAAAATAGACTATAGAGCATACAGGAATAGATTTACCACTCTGCCACCAGTAAAACGCGAGGTGAAAATAATAAACATACATCCAAACATTTAAGCTACTTTACACTTTGGTATTTTTCATGTTAAAATACTATAAAAAACCCTGTAATTTTATTTAGACTGACTGACTAACTAACATACTGCAGCGTGAATAGAAGCTAAAATAGGTAGAATAGGAGTTAGGTATATCCGGAAAACAATTTCTACCAATAGAGTATGTTACATTATAATTAAGGCAATGCATAATGCATTTTTTTTATGATATTGGAAGGCAAACAAGCAGACGGATTTCCTGATGTTAAGAAATTCACGCCGCCTAGTGACACCAAAGGTGGTAATGGTGCGTTGCCAACCTGAGGTCGGGATGTTAGGCCTCGAGCAAAAGCAAGTTTACCGGCTACCTTACCCTCCGAACCGGAACACGTCATGACGTTATGGTTGCAGGAATTAGTAAGGCGGTGGTACCAATCCGGGCGAGTCGCTGCTAAACTCTACCTCCTAGTCAGATGTCACGGTGTTAGTGACGGTAAGCCTATGCTCGCCTTTTACGAGCTGCCTGGCAAGGAAGGCAGATGGTCTATTCTACAAAGGAGCCCGGTTCCCGGTTTCTGGTGCATAGATCCTGTAATACTGTTATTATTCCATTATGCTCATTTAGCTGAATTATATCTTGGATTTAGTTGTACAATTTTAACAAAACAGATAAAGATCTTGGAAACAATAAAATTCTATCAAAACTAGTTCATTTTTCTCGTAATGGGCGCACAGTTAAAACAAAAAATGACACAAATTCTGGACATTCACTGTATATTCATATTTTTGGATTGGGTAGCGTACTATATGAGAAACTAGATAAATAAAACCTTTATTTACACCTAAATCTACTTACTTATGAAGAGAAAAATCGGGAAAAATTGAACATAGGAATAACACTACCTTATTTTTAAATACAAATTGCTATTAGCTGTTTATATCAAGCAATACGAGATTGCCAAGTCGATAATAACGAGTTAATATCGTGGCAGGGTTGCAACATATTACAAAATATTGTAAATCGTAACAAACTTAAATTTAGTTTTACAGTAGTGTTTGCTTCTTCATGTACTAGTTTGGAATACTAGACGAAGCTTTAAGTTTGTGTACACTTGTATGCAAAACACTAAACTCCACTCTCCCGTATCTGAGACCCGTGTTAGTACCGAGCTTCTTATCGTAACTCTTGTGTTAGCCTCTGTGGTCTAGTAGTTGGAGTACATTAGGCTCGGTTTCAATTCCCAGATCTGGCAAATAATTTTTTTTTAATATAAACGACGTCGCCCAGAGTTAGACCAGTGGACGGTTAGCGATAGTTTTGCCAGCTGTCACATTATTTAATTTATGGATTAAGTAAGCTTCACGTGGGTGCTCTGGTTGGTCTGCCTGTCTTCAGTGTATCTTCACGCCCATATCCCCGAAGTGGTAGGCAGAGGTAC
The DNA here is from genome assembly GCA_002245475.1 of Calephelis virginiensis. NCBI lineage: Eukaryota > Metazoa > Arthropoda > Insecta > Lepidoptera > Riodinidae > Calephelis > Calephelis virginiensis. The sequence continues at coordinate 62,358 of NJDC01001761.1, read as the reverse complement.
AACCAAGGCACCCACGACTAGCCAAAGACACTAAGTCCCACAATGTGATAGGTGGCAAGCCTATCGCCAACCGGGCACATTTCCAATCCCGACCAACATTTTTTTATTATAAAATTGGAAAAATCCAATTTTCTTTGTGTTGGCCGACCCGAGATTCGAACCCGGGACCTCATGCAGTCAAGTCCAACACCCGGACCGCTAGACCACAGAGGCGATTCAGTGATAAAAGCAAATATACTTGTTTTTTTTATACTAAATGATATTGTTTTGAGTCGCTCCAATTCGAATAACTGTCTTGCTTCTTCCTGCTACCATATTTAATGCACCACCGTCGATTTTTAGGTAAGATGACGGTATAGTCCATAAACTTATGAACAATCAATCATTTCCACTATATTCGATTCTTGCTATCATATTAACCAAGTGTATGTTTAACCAACTACCACCACCAATAATACAAAACCCAATTTATGCTCGTGTCCACTAAGTGGTAGCCAAGTTGAACCAAGGTCGCCATGACTAAAAGCTAAACTGACAAATTGAAATTAAAATTAATACTTTAGTTAAATATTTATCTGTAAATAGAAGTTGTTAAAATATTACATACATACACATATATTTGCGCCAAGTCCCATATGAGGTAGGTAGAGAGTATCGAGTGCCAAATCTCACTATTCTGTCATATGTATATTTATTTATTTATTTCTCCACATTCATTGCCCTTTTAATAGAAGCCAGTTTCGGAGACTCATGACACCACCCTCGGATAATATCCAAGCGATTCGATCGTCGAATGTCAACCTTCCACATTCTTATTGCTTATTTGCTTTGTCAATCTTTCAGCTGTCTTTCTTTCCACAGACTACGAGTTAATATATCCATTGGAGTTTTGGCGCTATCGTGAATGAATGTGGTCGTATTTTTTTCATTATTATTGAATTTCGTGTTTATGTTGAGTGAAATTGGTTAATTTAGGTGAATTAATTTTGTTCAGTGGAAGTGTAAAAATGAAATAATCACGAAGAAATTTGTGTATAGTCTATTTCCTCGGTGCCGTCAAATCTCACTAGATGAGCTTGAGTAACGAAGCCACCGCTTTACTCAAGACCCTGACCTGACATAAGTTTGTACATAGTGACTAATTAACTAACTTGGCATTGGCAAAGTAGTCGTGAAAAACGACCGAAAGCCATATTTATAAAAGAAGAAGAAGAATATATTCATTTTCATGTATAATCACTAGCAATGTGAGAAGGGCTGCTTTCATTTAACTAAACTAAATGATTAAATCTAATAAATTATTATACAATATCTATAGTTTATTTCTCAGTAAAGTTCGTAATAATTATCTATTTCGAGATGAAACAGTTAATAATTGGAACTCCGGAATTGCCTTTATTGGCAAAACTACTATTATTTGGAACCGCAATTACCATAATAGTTAAGGAAGTTAGAATTTTTTCCTGCGCCGCAAGAAAGATTTGGCTGTCTGATTTATGACATTTGTACAATATTTGCGCTTATTATTAACTACCATATTTATTTTTGACTTTCATTTGTAATTATCCCGCTTCTGATAGTTTGTTTTTACATTTATGTTACAAGATGACAATCTGTAATGAAAGATACAGTTGTATTTTCAACATTTTTAAAATATTTATTAGGTTTTTTGTCGGTATCGAAATATTTAGAAATTTAAATAATATTAATATATCTCCTATTTGAAACTCGTTCTATGTACCATAATATATAGTAATCAATATTCTTATATATAAAAATGAATCCTCTTATCTCTTGGTCATAGCATCACACGTGAAGGGATGGACCAATATTATTTTGCTAATTTTTTTAAGTTGATTTTGTTATTATCACAAAAAAATAATTAAATATTCATAGTTACAACAGGACAACGTCTGTCACTTCACCTCGTTTATACTACATATGTTATGCTTGACTGTACATACAACTGCTTTTCACTCATCTTTTGAAAGAAGTAGAAATAACAAAACAAACAAACATACATTTACACAAATCATCGAATGTGTAATAAAAAAAAATTTGGCGGGATTGAATATGGCCGGTTAGTGATAGATTTGTCACCTATCACATTGTGAGACTTTGTGTTTTCGGCTATTCGGTGCTCGTGTTGTAACTCTTCCTACTTTTTTTAGGATACTAGGGTAAAGGTATCTTTACTGGTATTGATTTTATTACTTTTACATATACAAAAATCTATCGACTTCAGGGATAATCTATAAAATATACAACGTGACAACTTTAGCATAGACATACTATCGCATAGTGTTATATAATGAGCAATTCATTTTCAATATCACCCAGGCAGCTGTTTTTCAACAAGTAATAATGTCTCTCTATTGTAATAGCCTTTTATTCACCAGCATTTTCAACCGCTATTCGGGATTTTTATGGAGACGCTGTTTTCAGTTGCAAAAGGTAAAACGCGTCTCACGAAATAAATGTAAAAGAAGTGTTACCAGTGAAAAGGATAAGATTTGTTAGTGATGTACCGTACTGTGAAATATGTTTTAAAAACTTTTCAATGTCTTTATTAAACGTCTTTCAATTACTATTTTAATTCCTTTTTTTTAATCTAAATTATAAGGGATTTTATCCTGCAATCGGTTATGTCCAGTCCCATTCCATGCAAATTTTAAATAAATTAAAACTAAATCGCCTCTGTGGTCTAGCGGTCCGGGTGTTGGACTTGACTGCATGAGGTCCCGGGTTCGAATCCCGGGTCGGCCAACAAAAGGTAGATAGGACTAAAAATTAATCTTCCTTTAAAATAATTTATAACAAATTATGAAACTTATGTTCATAAATAAATAAAATGTTTATTAAAATGTAAATAAGGGCTGTGATTTAAATGTACATTTTTATAGAAA
>NJDC01001761.1:27949-59372 GCA_002245475.1 Calephelis virginiensis | reverse complement strand
CTTGCCACCTATCACATTGTGGGACTTAGTGTTTTCCGGCTAGTCGTGGGTGCCTTGGTTGTACCTCTGCCTATCTCTTCGGGGATATGGGCGTGAAGATACTTTAAAACTAGCTTATCCTACTTAACACCTAAACATTAAAACATCTTAAATAAATCGGTTACGGCTGCGCTTATTGGCTGAGATAGAATATCTATAAACGCTCCAACATTCATTACATTAACATTGTATGTATAGATGAAAGTTTTCCTTCGATCACGATTCTTGACAAACCCCATCAACAAACGTTGCACATCCTCCACAATGTTGCAAACTTCACAATTTGGTGTATTTTCTTATTTTAATTTCTTCATTAAATTATATAATTAAAAATGCAATGAAAATGTTTTAAAAGTGTTAACAAACAGAAACAAATGATGCCAGATTGTAAAAAACATAACTACATTAATATAAATCGGTATGTAAGTCGCTTTACAATATTAGTAGGATTGATTAAAAAAACTATTCCTTAAAAATTAATTCTTAAAAAATATCCGAGATTGTATTAAGGGAATAATTTCTTATCGATTTATTCTATCCTAACGTATAAAACTTAAAGCTTTCATAGAACAAAAAAGGTTTTTTTAAATGTTTAAATAACCCAAAATATAGTAAAAGTCGCCTCTGTGGTCTAGCGGTTCAGTTGTTGGACGTGACTACTTGAGGTCCCGGGTTCGAATCCCGGGTCGGGCATCAAAAAATAAAATTGGATTTTTCCAATTTTCTAATTAAAACAAACGTTGCTCGGGATTGGAAATGCAGGTACATTTCCAATCCCGAGCAACGTTTGTTTTCTAATAAAGATAATGTTGCCCGGGATTGGTTATGTGCCCGGTTGGCGATAGGCTTGCCACCTATCACATTGTGGGACTTAGTGTCTTCGACTAGTCGTGGGTGCCTTGGTTGTGCCTTTGCTCTTCGGGGATATGGGCGTAAAGATTCTATAGCAAAAACAATTTTAATAGCATGGTGTGGTATTTAAGGCTCTTTGTATCCTCTTGAAGTAAAAAACGGGTCAAGTTATCTAGGTAAGTACCACCGCCTTTACAAAAGACTATACAGGATTAGTTTACTTGTATTGCAATTATAACTTAGTTACGATATAATATACTTTGTGGCCTCTGTGGTCTAGCAGTCCGGCGTTGGACTTGACTTCTTTAGGTCTCGGGTTCGATCTCCTGGTCGGGCAACAAAAATAGTAGAAAATGTGTTTTTCCATATTTTAATAACGTTGCTCGGGATTTGGATATGTGCCCGGTTGGTGACAGGCTACAGACATTGTGGGACTTAGTGTGTATTAGTCGTGGTTTCCCTGGATGTAACTCTGCCTACTGTTTCAAGGATGTGGGCATGTAGATACTTATTTTTTTTTTCGACGTGTATATTATACTAACTTTTACTAGTAAGCCTTGCTGGCATTCAAGTCTTTAAAAAGTATACCCCATGTTACTTTTAACACCTCCAAAAATATCTGTAAAAAGTTTCATGGTTATTGGTTAAGAAGTTTTTGTGCGAAAATGTGACAGACAAACTTACGTTACTAATACTTTCCTTTACTATTCTTATTTTATACTGTTTCTCTTCCTAAAGCTTATGTATGACTAGTTTTATTGTTTTTAACTAAATAAATATATTTATATTGCCTGTGTGGTCTAGAAGTAAGCTATGGGCGTTGAGTCATGAGATATTGGGTTCGATTTCCAGGTCAAGCAACTCAAAATACGTTTTTTCAATGATCTATTAATACCAATAAAATTAAAGATTTTCAGTAACTCCTGACAAAACTTCAACCATCTCGTTAAGTTAGGTTTTACCTAAACAAAAACCCTGCATCGAAATCGATACATCAGTTTAATAGTAACGATACCAAAAATACAATTTTGGATATATTTCAATGTAATATGCAATAGAATTCCAAACAACGTTGACCTGGTGTGACTAATCGTGGGTACTTTGGTTGTACTTTTGGCAACACCTTCGGAGATATAGGACTGAACATATTTACTTACTTCAAATGCATTTATTTGTTCGGGATTCAAACCGATTGAAATTTATGTGACGACAGATTTAGGCTACTTTTTATAATTTTTTTTTAAGTGTTTTTCTTGTACGAACGAAATAATTTTAAAACACGTTTTAATTAGGTGAAGTGAAGCTCGTACTTATTGTCATTGTTAATTATTACGGGTCGCAGAACAAATTTGTCATTATGTATTGTTTCATTTTGACTGAATTAATTTGGTAATAAAATGAATTCTGTTCAAATTCAACTCGAACAAAGATTGGTTCTATCAATACTGAAGTATTAAATATACTAGCAGCCCGTCCCGGCTTCGCACGGATGGACAAATTTCTAATTTTTCATGGAAATAAGGCAACCTTTGAGCATCAGCAATAATGACTGCTTCTAATGGAAAAATGTTTTTTCAAATCGATCCAGTAGCTTCGAAACCTTTTAAATACAAACAACACATATTCAAATCAAATGATCGCCTCTGTGGTCTAGCGGTCCGGGTGTTAGACTTGACTGCATGAGGTCCTGGGTTCGAATCCCGGGTCGGCCAACATAAAGGAAATTGAATTTTATCAATTTTCTAATTTAAAAAAAATGTTGGTCGGGATTGGAAATGTGCCCGGTTGGCGATAGGCTTGCCACCTATCACATTGTGGGACTTAGTGTCTTCGGCTAGTCGTGGGTGCCTTGGTTGTACTTCTGCCTACCTCTTCGGGGATATGGGTGTGAAGATACATATTCAAATCATTCCTCTTCAACATTATAGTGTAAATGATATTCCGACAGCGGCTCCATCTACCGGGTCCAATTGTGTTTTGAAACCATACAGGAAACTATCGATATACCCATCAAAAATTTTAAATCTGTTAAACCGTTTAGAAGTTAGGTATGTGAAATAGGTAAGTACGAAAGGATCATTTTTACGACCCGGTGTCTTATTACCTGTTGTCCTGTGGGAATGAAGTATAGTCCTGCTTTAAAAAGTAGCCTATGTTCATCAGGGACAGTATTCGCTTTCAATCGTAAAATAATTTTCAATACTATTCAATACAAACAAACCAGCAATCAATCTTTCCTACTTAAAATTGGTGTATCTATCCTGTCAAACGTTCTGAGTATGCTCGTAGTTACCTACGAGTACATTACGGCGATTAATTTTTATGTACATGTATAGAAAAAAAATATTTGCTCTGTATAATACGTGTCTGTGAAACAGTGGAAACACACTTACAACATTTCAACCCAATCGGTAAAGCCGTTTCGTAATTGACATACTGACAGCAGCGCCACCTATCTCAACGCAAAAGGGTAATTCTCCCCTACTCCCGTTGTCCTATTACCGTTTCTCCCGCAGGAATGAAGCATTTTATCAAGGTAAAATCCTATTTTTATTAGCGGTAATGCGGATTTAGAATGGAATAAGAATTTACCGAATCGGCCAGGCAGCTTTAGAGCCTATTCAATACAAACAAACAAACAATAAAATCTTTCTCTTTATTATTACTATGGATGACATTACCCGATTAATTCTATTATTCTACTTCCTGAGCGAAGCCAGATCAAGTCGCTAGTGTGATACAAACTCACGTGGTGTCGTCGGCCGTCGCGCACCTTGCGCGCGATTTATTTTTTTTTAGCTTAGGTAGGTGTTTTGTTAAGAATTACATTATTAATTTTGTAATATCCTTTGAATGGACTTTTCGATTTTAATAATTCAAAAAGTAATCTCAAGGTATTGAAACAGTCTTCAGAAATTAATTATTTAGATTAGGATAAATAAGAAGGTATAAATAAAATGTTCCGAATATTACCACTATTTTTAATAAATTTTAAAATGTATAAAAGTAGTTATATTGCTGTAACTGTAATAGTTAGATATACGGTGTCCCGAACTTTTTTGTAGATATTAATACGTTCTTTAATGTTGTAGAACATCTTATACTGCTATTGTCAATGGTTTTCGTAGCGCATGCGGGGACAGACATTTTATAGCTATTGTTTTTATACTATGTGTTACATTTTGAATTTTTAGTAGGGATCCCTATTTTTTTCTAGTTACAAATATAGCCTATGTTACTCAGGGATGATGTAGCATTCTAGAGGTGAAAGAATTTTTGAAATCGGTCCAGTAGTTTCGGAGCCTATTCATTTCAATCAAACAAACAAACACACAAATAAAAAATCAAACCTTTCCTCTTTATAATATTAGTATAGATGTATTAATTGAAATTGTATTTTAGGTTAACATTAATTAACATTGTTCGATACGATCGAATCATTAATACTATAATATAATACTATACTACATAACTTGTGGCTGTCAATCGACCTGACCTTAACGTTGACCCAAATACGAGTATGTTGAGTCATTAACGTATTAAAATAGTTTGTAGTCGTAAATATCGAAAGAAATATATAAATCAAAGTTGGTAATATAACCTCTGTATAGGATTTTTTTTCGATTTAAGTTGACGTAGAACTTTTTTGTCGGCACTTGGGAAAACTTCATAGTAAACATTTTTAAATGGCACGTGTATTTTTACGTGTGTGGAATAGTTCAAGTGTTTTTTAAATATTATTCCTTAAATTAAAAAAAATAAAAACCCGATCAAAGCCTTAAAGTATCTAAGAACCATTTCGATCACGTCAGCTTTACAACAAAAATTCGCATCAAAATCGGTCCATCGTTTAAAAGTTATGATGCCAAAGACACAAATTTGTGTTTATTAAATTTGTTTCTGTGTCAATTTTATAATACCTCTCTTTTTCGGTCGGGATTTAAGTATATGTTCTGAAAATAAATTAGTTGTACAAAATTCATGCTCAACCAATTGTGACAGTGATTGATTGTGATATGTAAACTGTTTTAAAATTTTTGAATTTTAATTTTAAATTAAGTTTTTTTTTTTAAAAAGTATCGTAACGCTCATATACCTAAAGAGGTAGACAGAGCTACAACCAAAGTACCTAACCAAAGTGCCCACTATTAGCTACTAACTTCCACAACGTGATAGGTGACAAGACTATCGCCAACCGAGCACATATATAATCCCAGGATTTTTTAGCTTTTGTTAGAAAATTAAAAATACACATTTTATTTTTAATTTTGCCTGACCCAGTGATCAAACCCGGCACGGCCGGAAGTCGGACTGCTACATTACATAGGGGAAATACTAAAGTAGAAATAAGAAAATAGTTCCGTGTTTAACCTGATGAAGATGATCCACGAATAAAAGCAACATCACAGTCGCATTGTCGTTCTTTTACATTTACTGTGATTAACCATCTTCCTCCCTACCCGGCAACTTGTAATCATTCAAATATCAAATAGGTTATTACCAACACGATCTTTGATTATAGACACCGTGCAGCAACTTGCTGGGTTGAGGACCTCATGATTACCAGTGCTAAGCACTGTGATTGCCTATGATGACAATATCTAGCATTATCGTTTTAAGATCCTAAGGGTCCCAACCCTGTGGACTCGAGCTCAAAGACGATATATTAGATAAACTTATAGGTATATTACATTTAACAAGACAGCAACACACCCATAAAATTTACGGTGTCCATAATTTTGGCTCTTACCGTCAAAAGCGCCGTATGCTTATTCACTATCTTTTTTCATTAAAAGTAACAGAATATTCATGTGTTCGTTGCTTTATTGTTGTAAAACAAAAAATAAATGTGTTGACAGCTTTAAAACAATTTACTCTTAAAACTACCCTGGAAACTTATTATTTTAAGGGTAACATCCTATCCTATTAATATTATAAATGCGAAAGTTTGTAAGTATGGATTTATGGATGTTTGTTACTCTTTCACGCTCGAATGGCTCAACGGATTTGTCTGAAATTTGGAAGACAGATAGATTGTGACCTGGATTAACTATATGTTATTTTTAATCCCGATCGCACACCGGGTTTCTGTGAAAACGCGGGCGAAGCCGCAGGTAGCAGCTAGTTAGAACATAATTCGAAATAAGTACTCATTTAAAGAGTTCTCGAAATCTATCTCTTTCATCAAACGCAGTATACAGAATTTGCATAAACAACAAATGACTAGAAACCTCTTACAAATCATATTTATGCAAATCTCGCTACAGTTTTAAGCAGAAACTTTATAAGAATATCTCCAGCAAACTTGTGCTGTGTTAAAGTCGCGACAGATGCAGTTTTTCCATTAAAACAAAAGCTGGAACGTCTTCTGAATATTTAGTGCGGTGTTTAACAAAGAGTAATAAAATAAATCAAACGTATCTCTTGGGAGAGCGCTCGTTATTTTATACTTGAGTTATATAAAACATATTTACTGTTATATTTTTGTATATTATATCTTTATATAATCTTTTTCGTCAGGTCTTAAAAATCGCACTTTAAAATAAACAGTATATAATAAATGGATGTTTATATATCTATTTATTAAAAAAAATCTCTATCGCCTCTGTGGTCTAGCGGTTCAGTTATCGGACTTGACTGCATGAGGTCCCGGGTTTGATTCCTGGGTTGGGCAACAAGAAGAAAATTGGGTTTTTCCAATTTTCTAATAAAAAAATGTTGCTCTGGATTGGATATATGCCCGGTTGGCGATAAGCTTGCCGCCTATCTCATTGTGCGACCTAGTATTTTCGGCTAGTCGTGGGTGCTGTGGTTATGCGTCTGCCTACCTTTTCGGGGATATGGGCGTGTAGATACTTTTTTTATTAAAAAAAATTCAACATCGACCGTATTTCTCAGTAGGTATGTAAAGATACAGCCAAGGCCCCCACGATTAGCCATAGACAATGTGAAAGGTGGCAAACCTTACATTAACCAAGCCCTTATGCAATTCCGGGCAACTTTGAAATTAATATGTATATTAGATTTGTTTCAATTTTCTACAGGATTTTATAGGGACAGAGACGAATATTTATGGAAAACAAACATATTTTCCTATCTTTAATCATCTATCATAAGCGGTGTTTTACAATTTTACTTCCTCATACATGTAATATAATGATATGATGATAATACATTGTTTAAATTATATATTGACTCTTTTATAATATTAATAGCTTGATGTAATGAATATTAGCCAGACAGTATCAGGATAAATATATTAAATTAAAAAAAAATTAATCTGTAACTCTTTTAAAATAGTGTTGCTATATACTGGTCTATATTTCACCTAAAAATTAGGGGAACGTGTAAAATAAAATAAATCAACGATATCCACATTAAGAAAGTTTGACGTACCCTTAATGTTACGTAAATAAAACATTCCTGACACGTTGCGTGCTAATTATTTTAACTACGATACTCTTGATGATAAACAGCCATGTTGGATTTGCTGTACCGTTAAATTTTGTTATAAATTTTATGTATAAACTAGCTGATCCGACAAACGCCTTACTTGTGAACACTGAATTGTTAAACTTTTATTATATTTTTTAATTAGAACCTTCTCTTGACAATAAGTAACATTACTAAAAAATAACTAATTAAAACTCCTTTCCATCCTTTCAGGCGTAATGCGATAACCATGCGAAATGGAAATTTATTTATATATATGTATATATACATTGAGAAAGGAAAGAGGTCCTTGGATAGTAAAAACAGTACTCCTATGGACATGACACATTGTTACCTTAAACTTGGTTAAGGCCACTTGGGCTAAAGATTTCAAATTTGCGTTCCCTGGCTATCCTCCAAACCCGGAGCATGACAATAGAAAGCACTGATGTAGAGTGAGGGAACTGGTAGTACATATTCAGTTTGAGTAACTTGTTCCAGGACAGTATTAACTTTTTTCATTTTATTGAATAAGGCGTTACTTTTCGGAAATCCATTATAATAGATGTAAAATAAGCCTTAATTTTGGTAATTTTACATAACACGTATAGCTGTTGCCGTGTAAAATGTCTAAGTAACACTGGATGTGACAAATCCGATGATCATCCCCTTTAACCACCAATAGAGTCGAGCTCGGGGAACAATCCAAAAATTTGGATTATTTCCAACAACACAAATTCCGCGGAATTAGCACAATATAGGCTGGTTCTACATTTGTATTAACTAGTCTAAATGGAATGTAACCAATTTATAACCAATGGTTAATAAACTATTACACTATTATACTCTGTGGTCTAGCGGTTCAGCTGTCGGACTTGACTGCATGAGGTCCCGGGTTCGATTCCCGGGTCGGGCAACAAAAAGAAAATTGGGTTTTTCCAATTTTCTAATAAAAAGAAAACGTTGGTCAGGATTGGATATGTGCTCAGTTGGCGATAGGCTTGTCACCTATCACATTGTGGGACTTAATGTCTTCGGCTAGTCGTGGATGCCCTGCTTGTGCCTCTACCTACCTCTTCGGGATATGGGCGTGAAGATAAACTACTATTTTCACTATAAGTAAGAACAGTAAAATTGCAAAAACCGGTCCAACTATATCATTGGATTCCACGTCGAGGTTTTATATTGTTTCTGCTTAGCAAAATATGTAACCTTAGAAATATTTAAAAAAGAACGCATTATCGCAATTGTCTTTAAATACTTTTGGTAAAGTTCCATTACTGTGATTATTATAATTAACGCATTGAAGCTGCAAAATCCTACTTTAACTATTTTCTATTGAACAAGGCGTTGCGTAAATCTATTATACAGATAGAAGCCTAATTCTGTGTCATTTAGAGGAGTTCTAATAACAACAATTACACTGCTTACGCGGAAGTAACAAAATAAAGGCTTATTTCACATCTTTTAATATACAAATCTCGGGCATTGAAAATGAAAGCGTCACAATTACCTATGATATGAAACCTTTCTTATTTTCCTGTTCTCGGGATGTAATGTACCATTTGACTTAAAAACGGACCCTCACGTAAGTATGCGAAAGTCTCAATCTTTGTAAAAACATCCACACTTTCGCTTTTACAACATTAGAAGCGAGTGTCTCGTAGATGAAAAACTATATTAACTTTGATAGCTACGTATATTTAAATAATATATTATAAATGACTAAAAAGCTTTCTCCAAAAAAATTATTTCAAAGCTGTGACTAGGGTGCGAAGCCCTAAGAATAAGTTTAAAAATATTGTTCTTAGTCGAAATCTGAAGAATTAAGTACGAAATCAATAATCACGAGTCATTAAGGAGCTTTGATTTTACTGTTTAATTTGTTCTTAAATCTTAGTTATTTAAATTTAAGTCTCTTACTTAAATCAACTTTATAACATAACAGTTTTCTAAAACAAAGGAATTACCACCTAAAGATAGCGTTTTCAAGATTATATAAAAAAATGTTTTATAAGAGTCTCAATATTTAAAACAACAAATACACAAGCAAAGAAACTATAAACTATATATAACTATAGACTACCTTAAGACGGCGCTTTTAAGTTGGTTTAATTATGTAAATTACACGTTTGGTCTGTATTGCGTTCAAATTATAACACTCAGGACTTTCTCATGTACCTATAAAGTTGCGGCAAATAGAGCCATTCCTATTTTGTTCGCATAGTCTATAATCTACACGTCTGTAAACGGTATGGCAAATAAGCAATTGAATTATATATTTGCCACATTTCATAATAAGTACAAAGCCAATTACTTTGTTAATAGCATTTGAAACTTCCAGCCATCTATTTACTAATAGACTGTAGCAAAAATATCTTTTACACTCGTATTATATGGAATTTAAACCTTGCTTATTAGTTTGATATAATTAATGAACATTTAATTACAAAAACCACTGAAATACTTTCACCAGGGCTCCTTGGTACGTGGCCGTGATTCCGAAATGGTGGTTTTTATTAGAGTTTTGGCGCATTGGAGAAAGATGATGCAGATTTTTGTTATAATACAATTCTGTCTTTACGTTGAATAAAATTAGTCATTCGAGGTAGAATTTTGTCCAATCTTGTTCAGTTAAAGTGCAGAGGTGAAATATCCATGTATAAATTAGTGTTCCTCGTATCCACCAAATCTCACTAATTGTGAGTGAGTAAGGAAGCTACTGCTTTAATCGAGACCCAAACATAAGTTTCTAGAACAACTGTGGTTATCTCAAGGTTATTGTATGGAATCGAGAGTTGGGTATGTAGTAAAGTATTTGGGTAAAGCATGAAAGTAGGATAAATGCGGTCGAAATGAGAGCGCTACAGAAAATCTGTGGTGTAACACTCGCTGACCGCATTCGTATCAGTGAATTCGAGAAAGAGTGGAATTAAAAGAAAGTGTTGGTGTTAAAATGCGAAAGGGCATGCTCCGCTGGTTCGGCCATGTGGTCTTTCATCTGTCATTCTGACAGATTAAAGATTGATAAAGAACACTGCAAATGTGCATGGACCCGGAGAGACCAAGGTTGACATTCCACAATCAGATCACTCGGATGCTATACAATGGTGGTGTCAAGAGTCTCCGAAACCGGCGTGTTTGTACGAAAAGGGTAATGAATGTGAAGGAAGCCAGACTGGTTTGTCAGGATCGTAAGGTCTGACACTCGATACTCTCTGCCTACCCCGTAAGGGACTTGGCGTGAAGATATATATGCATTAATGTATGTATAACAACGATAACAACAAGAAACTGAATTAGTTAATTGATAATAAATGAAATGAAAAAGAATATATTAATATGGAAGATTTGGCAGTATGGCCTTAAGGTTTTAGCCTATTTCAGAATAGGACAAGTTAAATAAAAAATAGTTTTATATTAATGTATGTAATAATGTTAATGTCGCACGAATACTGCGTGTTATAGTTCAAATATGTTGAATCTGAATCCAATATTGAGTTGGAAACGGTATCTGTGTGAAATATTAATCAACATTTTTGTCGCTTTTTTCTCTTATAGTGTGTAGTATTACACATACTTTTTAGCTTGGATGAAATAAACGCGACATCACCGATATAAAACTCGTAGCATGTTCTGAGTGCCTAACGTTGCGTGACATAAAATTAAAAAAATATATATAATGCGAAAAACGTGGCAGCATGGCCAAAAAGTCTTAGCAGGTCCCAGAAAGAGCGAATTAACTTAAAAAAAAGAAGTTATGGCGCCATCATGAATGAAGATGGTCGTAATTTTTTCACAATTATTGAATTTAGTGTAAATTATAAGTAAAATTAGGTAAATTAGTTTGGGAATTAGTTTAATTTTGTTCAATGAAAGTGCACAAATAAAATAATCATGAAGAAATTAGTGTATTTAAATTTTTTTTTAAAATTTGTAAAAATTTTGTAAAAATTTTCTCGCTGCCGCCAAATCTCCCAAAGTGAGCTTGTGTAAAGTGACCACCGCTTTACTCAAGACCCTAACGTGACTTTGTAAATAGTGACTAATGACCGTATAAGAAATAATTAATACGGAAGACGTGACAGCACGGCCTAAAGGTCTTAGCCGGCCCCAGAAAGGGGCAAGTTAGCTCAAAAAAAATACATTGAAAAGCATGATTTTAAGTGATTTCGCGGGGTAAATAAATTTATGCAGTTTGGCGCAACTTTCATATAAAAAAATTAAAAAAATAAGTTTGCTATGTTTTTTATTCGCCCAAATCATATGACACTAGTTGGCTTATATCTGAATGCCTTTAGACTTACTTTCAAATTATACGGGTTATACTTTTCCAAGTAAACTTCATACAAAATTCGGGTTTGGTATGTGTCTATGGAAGTCCCGCCTCTTATTACGTAGTATTTATATACTCTTTGAATCTATGGTTATAGTATTTTTATCATATACTTATATTAAATACACCACATCGTATTAATAACGCAATTTAAAAAAGTATTTTTACGCCCCGCCCGTGCAAGAATAAAGGTTAGTAGAGGTAAAATCATTGCATCCACGATATTATCACTACATAGTATAAAAAAAGCCGCTTCCACTGTCTCTATGTCCCTTTGTATGCTTAAATCTTTAAAACTACGCAACAGATTTTGATGCGGTTTCTTTTAATAGATGAAATTATTGAAGATGAAGGTTTATATATAAATTTCATAACCGTGCAAAGTCGGGGCGGGCCGCTTGGTTATAATAAAAAAATGGCTACATTAATTAACGTGAGTTTGATAGTTTTTAAGTGAAAAAAATATTTGAAAAAATATTAAATATCCCTTCAAAACTAGCATAAGTGTAACTAATACAAAAACTAAAACTAGTATTTAACTGAAGTTAATGGAAAATAGGTATAGGCTTAAAAATAAAATACAAAAATAAATCTCTGTTTCTTTTGATTATCGTACCACCTTAAGGTATTGACGATGTATATAATAGGAAGAAGGTTCGAATGAAATAAAAAAAAATGTAATAATTATATATAGGACAGGACAACGTCTGTCGGTTCAGCTAGTCTTTTAGATATTGGAATGAATCGTTATTTCCGTTGGCCATTGCCTCAGTTGGGTTAGCTAGTACTATAATATAGTATAGTGTAACTGTATTAATATACTATTAGCTAAAAGTAATTTAAAAAAATTACATGTACTTAACTTATTTTTTATTTAGCTAAGTTTTAAAATTTATCAGATTGTGAGTAATATATACAATGATTATTTCCACACACCTATTTCGGTAAAATAAATAACTTGAAACTTATAAAGTCCTACGAAATTATTAATAATATAAACGATTAAGTTTCTAAGTGCAGGCAAAAACATTTTTTGTATTGTGACAAATATCATTTTTATGTTTAATCATAGTCGCGTGCTCTACAAAAATTCTTATTTCTTACGTACGTATTAACATAATGCGATAAGTTCTTAATAAATTTATAACATTTAAGGGCAGTTGCGTGAGAAGTTGACACGATATTTATTATGCAGCGAACCCGAATAAGGTATAAAACTTGGCCATAGAAATCGATGTCACTGATTTTACGAAATACAGCTATTTTAACCGATCTCAAAAAGAATAAAGTTGTCAATTGGATAATATGTTTTTGTATGTTCGTTAAGCGATAAAACAGATTTTGATGACCCTTTATTGTGAGGGAAGATCAAGATTTTAAGAAAGGAGATTGTTATCAGTTAGACTGTATGTTTTTTGTACGTTCGTTACTTGATAAGGCAGATTTTAATGGCCCTTTTTTGAGCACTAGAATTCAGCTTATTAACTAACTCAAAAACCGCCTTTCAGATCTTAAGAAATCGTATGCACTACCTCAGAACAATTACATTTCGAAAAAAACATTATTATATCGTGGCATGATACAGACGCTTTTTACAGTTAAAATTGGACGTAGTTAAGCATAAAGGATCAAGTCCACATCTAACTTTTGAGATAATTGAGGTTGAAGTTTAAAATATATTTATAATAATATGTACTGGCTAAATATGTTGGTTAGTATCTAATAATTATACATAATATATGAAAGCTTTGTTTGATCCTACATCTTACTGAACGAAAGTATTTTAAGCTTTACGACCTCTTTATTTTGTTTCACTCAATTTTGGTGTTCATGTCGGTTGGGTCCTTTCTACTTAACTACATCCAATTATTTCTACTAGTGGTCGCCCATGGGTCGAAATTCGGCCATAATACATTTTAATATCTTGTTGATAAGAACGCCATCTTCATTTATTAAGACCAGCGAATAATTTGTTTCCATACTTTATAAATATAGTTTGTGATCTTGTGATCTTTTATTGTTATCATCAATATACTTGTTTGTGTGTTTTAAATGCTTTAGTTTTTTACTTGTCCAATGTTTTACTTTTTTAATTTAATGAACTCTGTAAGTATGATTATTAAAAAATGTTAGCGTTCTGCGCTTTTCCTACATATAAACTATAAGGGTGAAAAATTTCATACTCCTTCGTCCACGCAATTTTCGTAAAACGTGATTTTGGTCCACGTATTAATATTATGATGAGATTGAAAAATAAGAATTTAAATTCCCTAATATTAAAAATACACGTCGCTTACTGACACAAAAGTTGATAACGGTGCGATACCAATTTATAGGCTGGGATGAAATAAGTTGCGTAGCTTGCACGAGTTAGTTTACCAGCTACATTTACCTTCATATTGGAACACTACAGTGGCTGGTACTGAAGTTATTTTTTTCACTAATCTCCAAACTCTAACATCTGGTCTTAGTCATGGTGATAAATGAACCATTGTTTGACGTTTGTTGATAAATCAGATGACAAATGATATTTGTCTACAGAGCCCGGGTCGAACACTGAAAGAAATATTATCTACGGTCCTTTCCTTTAAGGAAAAAAATAGGGTTATTAGGATATCTCAAAGGCAATGGCTATCAAAGGCAATATTTAATAAATAAAAGCAATAAGGATTTAAACATATCCTTTGAAAAAAATACTAAAAGGTTTCATTCCAGGTCGTCAACTTAAAGACAACCTTTTAAAAATGGGCACCGGTTTGATAAAATCATTTTATAACAATGTTTATAATATATAAAAACTTTTGGCGAGTTTACATCGATTACCTGAATATTGCTTCTTAATAAAATATTGACGAATTTTTCTTATTCGATTTTTAAATAATATAAAAATAATTGTTAGTGCAGATTAAAAAAATATCTCTAAGAGTTTTGTGTTTCAAATGTTATTTTTAAAGTAATAGTAATATTGTATAGTTTAATAATATTGAACAAATTGAATATAACTCCAAAGAAAAAAAACTGTATTACTTATGTTATGGATGTTAGTCAACGATTTTAATGCATAGTAATACTTAAATAGATACCAAAGTTTAATAAACACCCAGAACCGGGAATACAGACACCTAAATGTTCATTATACAAATGCCTGCCCCCGTCGGAAATAGAACCTGACAATCGCACTTGGTCGGTCGAGTAAAACGTGTACGCTAGATTCTCGACCAATTAGGCGGTCAATTATGTTTAAATATTTTTTAAGTTACATGTAAACTCTTGGTAATTTAAGTAATGCAAATATTGTATTAGTATAAGTTGTTAGAACAGTCAGAAAACGTTGATTAAATTAAAGAAATAATAACACTTACCAAGGGTAACATTTATTTAACCAGCTTTAAAATTCATGGTTTTAAAGGAATATATACCTAAGGTATAACATTCCCGGGATAATCCAACCCTTTTTATGTTTTACGGGAGTGCCTAATGACGCATCTCATTAAAGAAACAAACTCACTTTGAGTCGAGGAAACCTTTTTTTGGAAAATATTCCAGATATTTAGCTAAAAAAATATTTACCGTCATTCCTTTGTTCAAAGTAGCGCAATTAAAGTTTCGTATATTAGGGTTTTGTGACTTTTTAAACGTTTTGCCCGGAATCATTATTTTTAACGAAGGTAGCCTAAACTACTTCTTTTAATGTCAGCTACTGGCTGTCCCGGCAAACTTCGTTCTACCCGTTCAGTTTGTATGGGGAAAACTAAAGTAATGTTTTCTGACTTACCCTGAAATTTCTCCTGAAACTAACACTAATGAAAATGAATTAGCCAAATCGGTCCAATCGTTAAGAAGTTATGCGCTTCGCAACACTTTCAGCGATTTTACTTTCATATTATAGATATTCAAGACCATCATATTTGCATTTCGTAAAAAAAAAATGTTGTTAGCTACTAAACAATAAATCCCATTAAAACACAAATGTGAAATGATGATCAATAATGGACGTGTATGGGTCCTGTTCAACAAATTGTGTCTAGAATGGAATTCCATCAAGCGCCGATAATAAGAAGTCCAGAAACCTTGTATATGGGTCCCCGATTCTAAGTAGAAAATTATAAAATGTTTATTACAAAAACATGTAACTCAATTCCAAAATTTGCTTTAGCTAATGATTTTAACCAACAAATAAAACTTTGGAATAGAAAAGTAGGTAATAAACAAACATAATAACATAAGTAAAGCAACGTATGACTTAAAGAAGATAAGGTGATTAGACAAATATAATGTAGCTTGTATTTTTTTACTTGGCTGATCTACTTTCATGTGTTTAGATATATAGGTCGTTATGTAAATTTATCTAGCTCAATAGTAAAGTTAATTAAGGTCCAACAAAACTGATACGTTGAAATACATTATATTAAAATACCAAAATAAATTTAATAAACATTCAGAAAACAGACAACCATGTTTGCATAATTGCTTATATTTTTAGCTTATCAGAGCAAACAAGCACACAACTCTTAATGGTAAGAGATAACTACGACTTATACACACCATATATGTTGTAGATATCTTGCTGTGCTTTGGTCGAGGTTTTAAGCCTAATGTACAAATCTGCCAGCTACCCTTCTCTCCGAACCGGTACTTGCCACTGCTATTATAGCTGCCATAATATGTAAGGTGCTGATTCCCTGGTCAAGAAAAAATACTGCACAGTACTTTAACACCAGTTATATTGTTGGTAATGTAGCTTGTAATTTTTTAACTTGGCTGACCTACTTCCGTGTGTCTAGATATTTATAATAAAATAGTCGTAATATAAATTTATCAAAGTTATTTATGGCTCTACAACACTGATACGTTGAAATACATTATATTAAGATATAAAATTAAATAACCTATATAGCCTATGCTCGCCTCTTACGAGCTGACAGATGGTCTATGTCTGCTTATGTTAAAAAGAAGGTTAAACGCTTACTTAACTTATATAACTTAACCCCTCCACCAAAAAGATGGTGCAATATTAAAGCTACTTAGTGCTTTTAAGTGTATATGCCACTAAAAACACGCAAGATAAGAATGACAGAAAGTTAGAGTTATTCTTTGTCTTCTGTTTTCTGTAGATTATTTCACCAGTTTTTTCACAATAGTGAAACATTTTTGTATGAGGTTTTCTAGTTTTACATAGAGGATGATAAGAAAATAAGAAAATAGCCTTCGGTATCGATCGCACACTGACTTGATGAGCGCTAGACGCTAGAAAGTCTCAATTTTTCTCCAAAGTCTATCTATTTAGTCTAAAGTTTCTATGCTTAAGTTTCTTAAAATAGATTCAGATAATTTAACCTTAAATTTACATGTTAAATCTTAGATTTCCAAAACCTCCAAATAGCTCTTAGTGTTAATATATTATTAATATAATCCTTAAAAAAGGTTCTCAATTAGACTACATGCTTTTTTGTGTGTTTATTAGTCGATAACTCGGCCAATTATTTATTTTTTTATTTATCACTCTTAGTAAAAATATTAACTAATAAATAAATATATTTTTTTTCAAAATGTAGATCATAATATCGAAAAGGTCTCAGATCAATTTTAACACGATTCAACTATTGTTGATTGAGTAAATACTTAGTAATGCAAACATTTTCTATGATGATAAAATTTTATGTGGGACGATATGGAAATAATTAGCTATCTTCCGAAAAAAGAATGATCAAATTGGGACGTGATAACCAACAGAATAGTTGGGTACACACTTTTTTGAAGTAAACTCTTGTACTTTTCCACTATACACTTTATTCAGTAACTTGCAATCTCCTCCTCCAAGTGCCGATGATATTATTCTAGAATAGTTACAGCTGGTTTTCAGTTTTACTGTGCTTATATTTTATTAAACTAGATATTTAGTGTCATAATTTTCATCATATTACGAGCGGTTCCTCAAGATTGCTAAGAGTGTCATTTTTCTTTGTTTGACAGGATTAACCATAAATAACGTAAGAAGTGACAGGATCCTTTAGCCGCAAAAGATATACAAGGTTATTCCCCAGGGCTCAATAATACAGCGTGTACATATTTATTAACATGATCAAAATATACGTCGCGCATAAATCAAGTTTCTTACAAAATAATGACTTGAACATAATACGGGATGAAAAGTCATAAATGGTTTTATTCACACATTCTGTGTGTGTGTGTGTGTGTGTGTGTGTGTGTGTGTTTGTTTGTTTGTGTATGTGTGTCGCCTTTGTGGACTAGCGTCAGACTCGAGCTTCCGGGTAGATAATACGTATTTTCAATTATCTATTAAAATATTACGTTTCCCGGGACTGGGATAAATATAATACATTATGGAACTTAGTGTCTTCGGCATGTCTTACGCATGTCTTAAGTATTTCCGTCGGTTTCCCTGAAATTACTCAATTAGAATCTTATTAGGTGGCAATAGGATCAACTAGGTACTAAGTTTATTAAATAACCTCCTCTTTTTCTTAGTCGGTTAAAATTCAGGATGTATATATTATGTACACTTATAGCTAGCTCTATTCTTTAAATTGTAAGGACAGGATAAATTGTTATGAGAGATTGGTATTTTTTTACAACATGAACTCTTCTTTTCGTAGAACTCTTACATTGAAAATACCTAGTTGAAAAAAAAAACAAATATTTTTATTTACTTGGCTAATCTCGGATTTTTTTAAAAAATGCTATGTTTTAGAAAATTTACTTTTCATATATTATGTATAAGGTTTTAAGATAAGGTTAGGTTAATAGTAAAAAAAACACACGTAAATTCAATAAATTATAACAATTGTAATATTAATTAACTCTAGGTACCACAGATGACATTGGTCGCTACCCTGTGGCTAACATGTAAGATCTGAAGTTTTTACTATAACTTTCTCTTAATATTTTAAGGCATATATCGTTTCTCTATAATTGTATAAATTAATCCCCATTTCGCGTGGACATATCACACCCGAATGGACAAATTTCGCTAATTTTTTTTTGTGTTGGATATTGTCAGAAGAAGGATCAAGTGAAGAGGAAACCGGGAAATTTACACAATAAAGAGAAAAATAGTATTTTATTTTTTCCCTGTTAGTAATTTCAAGGGATACAAACTTGCAGGGTAGGCTGTTATTTAAAATATTATCAGAATACGCGTACCACATAAATATTTTTCACAAATAAGTGTTGACATATACACCCAATGCATATACAAAATACAGTGTGATATAATTTATGAAATTGCTGCGTCTGGAAACAGGCTCTCATATAAAAGCCGCGTGGGACAAAGGCTCCTGGGCTGCAAAGAATTCAAGCAGTTAATTGAAAGTCAACCTTATCACATTCTACTTGCGTAGAGAATGCTATAACTTGGTCATAAACTGAAGAAGATTCCTCTTAAAATTTGCTGGCGTGAGTTGAATAAAAATGGATATTACTGATACCCTGTTAACAGATTCCAGTTATATTTTTATTTGTCAAGATGCTTTGTTTTTTATATAAAAAAGTATCTTCACGCCCACATCTCGCAAGGGGTAGGCAGAGGTACAACCAACCCATGACTTGCCGAAGACACTAGGTCCCACATTGTGATACGAGTAGGTGGCAAGCCTATCGCCAACCAGGCACATATCCAATCACGGGTAAAATAATTTTATTTGAAAATTTAAAATATACATTTTCTGATTTTTCTTTGTTGCCCGACCCAGGGATCGAATTCGGGACCTCAAGAAGTCAAGTCCGACGCCAGACCGCTGGACCACAGACGCGATGTTTCATATTATTTTTACGAAATATTTTCATGATATATTTTTTCCCCCTTAACAAGTCACACAAATTGGATCTAACCCCAAAGTAAGCAAATTATATGCTTGTGATATGGGTGTAAGTCAACGATACTAATACATATAAATACTTAAATAGATACCAGAATAAATTTGATAAACACCCAGACCCGGAAAGGCAGACATCTAAATGTTCATTACACAAATACCTGCCCCCGTAGGGAATCGAATCCGAGCCTCGCGGTTGGTCAGTGTAGTTAGGCGTGTACGCTAACCACTCGACCAACGAGGCGGTCAAACTAACTAACAACTAGTGCAAATTTACAACGTTTGTGGCTTGCGGCTTTACTTGCGTGTATAATTTTTAAAACCCTCACGAGTTAACCTGTTGAGTGGGCCACCTAAAATAACGTTATTTATTGAGATTTGGCGTAAATGAGAAAATATTACACGATGCTTGTTTGCCTTCCAATATCATAAAAAAAAGATAAATTAAATTAATACATAAATAAACATAAATATTTATAAATAAATAAACTAATTATTTCTTCATCAATACTTAACTTGTACACCATAACTAAACAAAATGCCAACAAATGATCAAAGATTAATTTCACTAAATACGTACCGGAAGTTCAATAATTACGATAAAACTATGACAATCTTTCCGTTCGATGGCACCCAAACCCCATCACTACGCAGTACATATTACTTTATAATTTTTGCCCATCACTATTTTTTTATGATATTGGAAGACAAACAAGCAGACGGATTTCCTGATGGTAAGAAATTCACGCCGCCTAGAGACACCAAAGGTGGTACACCTCAGGCCGCGATGTAATGCGTCGAGCAAAAGTAAGTTTACCGGCTACCTTACCCTCCAAACAGGAACACGTCATGACGTTATAGCCACAGGAATAAGTAAGGCGGTGGTATCAATCCGGGCTAGCCGCTGCGAAACTCTACCACCCATTTAGATGACACGGTGTTAGTGACGGTACGCCTATGCTTGCCTTTTACGAGCTGTCTAGCAGGTAGCTAGATGGTCTAATCTGCAAAGGAGCCCGGACCAACACGGGGAAACCTATAAAAAAACCTATGAAACGGCTGAAAAACAGATATTTTCTAAAAATTCTTTAAAGTTCAATAAAGGTTCTAATACTCACGCTGACACCATCTGGGAAAACAGCCAAAAATATTGAAATATGAACACTTTCCTTTTTGTGACAAGAACTTTATGTAAATACATTACAACTTAGCCCGAATTTTATTTCTAAGATCTGGAACAAACTACTTTTTTATATTAGCGGCCAGTCTGTGCATTGCAGGAGTGATTTTTTTTTCTGTGAAATAATAGGCACAAGCTATATTCACAAGTGTAACATTCTAATTGTAAAAAAAATATTGGTTGTTCTAGAACATTCAGAGCACATTTAATGGAAACAAAAAATCATATCTTTTCTTTTTATCCCGTTAATACTTAATCCCAGAACGGAAAAAAGTTGTTTTATATTACTATTGATACGCGAAAGTTTTAAACTGTGGCAATATTTAGGTATGTGACTCACAGAACTTTGAAATTCCGATAAATTAACGAGGATATGAGTGAGAAATAAATAAATACAGGAGAAATCACTGGCAAAATCTAGTTACACTGAGACAAATATTTATTAAATAGCACTTGCACTGTAATGAAAGTGCTAAAATAGTGTAGTTTTTGTTGCCTTAAGTCGTAAAGTCCTGGTGATGCCATAAAAATGAAACCGGTTGGTTTAAGTGAACATAAAGTAATAATAACATGTTATAGCCAAAGTGCTTTTTTAAAGTGTGTGAAGAAAGTTTTCGGAACGAGAATAAATAAGGACTCATTTTTTGCATTATTGAATTTCCTGCGCATATTAAGTAATATTAGTAAATTTTAGCGGCATTTTGTTTTGTCGTTTAGTTATGGGACACAAGTAAACTATTCATGAAATAAAAATTGTCCCGCGTATTTTTTCAAAGTCGCCAAACTGCACTCGACGAGCTAAAGTAAGGATACTACCTCTTTACTTAAAACTCTGACATGACTTACTATGTCGATTTATAACTATTCAAATCAGCTATTTCGGAAATCGGGTGACAGATTGATGGAAATTGGTCAATCTTTTTTTATTTCGTTTTTTTAAATTGGTATAAGCATCTGCCATTATATAGGTATTATATTTTGGATCAAGTTAACCGATTTAGCAACATCAATCTTAAATTATTTAAAGTTAGTCATAACTCGTCATAAAAACTCAAGTCAAAGTCTGGGTAAAGTGGGAGCCTCCTTACTCAAGTTTAATCAACGATATTTGGAAGCAACGATGACATACACGATATACTTATTGCTATGTAAATACAGCACTTGTGAATAAACTAAACTGCTAAGCAACATTATGCAACCAAAATTGAGTAATTTTAGTAAATTTTTACACAAAAATAAACAGGGCAGAAGCTTTAGCCCATGGCAAAAATAAAAATAAAATATGTGTGTATGAGGGTTGTGCAAGTGCCAACATTAAAGTGTATAAATTTAATAAGATAAACTTTATCCTAAGATCGTCTACATCGTACTGCAAAAAACTCAGAGAAAAGCCCATATTGAGATCGCATTCTCAGTATACAAATTTTATTTTCATATGGCTTGAATTCTACATATTTTCTTTATATGTTTACATAAAAACTGGCTAAAGCCTTCCCCCGAGGTGCAATTAGCATTTGTGGTTTTATTGTTTTTGAATATATCGTTCTACTTATTCCAGGTAAATGATATAAATTCCCAAAATTGGTGTTCAAAATTTTAAACACGGCTAATTACATCTAATAAACGATATTCACACAAAATAATCGTAATAATAATACTATCTATAATAATCTGCCTCAGGGATATGGGTGTAAATACTTTACATTGCTTTACTTATTTTAGGAAAGTTTCTGTAAGTATATTCGGGCGTGAATATATAACTGAAGGGGTAGGCACAGGCATAACCAGGGCACCCACGATTAGCCGAAGACACTAAGTCCCACAATGTGATAGGTGTCAAGCCTAACGCCAACCGGGCACATATCTAATCCCGAGCAACATTTTTTTAAATAGAAAATTGGAAAAATCCAATTTTCTTTTTGTTGCCCGACCCGGGATTCGAACCCGGGACCTTATGCAGTCAAGTCCAACAACTGAACCACTAGACCACAGAAACAAATAAACAAGAAAGAAACAAACAGAAACAGAAAGAAACGCTACCCAAAAACTGTCATTGGTGGTTTACTAGGTGGTAGGGTTTCGAAGCGACTCGCTCGGATGGATACCACCGCCTTATCTATTCCCGCTGCCGTAACGTCGCCGTCGCTTGCCGTTGACGTGTTCTGGTTGCAGGATAATGTAGCACTTACTTTTGCTCGAGGCCTAATAGCCCGGCCTCAGGTTGGCAACGCAGAATTACCACTTTTGGTGTCTTTAGGTGGCATGAATTTCTTACCATCAGGAAATTTATCAACTAGTTTGTCTTTCAAAATGAAAAGGAAAACTACGAAAAGGGAGTATTTTATTGTGTTAACTGAAGGACGCTATTAGGGAACATGGTTGTTGGCTTACTGATTGCAAGCTTCAATTCTGAGAGCTTACTCTGTGTGGTGCCATGTAGTGCATTGTTTATTGACCAGTTCACTGCGTTTCAGTAACAGTACCCCTATCAAGAACACCTCTTGTTTTCGAATAGTCAAATAGAATGATTTCGATACAACTTGTACCATCAATCCGGGCAAATTACATTATTAAAAAAACATTAGAAGTGATCGTGTGTAATGTAAAAATAATATTGCAGTCGTATTATGTATGGTGTGTGTGTGGCCGCGTATTAGATGTTAGTACTATATAGATACGTCACAAGTGCCTTTTGTGAAGTCTTTGTAAAATTAACGATGTACTGATTCGGTTATGATATTTGAATTAAATTTTTAGAATCCTTAAGTTGAAGTCTTAAACTGAAAACTCATGTTATATCGTAGATATAAGACTTCGAGTTCTAGAATCCACAATGTTTTTATCATCATATTTATGTAAGTATTCACATAAATATGATGATGAAAACATTGTGTTGTTGAGATAAATATTAAAAATTTCACATAACCGAATTCGATCACTAAAGTGGTAGAGGATCTTGCATACAAATATATAACGAGCGTATGAGAGTTTCTTACGTTTAAATTTTAAACGTTTAGTTTTATTATTTTTTGTGTTTCTATTGATATTCCATTTTTGACGCTAGCACTAGCTTTTCAATCTTTGTTACGATATAACATGGTCCTTCCTAAACAGATGCCTAAGATTTTAGAGAGTGTTTTTTAATTATAAACAAATTTAGTCATTTGGATAACATTGTGTAAATATCTTCTTACACCAAAAGTCATTATAATCACAGAATTTAATATTATCTTAGGTGTACTAAACACCGCCAAAACCTTAAAACATCTGTTAAATTTTTTTGTCGAGAACTATTCGATAACGACAACTGTTCACCGTAGGTGTACTGGGCGCTTACGTGGTGCGATGTTGCGCATTGTTGAATGTACAGTTCACTGCGTTTTAATAGCAGAACGTTTACTAACAAGAACTGCTGTTGCAAATAAAAAAGACCACCTACAAAGCCTATTCATCGTAAATTTCAATATCCGATTGAAAAATCGAAACATTCCTGTTTTATGAATTATATTCACAGATATTTGTAGAATTTACGGTTATATTTATATGAAACATTTGTGTTGTTTTAATAAAATTTACGTGAATCCTATTAATATTATAAATGCGAAAGTTTGTATGTATGGATGTTTGTTACTCTTTCACGCAAAAACTACTGAATCGATTACGATGAAATTTGGTATGTAGGTAGCTAAAGACCCAGAATAACATATAAGCTACTTTTTATCCCGGAGTTTCCGCGGGATTGAGACTTACGCGGGTGAAACCGCGGGTCGCAGCTAGTAAATAATATATTGACAAATTAAAGAAATTA
Source organism: Calephelis virginiensis (assembly GCA_002245475.1). Lineage (NCBI taxonomy): Eukaryota > Metazoa > Arthropoda > Insecta > Lepidoptera > Riodinidae > Calephelis > Calephelis virginiensis. Next base: position 34,890 of record NJDC01001761.1, on the reverse strand, counting down.
ATCTAAAGAAACACCAAATTATGTATGTTAACATTAATTTAAAAATTAAAACATTAATTTAAAAAAGTTTATATGGTATCCTTACCAAAAACAGAATTCGTTTTCAATTAGTGAGTCGTCCAGATTACATTACATCGGTACAGTACTTTCACAATTTCCCTGGATTACATCATAATTTTCTTAATCTTAATCAAAATTAAGTTTACCGGCTACCTTACCCTCCGGACCGCAACACGTCAACGGCAAGTACTGACATTATGGTGACAGGAATAGATAAGGCGGTGGTACCAATCCGGGCGAGTCGCTGCTAAACTCTACCAACTAGTTAGATGTCACGCTGTTAGTGACGGTAAGCCTGTGCTCGCCTTTTACGAGCTGCCTGGCAGGAAGGCAGATGGTCTATTCTACGAAGGAGCCCGGACCAACACGGGGAATCATATATATATCATATATTAATAATCATAATCATGGAATGTTACCAAAATAAAGCATATTTTTTATATTTCTAAGGATTTAACATTGCTGCTGAGAAAAAACAAAACACAAGCACTCTTATTTAAACACTTTTGTGGGTTTATTTAACGTATACGTTTCTATTGTTAAAAATGTCATACTAGTTAATTACACGAAGCATGGCAACATTTTTGCTTATTTGTTAAGGACAGATGTCGACAAAACAAGAACCATTTCGTTCTACAAGAGATATGTCAGCAAAAACAAGAGTCGCTCGTAATATTTGCGAACATGGAACAATAAGACAATAGTTTTATTCAAGTCATACCTCTCATAAGTTTCGTAAGTAGACCTTGGGTTTCCACACTTGAATGTGAGGAACTATCGCACTTAAAACTAGGGAGGCAATGGTGGTAATTTTGTTGCGCATTTACGAAACTAATTTTAAGTTATCGCTATTTTCTTTCAACGAAAATAATCAAACGAAACAAAACACGTTTATTTAAGTTCTTCGGGATTGGATATGTGCCTGATTGGCGATAGGCTTGCCACCTATCACATTGTAGGACTTAGTACACACACATACATATCTTCACGCCAAGTCCCTTACGTGGTAGGCAGAGTGTATCGAGTGCCAGACCTCACGATCCTGACAAACCTGTCTTGCTTCCTTCACATTCATAATCCTTTTAATACAAACACGCCGGTTTCGGAGACTCTTCACACCACCCTCGGATAATATCCGATTGATCTGATCGTGAAATATCAGTCTTGGTCTCCCCGGGTACCTACATCCATCCACATTCGCATTTTATATCTGCTTTGTCAATCTTTCATCTGTCATTCTTTCCACATGACCGAACCAGCGGAGCATGCCCTTTCACATTTTAACACCAACACTTTCTTTCAATCCCACTCTTTCTCGGATCTCACTTTTACGAATGCGGTCAACGAGCGTTACACCACAGATTTTCCGTAGTGCTCTAATTTCGACCGCATTAATCCTACTTTCATGCTCTTTCTGACACACTCAACTCTCGCTTCCATACAATAACGTACGAATAAGCACAGACGTTGGAATAAGCACAGAACGACTTAGACTAGGACTTAGTGTCTTCGGCTAGTCGTAGGTGCCCTGGTTCTGCCTCTGCCTACCTCTTCGGGGATATGGACGTGAAGATACTTACTTTTTTACTTTTAAATCATAATTATTCTGCGCTAACAAAGTGATAGAAAAACGTCGAGATCAATATTTAATCGTTTTAAGCCTAATAATATTATTACTTTTGGTATCTTTAAGACAAACTACACTCAAAATTAGAAATGATAGAAAACAACGTTAACGATATGGTTGTTAAAAATAATGTATAATAATCATTTAAACAATGATTTAAAACAATTTTAACAATGATTATTTATTCTATATTCTATTAGTAGTCACCGACATATTTCAAACATAGGAATAGTTGAATCTAAAGAGAAGAAGGTCATTATAAATGGAGGTCAGTCTGTTAGTAGTTTTAGATGAAGATTTAAAAATGATACTTATTCTACAAAATTCCAAGTATTAAAATAACGACACATTTAGAATTAACTTTTGTAATAAAGAATAGTTATTTGGAATAAAACATAAATATTTTTATATATTTCAAATAGAAAAAAACACGTGTAACTTTGTCTTTTAATAATTGATGTTATAAGTTGGACGTGTCTTTGTGAGTATAGTTTTTTACTGTGTGGTCATAAAGTTGTGTTCCAGTTTTTTAATTATTAAACAACACTATTCGCGGCCTGGCGATCTACAGAGGTCCTTACATTATACAAGAGTCGATAAGTCAACCCCAAGAAACCCTTATTTTAGAAAACGATTTGCTATACGTTTTCTCACTTATATTATAGCAATACAATAAATACTAGAGTATCTTCATGTCCTTATTCCCGAAGAGGTAGTCAGAAGCACAACCAGGCACCCACAACTAGCCGAAGACACTAAGTCCCACAATGTGATAGGTGGCAAGCCTATCACCAACCGGGCACATATCCAATCCCGAGCAATGTTTTTTTAATTAGAAAATTGGAAAAACCCAATTTTCTTTTAGTTGCCCGACCCGGGATTCAAAATGGGACCTCAGACAGTCAAGTCCAACAACTGAACCGCTGAGGCGATAAACTCACTCACACTACTCTATGATAAATACTACCAAATTAACTCAAATAATAACTCAGATTACTGTGATAATAAAATAATTGAGCTTGAATGGCATTCCAAATAATACTTAAGTCACTTCCAAATTTTAGAAAGCTACAATAAATTTATAAGCTATCCAAACGAAGTGAACCGTTTAAGTAATTATTGCTCTTAGAGAAAGACGTTTCAAGAAAATCGTTCAGAAACAGTTTTAAACAAAGAATTCCAATGCTTTCCGTTTAGAAACGAGACTGGAAAGGCCTTTAATGAAATTATGAAGGAAACTCACGTTTTAATGAAAAAAAACGCAACAAACATTTTTCTGAACGTGAAAAAACTGGAAAACGAACCTGAATAGGCATGACTCGACGAAGCCAGTGTGTTCACGCTCGATAGGGTTATTTAAGGTACAACTTTACCGGGCAACCATTTTGTATTTATCAGCAGGCTTTTATAGCTTTGGAAGTATTCAATACTCACTTCGTGGATAGGATTTGTAGAGTTCATAAAAGATGTAGTTAGATCGCTCTTTTTTAGAAAATAGCGGTAATACATAATTCCATTTTAGTAAAAAAAAGACGAGCCTTTCAGAAACCTTTACATAAGTTATTTTGGACATTTCTTGACTCTAAAAGTTATATGTTTTTGTTAAGGGTTTTTTTTGGAATATCATTAAAATAAACAACTAGATATTTAACGTTAAAACCGACACCAATATTTTTGTGTATGTTAACAGATTTGTCTGTTATTTATGTACCGATTTTTTTTGTTTAAAAGTGCATACTTGTATAGTGGTGCAATTTACTTAGAAACACTTGTACTTTCCACAATATATTTTACTATTTTTTATTTTTATGGTTTAGCCAACCGGTTTCGCTATACAAGCATCATCAGGGCTATATAACAACTATAATGTTGTCTATAACTATAAAATTGCATCAAGAATTCCAATTCCAATTCCACCAAGCACCGACGATAAGAAGTATAGAATCTATTGTATAGTGGTCTTATTGACACAGCCTGAGTTTTATAATTCTAACGAATTCGAGAAAAATCAATTTTTCTGTCCTTCGACGATACAATAGTGAAATCGAAATGGGTTCAGCTACAGCCTTCAATCAACGTTTTGAGTTTTAATTTTAACTGACGCGCGTAAGATTTTAAGCTACTACCTCAGCGAAATATAAGCCTTTGCTACACATCTTAACATTCAAGTTTGTTTGCGTTTTGTGAATCCATCAGTCTTTTGTACATCACTAGAATCATTTAATTTGTACATTCAAAGAGTTAGTTTTTTACAGAAAAATCAATGCTGTGCTAATTAAAAACTTCTAGACTTTGTTTCTAGAATACAATTACGCAAATCCTCAACTGAAAAGAAGACCTACATATTACTTACTTATCTTACTTTGTGAGATTTATTAGATAAACATCTTCCAAAGATAAATATTTAACTTCTTGGATACTTATGAGGTCACTGAAATGTTTTATTCATGTAATACAAATATTTTTTTTAAGACATGACAAGATATTAAGAAATAGTTCCAAACTATTATCAGAACCGTGACATTCGTATATACTTGTTCATTTATGTAATAATCCAACAACATATAAATATTAGTACCAAACTTTAATTTAACATTATCCTATCCTATTATAATATTATAAATGCGAAGGTTGTAAGTATGTATGTATGGATGTTTGTTACTCTTTCACGCTCGAATGGCTGAACGGATTTGTCTGAAATTTGGAAGACAGATTGTGACCTGGATTAACATATAGGCTATTTTTAATCCCGATCGCACACCGGGTTTCTGTGAAAACGCGGGCGAAGCCGCAGGTAGCAGCTAGTTTTTAAAATATAAGCAACTACGAAATTTCTTCCAGTTCCTTTTTTCAGGGACAGATAGTCAATTTTGATTATTTTTAAACCCTTTTTGGAAGATAAAATTAAAACAATATAAATCAATTAATTATTTTGGTATTCAAAAATTAGAAATCACATAGAAATTGCTAGAACTTGTGTGAGTTCGAAATTATCAAAAACTTTTGGTAAATCAAAATAAATAAATAAACGATAATATATAAACAACATAAAAATATTAAATACTTTTTAATTTCAAAAATTACTGAATTCCGAAATGAAATAAAAATGTCACAGTTCAAAATTGGTTGAGGTAAGTTTGTTATAAATTCCTTATAAAACACTTTAGATAAGGCAGAGAGTATCGAGTACTGGATAATTAACGAATCATAATATGAAAAATATTACTAATTTTGAAAATTTGCTGATTACTTATATAAATTGTTAAAAAACTAACAAGAGTTTTAAATAAGCAATAGTAAAATATAAGTCTCTTAATACTGAGTAACGTAATTAAATTGAAAATTTCCAGTCTAACTTTAGAGTAAAATGTTGATTAATGGTAGCTGATTCAGTTATCAACGAAGTTCCCGCCCTCGCTTATTAATAGTGTAATCAGAGAGAAACTTAGCAAGCCTAGTTGTAAAACGTATACTTATGCTAAATTTATAATTTATGGCCCAACTTACCTTAGAATAGTTAGTTGTATGTTTAATACAAGATTAGGAAGTTATTCTTTCTCGTCACCTCAGTGGTCTACCAACCTCGTAAGGGACTTGGCGCGAAGATTTTGTACAATTGAAATGCTTTTGCACAATACACTTTAGTAATTTTTAGGGAATAAGGGTAAACGTAAAATTAAGTTTGTCTAACTATCGCCTCTGTGGTCTAGCGGTCCGGGTGTTGGACTTGACTGCATGAGGTCCCGGGTTCGAATCCCGGGTCGACCAACAAAAAGAAAATTGGATTTTTCCAATTTTATAATAAAAAAATGTTGGTCGGGATTGGAAATGTGCTCGGTTGGCGATAGGCTTGCCACCTATCACATTATGGGACTTAGTATCTTCGACTAGTCGTAGGTGCCTTGGTTGTACCTCTGCCTTTCTCTTCGGGGATATGGGCGTGAAGATACTTTTTTTTAAGTTTGTTGTAGAAAAGTACAATTTTTGTTATTTGGAAAGTTAATAATTATCACCTCTGTGGTTTAGAGGCCCGGCGTCGGATCTGACTTCTTGTGGTTCCAGGTTTGATCCCAGGGTTGGAAAAAAATAAAAAAATAGAAAATGCATATTTTTAATTTTCTAATAAAAATAACGTTGCCCGAGATTGGATATGCCCTCGGTTGGCGTTAGGCTTACCACCTATCACTTTTTCTTATTTATTTTTTATTTACAACTAGCCGCCCGGCGAACTTCGTGTATCGCGTATCGTTTGACATTAATAACAGAGTTTTTACCAAGAGTTGTTATAGATTACGTTCTGTAATTGCAATTTTGTTCTAAAAATTTAGTTCCGTTTGTTACCCGTAGAGGCGCTGTTCAAAGTCTTCACAAATAATTTAAAGAGGTACTAACGAGTATAGCACTGTAAACTCGTGGTAAGGACTAGATGTGTGTGGGAAAATTAAAGTTTAATTATTCCACTTTCACTGGCTTTTCCCTTCACTTGAACCGTTCTTCTGACAACAACTTACAGAGCAAAGAATTAATGACTAAATTGGTTCATCCATGCTAGCGTCTTGTGATGATTAAGGGAAATAGAGATTATTTTTTAGGTGTAAAGATTCAAGACGAGTTTTTGGCGCCATCGAGAGAAAAGATGGTCGAAGTTTTTTCATAATTATTGAATTTCGTGTTGATATTGAGTGAAATTGGTCAATTTTGGTGGCTTTGTACAATTTTGTTCAGTGAAAGTGCACAAATGAAATAATCACTAAGAAATTAGCGTATCGTGTATTTCCTCGTTGCCGCCAAAACTCATTCATGAGCTTCAATAAACAGGCCACCGTTTTACCCAAGAGCCTGACATGACTTCCTGACGACTTATGACTGATGACTAATTAAAATTAATTGAATTGATATAAAATTTGATGCAAATTTCTACTTGACTAATGGCTAAATACTAACGTGAAGGCCAAAACCTAAAAAAAGAAAAAAGAAAGAAGATTCAAGACCATGACATATTTCTTGGGAACAACCTACCCTCATAAACTTATTTAAAATGCAAATGCAAAAACCATTCAATTTCGGGTTTGCATCACATACAACATCTGGTGCTATCTTTGAACTGTTGCCAAAACTGCAGTTTCTTTCAACTCCTTAATATTTTTAAGTCTGCAGGCTAGAAACTGATGTGTCTAAACTTGGCACGCATTTGTAGATTTATTGGTAGGATGATTGTTCTTTCGTAATTTCGTATTTGTACAACAAATACGAA